>VSWD01000008.1:9947572-10336184 GCA_033119305.1 Pinctada imbricata
AGCAAGAGCTGATTTGTGGTTATCTATTATTTCAGAGGCAGAAAGGTTTGTTGGGATGTAAGTAGGATTTCCAGGTGTCGAATTTAAAGCCAACTCTTTAACTAGACTGTCGAAATAGTACTTTTTGCAATAACCCTTTTCAAAATATTTCTTATTTCGATATCTACGAGGCTAGTAAAAAAGTTATTAAAATATCATATGATACAGAAAATTTTTGTCAAATTATATCCCAGCCATTTTGCTACGTCTTTCGGTATATTTAGGACATAATTTTCACAGATTTTTGTCATATTACATTGTTTTGATTGAGGATCACTGACGAGGGCTAAATACCCGAAACGTGCATGTCTGGTCCATGCTGTAAATTTATCTGCTCTAAAATGATGCTTATGAATTTGAAGACCTTAAACATTTGCACCACTTGGTGAGCGTCACTTCTGGTGGACCAAGAGTCCTCGAGGGCACATGTAGCTAAGTTCGATCAATTTCGGTTGGTCGTTTCTTCGAACGCATTTGAAAATTTCTGTTTACAAAATTTTCGCAAATTTCTAAAACCTGGGTCCTGTAGCATCATATTCCAGCCATTTTGCTACGTCTTTCGGTTTATTTAGGACATAATTTTCACAGATTCTGGTCATATTACGTTGCTTAGATTGAGGATCACTGACGAGGGTTAAATACCCGAAACGTGCATGTCTGGTCCATGCAGTAAATTTATCTGCTCTAAAATGATGCTAATGAGTTTGAAGACGTTTAACATTCAATGAAGAACAAACTTTATTTCAATGTTTTTGGCATAATTTCCTTCATTACCCATTGAATACATTAATATAATTATTTTGTGTATACATGTACTTAATAGTTATAACAATATATTAAAATATAATAGTTGTTCAGAAGCCTGCTCGATATCTTTTATACACAAGTTTAAAATCTAATATACATTTTGAATTTGTTATGTCTTGAAAATTAAAAAAAAAAGACTAGAAAGAGACTTCTTTACTACGTAAACCATGCGTGCTCCTTACAACCGATTTCAGACCATAAGTACAATCTTTGTTGGGTTTTTTTAAGATTCATATTTATACAATATTGCTATATACGCCCATCGGGGTATTAATTTCTCGTGAATTTCAATGCTCAATGGCAATAACACTGCTGAAAATAGGTCAAATTTTCCGAAACTCGAACTGGATCTATAATGTTTTATTATGAAGGTGTATATGAAGTTTCAAATCAATAGCTGTATAAGCTGCGATAAGAAGTTCGGAAAACTGTAAAATTGCTGAAATTTTTTTATGTTCAAGGGCCATAACTCTACTAAAAATAAGTCAAATATTCCGAAACTGGAACTGGATCTGTAATTATTTACTAGTATTATAAAGGCATATATCAAGTTTCAATTCAATAGCTGCAAAGGCGGTTAACAAAGACCGGAAAATTGTTAAATTGTTGAAAATTTCTATGTTCAAGGGCCATACCTCTGCTAAAACGCCGAAAGAAATTCAAACTGGGTCTTACGCCGCTGGTATAACAAGACGTGTGTCAAGTTTCAATCCAATATCTTGAAAGGCTTCAGAAAAAAAGTCCGGAAAACATGACCTCGGATGGATGGACGGACGGACGGACGGACGAACGGACGAACGCACGGACTCACGGACAGCGCCATAACATAATTTCTCGTCTTTTAAAACTGGGCGTATAAAAATCATGTCATAGAATTTAAATTCTTCAAGCATGTATTTATATAGACATAATCTCAGACAGTGCATGCATTTTATATATTTTCATTTTTGCATGAACATCGGGATGCTTATTCCTCCCGGGCACCTGGTCGCTCCTCTAGCTTGCTAGGGGTCCTTCGATGCTCAATTTTGTGCTCCATTGTGAGTGCAGTTGAGATTATCGTCAGGATCTTCTTTAACTCATGTAATTTTCTTTCTCTGTTATTTTGAAATAAATGGAATTCTTCTTTGTGCATACTAAAATGAAACTTCAGTGTATGTCATATTACATTGTTTAGATTGAGGATCACTGACGAGGGTTAAGTACCCAGAAACGTACATATCTGGTCCATGCTGCAAATTTATCTGTTCTTAAATGATGCTATTGAATTTGAAGACGTTTAACATTTGTACCACTTGGTGAGCGTTACTTACTGCTATGCCATATTACATTGTTTAGATTGAGGATCACTGACGAGGGTTAAGTACCCAGGAACGTGCATGTTTGTTCCATGCTGCAAATTTATCTGTTCTAAATGAAGCTATTGAATTTGAAGACGTTTAACATTTGTACCACTTGGTGAATATCACTGCTGGTGGACCAGGAGTGCCCGAGGGCAAATGTAAGCAAGTTCGATCAACTTCGGTTGATCGTTTCTTCAAAGCATTCGAAAATTCAAGTGCTCAAAATTTCTAAAATGTGGGTCCTGTAGCATCATATTCTATCAATCCTTCTACGTCTTTCGATACATTTTTGGACGTAATAACTTTCACACTATTTGGCCATATTACATTGTTTAGGATCTGTGACTGACTAGGGTTAAGTACCCAGATACGTGCATGTCTGTTCCATGCTGCAAATTTATCTGTTCTTAAATGATGCTATTGAATTTGAAGACGTTTAACATACCTATCGAGTGCATAGATCTGTCGTTTATTTGATTTGCTTCATGGAGAATTGAAATAAAGCGATACAAGATTTTCAATGGAATGAATACTTTTTAAAATACCTTGAAGTTTTTATGATGTTTGGTTTTATTCTAATGTCTATTTCAGATTTAAAAATATGATATTAATATCAAAACTTACTCGTCTGAGTATAGAGTAAATTGTATCAAATCTTTCATTAATTTTAGATATATCATTTCGTCATTTGGATTTCTTTTAAGTGAGATCGTCATACTTAATTAGTTGTTCTTCATGTGAATAGAGAGCCTTTAAATGTTGAAACTTCCACTTCTTTTGTGTATAGCATTGTTTTCAATTCTGTGTCTCAAAAGGAACGAAAAAGGTATCCAAAAAGACATAAATGTCTATGTAAACGGTAGACTTGAAAATGTATACACTTTATATGATGTCTACATTTTAGGCCAAAGAGAATATTATCAGTGTTCTTTCGGGGACACTTGAACATCTATTTTTTGCGTTCCGGTGGCAACGTCTTCACAAAACTCCATTTTTAATCGGTACAATATATTCATTTGTCTCTGTCCTCTCCCCGCTTTTCTTGTCTCGGGTTAGTGTGCTCTGTAATGATCACTGCAACGTACGTTATCGTGTTGTGAATCTGGGTTGAAACGAGCTGTTTCCACAACCTGCAGAAGCTTTCAGATAGGGTTAGAAATAGTCAGTCCTGCTTGTCACATATGGTATCTTGAATATGATGGATGAAAAAGTTATATTTACTAGTACTTCAAAACACAAGTGTCGTGTTTTGACCAAATTAAGTTCCTCTTCTGGTTAGAGAGTTCATTTACTGCTTGATGAACTACAAAATGTACATATTTGATGCACTGTATTAGGCAATTACTTCCACATATGCTACCATTTGACAGCAAATTTGGAAACTTTCGTCTTTTCGTCCCCTCGCAGCAACTCTGTTGCGGAGTGTACAATATATAGCATCGCTGCCGTGCGTCTGTGTGTTTGTTTGTTTGTGTGTCCGGTTGCTTGTGAACAGTATAGAAGACAAAGCAATCATCATAGAAACATCAAACCTTTCACAAATGTTTCCCATCGGGAGAGGATGACCGCTATTGATTTTCAAGGTCAAAGGTCAAGGTCACTGTGGACTTAAGCATAAAATCCTTGTGAACAGAATAGGAGACAAAGGGATCACCATAAAAACATTAAAGGTTCCACAGATGTTCCCCATGGAGAGAGGATATACCCTATTGATTTTCAAAATTAAAGGTTAATGGTCAAGGTCACTGTGGACTTTTTAAAAGTCCTTGTGAACAGCATAGAAGACAAAGCAACCATGCATTACAGGATCGCCAAACCTTTCGCAAATGTTCCTCATAAGGCGAGGATGGACCTTATTGATTTTCAAGGTAAATGGTCAAAGTTCAAGGTCACTATGGACTTGATTTTAAAATCGTTTTGCTGATTGAATAAAACATGCAGATGCGAGGGAGTGCTACGCTTGTGTTGTCTTAATTTTTTTTTTTTTCCTTTTAACTTATTTTTTGTGTCAGTAGGAGAGCAACGAAGTAGACTATGGAATTTATTAATTGTTCAGTGAAAGAGATTAGATCTACAATAAGTTCAGTCGTGCATACCAAAAACTTTGAGGGATTTGAGACCGTCTTCTCTGTCGTTGTTCAAAAAACATAGTTGGGTTCTACATGCAGCGTATATATGATGTACAGCACAGATAAGATAGTTTGGGGAGGAGTTTTTCGTGAGATGAAAGACTTTTCTTGAATTAATTTAGCACCTTCTTTTAAAGAGCTTTTCTTTTTTAAGTCACCAGTTTAGATAAATTCTCAATTCTTTGCAGTAGGCAGTGCACATCACTTTCCCGTTTCAAAACGCGCCCCGTCGACCGTCCTTTGAGTGACATAGACGTTGGGGCGAACAAGATTCGGTTCCATGTGATCGTTTGTTCAAACGTTCGTTTGATTCCCTGTGAAACAGACGCTTTGTAGACGAAAATGGGATAAACACCGACAACAAACATTGCATTTCAGGAGAAAAAGCACATTTCCATGATATGTCGTTTAAGTTTATAGCTTGCTTTCCAAAAGGAAAGCAGAGATATGGCAAGTGTCATTCTTTTAATCCGCAACAATGATGTTCAATTTTGAAAAATATGACATCAGCAGATCAGCTGTGACCGTTGAACTTGACCTTTTTTGGAAGATTCACGAGCATAATGTCACGTTTTTTCGAAAATTGTTTCTCTATTTTCTTTCACTTTTAAGTGCATCAAAATAATCCAAATCCTCTCCTGTTTTAAAGTTTACAAGTAAAGTTGAATATTCTGGTGTTGGAACAGTTTCCGGACAGGAACCGTTTCCGGACCAGCAGTAATTTTTAAAGCACTATGAAGGGACTGCTGTCTGCGCAGCTCACTTCGGAAACTGGATAAATGCAATTTTCATAACTTTGTTATGCAATAATTAACATAAAATCTATATCATATTAAATAGATCAGTATCAGGACACTTCGTAACCAACAGGTCGGGGAAACGGCAAATCTAGCTATTAAAGCTAGATCTAGCTTTTAAAGCTCGTTCTAGCTTTAAAATGGACCAATTTGAGCAGTTTTATTAAGAATGTGTGAAAACGAAGACGTTGCGCACTTGCGCCTCAACGGATATCGTAATGTTTACGTACGAAAACGAACATTGGATCTTAAAATCGGAAACTCAGCGTTGCATTTGCGAGTGCAGCTGCACATGTGCATTCATGGAAAAGGTAAATATTCACTTGTTTACATCTTAAATGACTTACCTTTGTAGATTTAATGTCCTATTTATTTAAAAGAATGTTTTTGACTTGCAAATCCGCCATTTTTAATTTACCGATCTAAGTGGATTCACTGTTTGCAAGAGAAAAGATCAACTAGCAGACGGATATGCATTATTCCGGTATAAAAGTAGGATGTTGGTCCCGTT
Source organism: Pinctada imbricata (assembly GCA_033119305.1). Taxonomy (NCBI): domain Eukaryota; kingdom Metazoa; phylum Mollusca; class Bivalvia; order Pterioida; family Pteriidae; genus Pinctada; species Pinctada imbricata. The sequence continues at coordinate 9,953,199 of VSWD01000008.1, forward strand.
TTTGCATTTTAATTAAATCTTTTAAAAATTGATTTTTTTCATTTTATTTTCATGTTTTGAACAATTACATGTAAGTTATGTATATCAAAAACAAAATAAGGATTTAAAATGGAAATTATCGAATTTTTAAAAGCATTTATATCAGGTGAAATATGTCTTCGACGATCCTACTTTTATACCGGAATAATGCATATCCGTCTGCTAGTTGATCTTTTCTCTTGCAAACAGTGAATCCACTTAGATCGGTAAATTAAAAATGGCGGATTTGCAAGTCAAAAACATTCTTTTAAATAAATAGGACATTAAATCTACCAACTTGCAACAAGGTCATAGGCGGCACAGGCTTGCAATATAACCTTGCCGTCATCGCTATTTACCTACGCCATTTCACGCAAAGATAAAGCCCGAGAGGCATCGCACGAACGGCATGTCGTCACAGTGACGTCATTCGGACTTCTGACGTAAACATAGCAAAAGATTCAAAGGTAGAGGCACATATTTAAGCGTTTAGGGGCGAGTAAATGGGCAATGAAGGAAACGCTTCTTATCTTGATGAAGGAAAATTTACAAGACTCACGTCTAAAGACGGTAGGTTTCGATTTATGGCCAGAATTTGTATTTTCATAGGAGACTTCTCGCTCAGCTGATCGTGTTGGCAACGTACGAATGAAGAAAGAATCCCTGATACTGCATGGTATTGCATTGAAACAAAGACAATGCTTGTACATTATATACCTCATAAATGTAGTTATACTTCGTGGTATAAACTTGCAATATTTTATTTACAAATACGAAGCCCCAGTCTCAATCTGCAAGAATCTTGCAGACAAACAATAGGCGATGACGGCAGAGGTCGATTTCAAAGTGAAGAAAAGCGGAACTGAAATCGGACGCATGCGTAGGAGATTGTAAATCTACAAAGGTAAGTCATTTAAGGTGTAAACAAGTGAATATTTACCTTTTCCTTGAATGCACATGTGCAGCTGCACTCGTAAATGCAACGCTGAGTTTCCGATTTTAAGATCCAGTGTTCGTTTTCGTACGTAAACATTACGATATCCGTTGAGGCGCAAGTGCGCAACGTCTTCGTTTTCACACATTCTAAATAAAACTGCTCAATTTGGTCTATTTTAAAGCTAGAATGAGCTTTAAAAGCTAGATCTAGCTTTAATAGCTAGATTTGCCGTTTCCCCGACCTGACCAAGACAACTCGTAACCAAAAAAAGACAATTCGTAACCTGACCATTTTGGTGACGAGTTGTCTGGTCAAGTCGTAACCAGGTGACGACTTGACCAGACAAATCGTCACCAAAACTTAGAAAAAATCTTGATAAAAAGTCGTCACCAAAACTTGGAAGAAATCTTGATAAACTCCTCACCAAAACTTAGACATAAAAATCCACGATACATGTACAAACTCGTCACCCTGGTGACGACTTTTTATAATTTTTTTGCAAAGTTTTGTTGATGACTTAAAAACTAAGAAAATATGACCAATAGATTGAAAGATTCAAAGCTACATCGATCAAATTTTCTGAGTTTTGGTGACAATTTTTTAACAATTTTTTTTCCGTTATGGTAACGACTTTAAAAAAACTTAGAAAATGTGACACATCGGTCAATTATACTAAGTTTTGGTGACGAGTTTTTAACAATTTTTTTCTAAGTTTTGGTGATGACTTTAAAACACAGAAAATGTGACCATTATGTTGTAATATTCAAAGCTACATCGGTCAAATTTTCTAAGTTTTGGTGACAAGTTTCGCAAGTAGCAAAAGAAGTTTAAATATGAAGAAAGAAAATTTTACTTGATGAAAGTCTTACATGTACTTTCAAATCACAGACATTCTAAAGTGTATACGTGTATGTATAATGAAGCCATTCATTGCATGTTGAAAATAATTGCATTCATCACTAAATAGATAACTGGATTAAAGCGTTGCGCAAGAGTAGACGTTGGCGGGGTAGACATTGTTTATTAGTGTACGTACATGTGTCAGAAGTCTGCCTCCGTTAGCTATACTTTATCGATTTTATAAAGGTACTTTAAATTTTACTTCACCGAAGCAAATCTGTAATTCTTTTGCATCTGAAAGATTTTTTTATTAACGTAAATTGTAATCGAAGAACGGTCGAAACAGAATGAATGTGAGAAAAAAAGTTTTTAATTTAAAACTGGCAAACACCCCTATTCCAACATTATAAAAATAATGTCCAAGTAGTTTACGCCTATAGTATTAGACAGTCCTTTAGAAGATCGAAGGTTAGCAGGCTATTGAATATGACTGATTGGTTTTACCGACCAAATACCGATTTCAACATCTTTCAAAAGGTATCACGTTCCCGTTCGTATTCTCTCCTCAGCGATTGTTTATCTATTTTCATTTATTAAATATTGACTATGCTTTTATTTATTTTGCGTAATACGTATTGGTATCCGCCTTAAAGAAGCATGATCTCACACAGTGTATTGGGGTTAAATTTTGATTCTTATACATGATGTACATCAGTACAAAATTTGTTATACTCGGTGCCCGATTTTTTTTATGATTGCGATTTTGCGAGTTCATTTAAATCAAGGTCGCAAAACCAAATTTTCAGTCGCAAATGCGACCAATTTAGTCGCAACTTGGAGCACTGCTATGTACAGGTGTTGTAGGCTGACACCTTATAGAAAGCCAAGGAACCCTAGTCTAGTCCTTCAGAAGGGATTATAAATGGAAGTCCAGTATCTTGGATTTGTATTTGCATGTTAAAGATCCTTTACAGCTTCTGGGGGGTCTGTTTCACTGGTCAAAATTCGGCCTGAGTTAAGTTTAGTGGACCAGATCTATATATATAGGAAAAAGGGAAGATTTTTATCAATTTGTTTGACTGGAATTTTTAGATCACCTCGACAAGTTGGCATTGGTGCACTCAGGAAGTGTTTTTGCATCTGACCTATATTTCATGCCTCAGAAACTAGGTTAGGCAGTGGTTTTTGTCACTTTGAGGGGAAGGGGTCAGGGCCAATATGTGGGAGAAAATATGTGCGCTAACTATTCAAGAGGGGAATTTTTTAATAAATCTAGTTCTTGCAAAAACTGTTACATTGTAGATAGCTTCAATATCATTGGAATGGCTTTAAGTACAAACAGGTAACTTTAAAGGAACCATATTCTACTACTTTGGTTCTGATTTTGTTGAATTTTTCACACTATTTAAAATGATTTTTTTCCAAAGGGGGGAATTTCAGTGGGGGAGATATACTCCAGAGAGAGGGGAATGGGGCTGCCAATTTTTTGGGAGAAAAAATAGCTGTTGGGTAAAATGGGACAGGTCCCTTTCCAGTCTGTTATAAGTCCTACATGTAGATCAAACTAAATTGTGTGGGTGATGCATCTGAGGATGCTTACTGCAATTCATGGAACAGATGTTGCATCAGACTTTAGCTACCAGGTAAAGTGAAATGGGACAGGTCCATTGCCAGCTTATTATAAGTCCTAAATCAACCAAAGTTGACTTCTGCAATGTTAGTGTCAATTTTATTTAAAGTTTTCATGATAAAGTTAACAAAATTGTGTTAAACCAGTTTTCCAAATTTTTCTTTTATATTTTTTTTCCAAAACATTACTGCATGTACCAGGTAGTTAGCAATTGTAAAAGTTTGTTTATTTTCTAATTCATTACAGATTTGTCCACAAGAATAGTTCATTGTGGATGTGTTAGGTCCAACGGAAACAATGTTAGTGTTCAACTTCAAAATTCAAGGTAAGTTATGACATGTGGCAGGAGGAGTCATAAAATGCATGGGGCATTTGGTTAAAAACAATTGAGAATGTTATTGATAATAGGACCGGTCTTAAATTTGCTAGACACATACTCTCAGGATGAATTTTCTTTGTGACGCATTATCATGGTACAAACAATTCCATGTGAAATGTCAGAAGGTCAAGGTCACATACTTTCATTGATAACAATTGAGAATGTTATTGATAATAGGACCGGTCTTAAATTCGCAAGACACATACTCTCAGGATGAATTTTCTTTGTGACACATTATCATGGTACAAACAATTCCATGTGAAATGTCAGAAGGTCAAGGTCACATACTTTCATTGATTACTGATGCAAGAGTCAAGCTGTTATAGAGGGGCATAAGCCACATATGCCTTACAAATTTATAGTGCTGATTTGATTTTCTATCTTGTATATATAGCATATATTTGTCAAGTAATAGTTAATACACAGGAGAATATTGATCATAGTAGTGCATGTATTTAGTATTTGGCCTAGTTATTGATTTGTATCATTATACTCATTGTCGGAACCCACAGTCCGTCACGCTAAGGTGAGTTTTAGTGTGACCGACCATGGGTTCCGACAATGCATGATACTTGTACAGAAAGTAATTAATTTTTTTCTTCTTTAAAAACGTTGAAATAGAAAACATAAATACTTCTCCTCATTCAGTTCTCAAAGGCAAAAAAAATTCTATGTTCTACATATTTATAATTCAAATTAGCTCAAGGTTTAATATCATTAATGATATAAGATTCTTTACCTTTCTTAACAGGGATATTCATACAATTTTTCTAGAACATTCAAAGATAAAGAATACATTGTACCTTCTTTATCGTCTTATGTCTTTAAAAAAGCGATATATTTCATGTCTGTACTTTAGAATTACATTGTGCCTAATCATCAAATTGTTTTGGTAATTTAGAAATGATGTGTTTTTTTTTTTTATTATTCTATTCTAGATGTTTAAACAAGGCTAGTGATGCAGTTTACCTCCGTTTAGGGATCCAGGTGGTGGATCCAACATCGCATAATTTAGTTCTCACAAATAGAAAACACCATAAACATTTACAAGGCAATTATGTACAATCTAGTCATTCAAATCACGGATCATATCAGACATATTTATCAGATTTCCCACAAATCATTGCTGTTAGACACTTTCATTTATCATCAGTAACGTGCAAAGATGAGTCACTTGTTGAAAAAGTTGTTAAAGCCGTGAAAAGTAAGCCTTCCAGTGTGAAAGATGCAAGTTCCGAAAAAACAGAAGTGGAAGCCGAAGAAAAAGTTACTTCTACGCCAGTGAAAGAACAACCTAAGGATGTGGTGGTCAAGAAAAGTTTGTGGGAACGTTTTGTGGCAGAAATGAAGCATTATGGGAATGGATTTAGACTTCTTTTCATTGATGTTAGGGTCTGTTGTAAGCTTACTTGGCAATTGTTAAACGGAAAGACGCTTTCCAGGAGAGAGCGTAAACAGGTACATTATAGATTTATTTTCATGCATTCAATATATCAAAATTTGAAGCACAGCAAAATTTTATTAAGTAACTGTAAAGTTTGGATACTGACAGCTCTTCAAATGATGAAATTTTTCTGTTTCACCAACATGTTCATGAAAACTAAGAGAATTGAAATAGCTTTGTACTCATGATTTGTTCACAATCTGTTTGCATGGCAGACAAATGCACGAATCACTACATAGATTTACAAAAGTTTTCCTAGCAAACTCAAATTTTGCCGTCTTTTTCTGAAGATCATTCTCATTCCTAGTTAGTTTCAATGGCTTTTTTTTCAGTTGGTGAGAACGACAGCTGATTTATTCCGTCTTGTGCCATTCCTTGTGTTCATTATAATTCCGTTTGCGGAGTTTCTCCTGCCATTTGCACTTAATTTCTTCCCTAACATGCTACCAAGTACTTTCAAAGATGAAGCTAAAGAGGCAAGTAACTGATTTACTTTCTTACCTGGTATGTCATAGTAGTGTATGTATGGATGAGAGATAAATATTCTGTAATAAAAGTGTATTTCATGTCTTTAGAACCCATCCAAATTTACAATATCAAGTGAATACATTTTGTACAATATCTTCAAATGTCAATTATCACTCATGACTTGAGCAGTAAAATGTCTGATATAAGTTTCCTCAAGAAAAATCTATATTCTCACAGTTTGGAATTCAAATTAAAAGGAATAGGAATTTACAATGTAGTTTGAAATTAGAATTACATGTAATTCGGAATTAGATCATGAGTAACATTATGTATTTTCTAATAACAGCAAGAAAAGCTGAAGAAGCAATTGAAGGTGAAGTTGGAGATGGCAAAGTTCTTACAGGACACGATAGAAGAAAGTGCTCTACAATCCAAGAAAAAGAAACAGAGAGAAATGGCAGAACAATTCTCAAATTTTGTGGCAAAGGTATGTGTCAAAGATAGGAATAATTTGTTTTCATGCTGAAGATTATTCTTAAAATATTATGACTTTTCAATAATTGTTTAGAAAGCATTTTAAATTAATTTATTTTACAGTTAACCAGACAGACACCAGACATCACAGAATTTAGTGGGTTTATTTTTTCATTTTGATGTAATGATAGAAAAGATGATATCAGTTTAAGATATCTTAGATATGTCAATCAAATATGACACCACAGTTACATTTTTTGCCCAATTGTTTGATGTCTGGTGTATTCATCTAACATTTAAGGTTACAACGGTCACAACTGTGACCTGGAAAATTGATCACTTATTACATGTATTTAAGAAGATACAAGTAAAAATACTTACTCCGGCACAATACTTTTGCATGAATTTCAGCTTATTCTTTCATTATTACATAGATTATTACTTTAATCAAAATTTGTTTTTTGCTTTCTTCACAGATCAGAGGTAAGGGCATTTCCGTTACCACAGACGAGATCTTGTATTTCTCCAAGTTGTTTGAGGATGAGATAACGCTGGACAATCTGCCACGAGAACAGCTGATGGCGTTATGTAAAGTACTGAATCTCCCTCCTCTAGGCACGGATAACATGCTACGATTCCAGCTAGAAATGAAACTACGGCAGCTCAAAGCTGATGATAAGGTACTCAAATGGCTCTCCAAGGTTTTTAGCTCACCTGAGCCAAAGGCTCTAGTGAGCTATTGTCATAGCGATCCGTCCGGCGTCCGTCGTCTGTCGTGTGTCGTGTGTCGTCTGTCGTGTGTCGTGTGTCGTCTGTCTGTCGTAAACTTTTCACATTTTCGACTTCTTCTCAAGAATGGCTAAAGGGATTTTGATGAAACTTGGTAGGTATAAAGTACTAATGGTCCCCTACAAGTGTTGTTGTTTTTCGTCCGGATCCCTCAACAGGTGGCGCCACCACAGGCAAAAGTAGGTCACAGGGGGTACCCTCCTTTGACAAACTTCTTCTTCAGAACGGAAGCACGTATCGACAAACCGAAAGCATCAGGATGATCTAGAGAGATGTCTTAAGAAGTGTTGTTATTTTTGGTTCCACTCCGAACTCAAATTTTTGACGCTTTTTTGACGTCTCTTCGGACTTAGTCAGGAATGCTAATTTTTGCACTATTTCTTTAAATAACTCAATAAGTGTATGATTTTACACACTCATTTACTGCATATTTATCATATCTAACTTAATCATTGCTTTGATATGAATTTTATGCTTAAATTTTATTTTTTTGATTTTTTATGAATTTTTTTCTTATGTAAAAAGGAAGGGGGGGGGGGGGTGATTTTCATACATTTTCTGCTTCTTTTCTATAACCACTCTTCAGATTGTCATGACATTTTGTAGACATGAGGTACTCATGCATGGTACCCTTCAAGTGAAAGAATTTTGTCAAGATATCAACTTTTGGATTTTTAAGGAATATTTTTTAAGATTGTACATAGGTATAGTGTATGTTTTCCATGCCCAATGGACCCATGGGGAGTGGCTTCAAACCCCGGCGGGACCCCAACAAAATTTTTTTCCCTTTTTAGCTCACCTGAGCCAAAGGCTCTAGTGAGCTATTGTCATAGCGATCCGTCCGGCGTCCGTCGTCCGTCGTCTGTCGTGTGTCGTCTGTCGTCTGTCGTGTGTCGTCTGTCTGTCGTAAACTTTTCACATTTTCGACTTCTTCTCAAGAATGGCTAAAGGGATTTTGATGAAACTTGGTAGGTATAAAGTACTAATGGTCCCCTACAAGTGTTGTTGTTTTTCGTCCGGATCCCTCAACAGGTGGCGCCACCACAGGCAAAAGTAGGTCACAGGGGGTACCCTCCTTTGACAAACTTCTTCTTCAGAACGGAAGCACGTATCGACAAACCGAAAGCATCAGGATGATCTAGAGAGATGTCTTAAGAAGTGTTGTTATTTTTGGTTCCACTCCGAACTCAAATTTTTGACGCTTTTTTGACGTCTCTTCGGACTTAGTCAGGAATGCTAATTTTTGCACTATTTCTTTAAATAACTCAATAAGTGTATGATTTTACACACTCATTTACTGCATATTTATCATATCTAACTTAATCATTGCTTTGATATGAATTTTATGCTTAAATTTTATTTTTTTGATTTTTTATGAATTTTTTTCTTATGTAAAAAGGAAGGGGGGGGGGGTGATTTTCATACATTTTCTGCTTCTTTTCTATAACCACTCTTCAGATTGTCATGACATTTTGTAGACATGAGGTACTCATGCATGGTACCCTTCAAGTGAAAGAATTTTGTCAAGATATCAACTTTTGGATTTTTAAGGAATATTTTTTAAGATTGTACATAGGTATAGTGTATGTTTTCCATGCCCAATGGACCCATGGGGAGTGGCTTCAAACCCCGGCGGGACCCCAACAAAATTTTTTTCCCTTTTTAGCTCACCTGAGCCAAAGGCTCTAGTGAGCTATTGTCATAGCGATCCGTCCGGCGTCCGTCGTCCGTCGTCTGTCGTGTGTCGTCTGTCGTCTGTCGTGTGTCGTGTGTCGTCTGTCTGTCGTAAACTTTTCACATTTTCGACTTCTTCTCAAGAATGGCTAAAGGGATTTTGATGAAACTTGGTAGGTATAAAGTACTAATGGTCCCCTACAAGTGTTGTTGTTTTTCGTCCGGATCCCTCAACAGGTGGCGCCACCACAGGCAAAAGTAGGTCACAGGGGGTACCCTCCTTTGACAAACTTCTTCTTCAGAACGGAAGCACGTATCGACAAACCGAAAGCATCAGGATGATCTAGAGAGATGTCTTAAGAAGTGTTGTTATTTTTGGTTCCACTCCGAACTCAAATTTTTGACGCTTTTTTGACGTCTCTTCGGACTTAGTCAGGAATGCTAATTTTTGCACTATTTCTTTAAATAACTCAATAAGTGTATGATTTTACACACTCATTTACTGCATATTTATCATATCTAACTTACTTTTTTACTTAGATTGTCATAAAACTTGGTAGGTATGAGGTACTCATGGTTCCCTACAAGTGAAAGAATTTTGTCAAGATATCCTCATTTGGATTTTTACGGAAAAACATTCATAGATACAATGTAGGTTTTCCATACCCAAGAGTAGTGGTTCAAACCCCGGCAGGACCCCACTTTTGCAGTTTTTTTTCTCCTTTTTTTATATTTATCGTTAGAATAGAAAGTGTGAAAGAATTCTGTCAAAATATCAACTTTTAGATTTTTCATGATTTTTTAAACAGACAAGCTAGTTTGGCTTTGTGTACTTATTTTCGTACGTCGAAATAACTCAGGCACACATGCAATCAAATATATACTCTGAATTTATTTTGAGATGTTGACTTTTTCCATACATGCATATTATATAACAATTTCCCTATATAATGATTATTTTCTCCGCTTTATTTTTGTATCTATGGTAAACAAAGTCGCCATATATCTTGTGTTACAGATTTGATTGGTTAATTCCTCCACGCCCATTTAATAGTCACGGTGGGTAATCTCGCAACGCAGAACACTAGGTTTATCTAAAATTTCGTGTATTACAAATTATTTTTCACAAAAAGGGGAATGTGATGCAGTGTAAGGATGCCTTAGATACGAGTTTTATCGAAAGTAAGAGAGGTAATATCCTTTTATAAAGCCGAAAAACTATCGGCATGATTGGTGTAGATGAAAGTGAAAGTAGAACGCCGATCGTGTTGGTGCATTATAAAAAGCTATAATATCCACCTTATTTTGGATACAACTCATAGTTAGGGCGTTGTTACACTGCATCACATTTCCCTTTTTGTAATAAATTATCTATTTTGCGCAAAAATATTGAAAAATAAATTGTTCTGCGTTGCGAGATTACCCACCGTGTTAGTACTGTACACGTGATACATTTCAGGAGATTAATAGATGATCTATCGTGCAAACAAAATTGTACTGCCGGTATTTAATAGATTTTATTTAATGTGCATATACTGGGAACACTTTCATGCTTGTTATTATTCATGTACTTGGAACAATTCCATACTTGTCATCATTTATAAACTTAGCTCGAATTTCCTTTGTCTTAGACTCTCTTAGATGAATTGTATACGGACTGATTTCTTGAAGAAACATCTAATGAGTAATCCCTTCCCGAGGATTTTGAGAATGTAGTGGGGTTCTGTAGCTAAGGGGGGAACGATGCCCCAGAGACAAAAAACTGAAAAAGGGAGGGTGGGGGGGCTTTTTACAACTCTGTGTTTAAGGCCATAATATAAGCAAAATTTGATTTTTTCCCTTTTAAAGTCATTCATTTATTTATTCTAAACATGTTCACATGAAATGCACAAGATTTTGGAATGAAATAAACAGGAGTGTGCAGTTTATTTCTACACAATGTGTATTTCACGGTAAAATGCCTACATTGTAGTCAATGAATACGAAATACAACGATATTTCAGACTCAAGATTTTAAAATTTATGGCAAAAATTGATACCAGTCTTTTGAATTTAATTTCTAGTATCTTGTTCAGACTATCATTATGTTTTAAAGTTTATAGATATCCATATTAGCCAGATTGTTCTTAATTTTCAACGTTTTTTGATCGATATTAGCTTCTTTTCAACATGGCTACCCCCTACTCTTTAGACTGTAATTTAAGTATCTAGAAATAAGCTTACCAAAATAAAAGTTGTATGAGGAATCTCCAAATACATTACATTTTAGTAATTATCAAGTTTTTCTTGCATACAGATCATTATGTAGAAGAAATACTTGACGAGATTCAGGACTAAATACAGCCCTTATCTTATCAGCTCCTTTGCTGTTATATTAATCACACTTGATGCCATTAATATAATGCTTTCATACAGATTCTGTGCCAAAATATTTTTTTGGATTTTTTTTTACATGACTTTAAGGATGGACCACACTAACAATCACCATTACAATGTGCATGTATTCAGTCATTCAGCAAAAGTGACATGGTTCTCAGGGGAGCGATATAGGCCCACTTGGGCCTCTTGTTGATTTATTTTATCTTTGTTTGGTGTTCTGCTGCTTGCTGACTTGTACATGTACATGTTGTCGCTTTTGGAAAGACATTTATGAATTAAAAAATAGATTTAACGAACATTTCCAAGTCTAATTTTGAAACAATTTGAATCTTTGCTTCAGATGATACAGAAGGAGGGTATAGACAGTCTATCTAACTGGGAGCTTCAAGCCGCTTGCCGAGCTCGGGGGATGAGGGCGTTAGGCGTGCCAGATACACGCCTTAAATTCCAGCTGAACCAGTGGTTAGACCTACACCTTAACCAGAATATCCCCACCTCCCTCTTACTGCTGTCACGGGCTCTCTACCTGCCAGAAACTCTGTCTGCCACGGAACAGCTCACGGAAACCATCTCTAAACTTTCTGATGAAACTGTGAGTGTCAATGTATAAATGCAAGGATGCATAGATTTCAAATGTCAACCTTCAAAAAAAATATATTTTGCTGCTGATTCTGCATTATATTTATAACCACACATTGGTCATGAAAAATTTAAAAATAAGATTGTAAAACTTTGGAATATAAAATACTCGAACCATTTTCAAAATGAGTCATGAAAAAGTTTTGAAAATTGTAACTTTATGTAACCATAAATCTAGAAAATTGAAATAGAAATTATACCATGTGTTTGTATTCGATATGTTTTGTTTAACTAAAATTTCAAGTATATAATCTTTTACAATTCATCCATACATACAGCATTATTTTCAACTGAATAGTTTGTTCAGAAGTTGTTTATTTTTCATAATTTCAGACTAAAGAGACACAGATTAAGTTGTCAGAGATGTACGGAGAGAAGATTGATAACACGGCTAAGCTAGAGCTGATCAAACAACAACAGGCAGCTATAGAGAAGGAAAAACAAGCCCAGGCTGAGGAAGAGGAGGCAGAGAAACAGGTCAATATTAAGTCTATTAATAATATTTTACGTAAGGGTGTAACGATTCACCGTGGTTCACCATGCACCACGATAAATCCCTTCAATTCGATGAATCCGTAAATTGCGGTTCGGTTTGGTTCATAAAATATTTATTACTTTTATATTGAAAACACTCTGTCATTGGTTGAACGTAACCTCATTGACCAATCAAATGGATCATAACATTACTCGGGCAAATAAATATGGCTATAAATGGCAAATATGCCAATTCCGTTTCTTGCTCATGGATATGTTTAAACTAAACAAATATGGCAGAGATGTTTAAAAATTACTAGGGATGCTTTGTCCTCGAATGCAAGCATTTTGGATACCAAGAATGTGATCCTTGTAAATAGAGTTTCACTGATGCTTGCTATACAGCAGGAGATGATATGAACAAATACAGCGACCCTCTTTAAATGAAAGCATAGGGTTTCCCCAGTAGTGTGACTTTGATCATAAGTTTCAGTGCGAGTATTTTAATTTTTCAGATCATTGGATGTAACAACATCCAAATCAAAACAAATCTTTCTTCTCAGTCTTCTCCTCACTCTTGCCAAAGTTCAGGATAGTTTCAAAGGCCACAGCTATATCATTATTATATACAAAGGACATGATCGAGGGGTTACTCTATCATTATATATTAGCTTAGAGAAATTAACTTAATGAAGGTTAAAAAAAAAGGGGGGGGTCTGTTTTCTTTTGCTTGTAGTGTATTGTACCAGAAATAACCGAAAACAAGGGCTTGAACCACGATATGTATGGTATCATGAGGGAAGCATATCGCTACACCCCTAATTTCACAGAATATTTGTCAATGGTTTTAGAGTGTGCAATGATTCTAAACAAAAAATCATATCTGTAAGGTCAAGTCTAATGTTCAAAAGCATATGTATGGTAAAACCATTTTCAGATCAAATTAATTTTGTTTCAATGTAGTACGTAATGGGAATTTATAGAAACATGTCGTTTCTTTATTAATTATATATAGAAGGAAATGGAGAAAGCAGAAGCAGTAGCTGCTAAAACAGCCATGGGAATGAAGGAAGTACTCGCTGATGAAGCCCTGGAATTAACGGCAAAACCAGAGGAAGGTTAGTATTACTAATCTACAGATGTGATCAACTGATCGCTGACATGGAAATTCAACCGGAGAGTGTTGGGGATTTGTTCTTACTATACCTTGCTGAGTTTCAGTCAAAAGGGAAAAGAGGATTGGTTTCTCTCTGACAAACATTAAAAATAATTTCTGTCATGTTAAGTCAGGGATGTGTAGTTGATATAAGTTAAATTTTTAAGTTGGATGTTGGAGAAATATGGTCTGTAGCTACTAAAACAGACATGAGAATAAAGGAGGCAGTGACTGACACGGCTTTCAAATGCAATAGGACTTAATCATCACATCGTACAGTGTTCTAGTCAGACAATACCATACTTAGATTATATTCAGTCACAATATACTTCAATTTATTGATTAAAAGAGTTTTATCCCTATATGTGGCTCTTGCATTGCAGGAGACATTTTTTTTAAAAATTGACTTCAAGAGTAACAATTTCAAAACAATATGTATTGCACTTAATCTAACATCATGAGAATATATTTTAAACATTCTTACTACAGGAGAGTACAAATACAATGTACATGTTTGTGATCATGTTCTTTTAACACAGAGCTTAAGGACATGGCAGAAGATATTGAAGATGAGAAGATAACGACTAAAGACCTGAGTGAGATCGAAGAAGCCATTGAAGAAATCGCTAAAGAACGACAATTCAACATCGATAAAGAAGAGTTAGATGACCTCAAAGAAGATGTGGCAGAGTACAAAGAGGTAAGTCAAAATTTGAAGATTGGTTATATTTTGTTAACAGATAGTCATTCTTTTTGCATTTTAGGGTACAATAAGTTAAGATTTAGCAGACAAAGGTGGGTTGATTTTTAATGAACTGCAATTTTTGCCAAATGTTACTGACTAGTGCCACATGATGTTGTATTTTTATTATATGTGAATGGTTCACCATAGCATTACTTGATTGTACTTTTCGTGACTCATATCATATGTGTCAGTCCCTCCTTGTGCCTTTCATTATTTCACAAACTAAGGGATCCTCAAATGTTTGACATTGCACCTGTTGGCAGACATACATTAATTACGTGTAGCTTATCACTTCATAGTAGATTGTTTGCTGTTTTTGGGATCCAGCAATTGTTTTGTAGGTAGGGGATAGATCGGTTTCAAAACGATAGCTTTATTAAGATTTCTGAAATGCACAGATTATGTATAGTAACTTACGAAACTATTGTACAGTATATTCAATGTATGTATCTTTTTCAAGGACCTTGAAGATTTACGAGCTGTGATAATTTCCCAAGGAGGTGAGGAGAAGGACATCAGTGAATCTAAAGCTGCCAAGCGCCTTGCCAAACGTGTAGAGAAGCTGATATCCCAATTGGACACCACCATTATAACGCTGCATGATCGTAAGGATGAAATACAGACCCAGATTGACGTAGGAGAGGTGAAGCTGAAGAGAAGCCAGGAACTGAGAGATGACGAGGAAAAACGGCAAAAACTCATCTCAAGTCTCAGGGCTAAAAAGTTAGTAATATGAATTTCATATAATTATATTCCACTTGTTTCTTTGAAACAGTTTTGATTAAGAGGAGTATTGGTATTTATGCATTTGCATTATGCTAATTTATTTTTTGTATTCAATTTGAAACCCTCATTAGTTATTTAAAAAGGTACATGTTTTATATGCATTTGAAACTACAGGTCCTTAGGATAAATAATGAATGAATTGCAAAAGATTCTTTCCATAATTGATTAAGGTAAATATTTATGGCCAAGAATTGTTCCCATATTGTGAGAGATCCTTTTACTTTTAAGCTTGCACATTTTATCTTATTTACAGGGAGGGTGTGATCAGTATAAATGAGTTACTACTAGCACTAAAACGTATCCAAAAAGTTCCTGATGATACAAGGCTGCAGAAAATCGTACAGGTCCTGGATGAAGATCGAGACGGGAATATTGATATTTCTCATGTGCTGAAAGTAAGTGCACATAGAGGATTACATGTCAGATATTTCAGGTTATATTTGATTAAGTTTGTGTTGATTCAAATTTTGTGTCCAAATATTTTTTTTTTACAAATGGGAATAATTTTTTAATGAGACATACATGTAATAAAAACAATGCTTCAATTAAGAAATGACTGTCTTACTTTTGGTGCTCATGGGTGTATAATTCTGGTTGGTCATGTGCAAATTCCGTGAATCGCAAAGCGATTCTCGGAAAATGTGCACGTGACCTACCAGAATTATACATCCATGAACACCAAAAGTAAGACAGTCATTTGTTATATTTACATTTATACTAATTTTTAAGAAACTCTTATTTGCACGAACAGTGTCAAAAGCATTCTGGCGTTGCTAAATTCTCCTAACATCAAAACGTGCACGTGACGTCACAAGAGGCAACCCAAGTTATTGGAATATAATTCTAGTTGCCTAATGGGAGTTTAACATGGGAAATCTACTAGTAATGTAAATATTTAGAGATAATTTTATGAG
This sequence comes from Pinctada imbricata, assembly GCA_033119305.1. Lineage (NCBI taxonomy): Eukaryota > Metazoa > Mollusca > Bivalvia > Pterioida > Pteriidae > Pinctada > Pinctada imbricata. The sequence goes on from VSWD01000008.1 coordinate 9,968,945, forward strand.
CACCATATTCACACTAAAATAGTCTCACACTTCTATACTAGAATCTGCTTTATTGTAGATGATTGTAAATAGGTCATAAACTATGTAAAATTCCATATATTGAATAATGTTTCCTATGACTTTGCAGGTTATTGAACTTCTTGGCAAAGAAAACGTCAAGCTGGAATCATCTAAAGTATCCGAAATTATAGACTTGATTAAACAGGAAAATATCCTAGAGGAAGAGGAGAAACAGAAAGAAAAACTTGAGAAGGAAAAGCAAAATAATAATAAATCTCAAAGTGAGAACTCGGACAATGGTGAACCTCAACAAGAAGTCAGACAGGAACAGAGCTGATGTATAATATGTGATAGAAAATAGGATATATAGTAAATTTATGCGGTATTATTATCGTTTTTCATTGTATGAAAGATCCTTCTTTACCATAAATGTATGTCCTTATTTGTAGGTACATGTATGTGTACACCTACATGTATGTGTACACGTATACGTCCGTAATGTGAATATTTAAAGTTTTATACTAAAGAAACCCTGGTGATTGATGGAAAATTATAATGAACTATTTTTAGATATCATAAGATGATATTTAAGCAATGATTCTTGATGTAAGATATATCATATATATATACATGTATAATTATTTATTAAGATTTACTGGTGGCATATGGAACATATTGATCTCTGACTCTGGGAAAAAACACATATATTGATTGATTTGTATAGGTGTGTAAAATTTCTTTTGAGGTATTTGATTGGTAGTGAGGGCTGTAACAACAACCATTATTAATTTGGTTTTAAAGTTTAAAATCATGGCAAAGTAATAATGTTAAAATGATGGAAATTTTCACAAATATTGAAACTATGGTTTCTAACTTTTTGGGACTACAAACATGAGTATACATTGACCTCTTTGGAACAAACTACATGTATGTAGTTTTAAACCATATTTTAGAACGAAGGGATAGAACAGCAAATACTAGTATCAACTTGTCAAAAAATTAATCTAATCTTATTGAGAAATCATTTAGAGTTCAATAAATAGATTTTTTCTCAATCAGGGGATATAATTAATTAAACTGACCCTTATTAAGGTGGGTCCCTACTCATAGATTTAACAGATGAAATTTGTATTTTAGGTTTTTTTTTTCTTAAACACAATGGTCTAAATGAGAAATAAAACACAGACATAGATACACGTACTGTATGTAATTTTTTTTTCATCAAAGATACACTACATTATAAAAAGGTACCCTTGAACATCAAGATTGAGGAGTATCAAATATCTAGCATATGCTTTTGAACCCTCCAAATTCAGTAATGATAATAATGTATTTATTTGTTTTGTTTTATTTTATGATAACAAGTCATATAGAAGAAATGTAACACATAAAATAATATTCAAATATACATGTAAAGCTGAGTATGATAAGTCTCCAAACATAAGGGTACCCCCTTATAATTTCATCACATTTTTGACCAATAATATATACTAAAACCTAAAATATATACTAATACTAATTTTGTAATATTTCATATAATTATGTATGTAGACAAAGAAAAACACACATACAGGTACACAGTTTTATAGATAATCAAGATATGGATCCAAACATATGGGTACCCCCTTATAATTTCATTGCATTTTCAAATAAGAATATATAGTATATCCCACTTTTTTGCATTAAATACCAGATGGAAGTTCTTTATTTTGCATTATTTCATACATTTATGTATATAGATGGTTAAAAAATCATATACAGGTATACAGTTTTATGAATGAGCAAGATATCACTCCAAACATAAGGTTACCCCTTATAATTTCATCGCTTTTTGAACTAAGAATATACCAGTATACTATATCCATCTTTTTGCTTAAAATACCTGATGGAAGTTCTTCATATTGTATCATTTCACAAGATAATGACTACAGATGAAGAAAAAAATCACATACAGGTATACGGTTTTATAAATGATCAAGATATCGCTCCAAACATACTGCATAGAAGGAAAAACCTATAATGGTTCAAGTAGGGACCCACCTTAAGATAATTCTAGATTTGACAGCTATTGGCCCGTCACAAATGTTTGCTTGAATGAAAGAAACTTAAAAAAATAAGAAATTGCAAATACACAATGTTGATAAAGTTTCATCCAATACCCATCAAATACCTTAAATGCACCACTTTAAATGGAAGGGGACTTTTTGACGTGATTAAATTATAAAATAAAATTTAAAAATGTGCTCTTTTGCTTTGTTCAGTAGTTTACTTGTTCTTAAATAATTTTGCCTTTTGATTTCAATTATGATTTTCATCATCTACTTACATGTACATGTAGATGTGAAGAATTCACTTTTGTGTTATAGTGATTCTAAATATCAATAAATGACTGGTGTACATGTTAATTCAATCTTGATTTTAATAGAGAAGATTAATTTGTGAATGTGTAGCATTTTTTCATAAATTGTGAGTGTATAACATTTTTCCATGCTAATTCTAGAATTTGTGAGCTTATTATAATTGCCTTTAATGAAGGAATAAGAAAATTAATTTGGAATGCCCATTGCCCAAACATTAGATTTTTATATATTAATTAGAATAGAATAAATGGGAAATTGTTTGTGAGGGTTATATGCAAGATAAATCGACCGGGCAGAAATGTATACATGAATGTGTAAATGAATAAACATTTAATATAGGAATGTAGTGTTGAAAGATTTTTGCAGGACATTCATTACTGAAAATTATAATGTAAATTGTTGCTTTTGTATCATATTAATATCAGAATAGGGCAAATGAGCATTTCATAGATGATAGATTAGGGATCTTGAATCTAATTAGAACCACATACAGTGTAGAAGTGGTGTGTTTGAAATCTGGACATACACAGTTTTAAGGGTTAGTTGTGTCTGAACACAAACACAAGTACAATTATATCTACACTATCTGTTATTTTACATACATGTATACAGGGAACTACTTATAAATTGGGTACATTATTATCTTAATTCTACTTCCCTTTTGCTTTCATTATTTATTCTTTTTCTAACTATACGTCCTAAATTAAAAAGTTTATATGCTACGTCTTCACCATGCAGCTTATTGGTCAGTGCTCTGTGTTAAATCCATATTTGTGCTCGAGTCATATCATTTTCTTCCTGTTTGGTGCCAAATATAAGTGCTATGTGCTTTGTGCTGCATATATATACACTGCCATCCATTAATTAGTATACACCATTTCTGTTCATGTTGCTGTTAGAAAATGAACAGTTTCGAAGCCATTGCTGTATGATTTTGAAGATGAACCTTATAGAAATCATTTGGAACAAATTTGACCCAAATATTTACATTTTTTGAATTTTTGTTATTTTTTATATAAAAATGACAATTTTTGAAAGAAAAATGTTCTGACGAAAAAAAATTGTACATACATTTTCATAATTTTAAAGTATATAAAGCCAACTATTATGGATCTTTCAAGATCAGAATAGAAAAAAAATAAGATAAAATTATAAAGGATTTAGAATATTGTCCTTGTTTATATAGTTATTTATGGATGGCAGTGTACAAGTTATATACATGTGTGTTAAGTAGGATTGTCAGAACTACTAGTGTGTTATCTGTGCTCATTTTGCATTAATTTGTCTCTTGTTTTTAGCTCTACTGGTCTCAGACCAGTCGAGCTTATGCGATCACCCTTTATCCGGCGTCCGTCCATCTGTCCGTCTGTCTGTCTGTCCGTCTGTCCGTAAACAATTCTTGTCCGGACAACTCCTCTGAAACTGTAAGAGATAGAAAGTTAATTCTTTTTGCATTTTACTTGGACCATGGTCTAGTTGTGCACCTGACATTTAGTTTCACTCCCTGACCCCCAGGGTCTTAGAAAATGGGCGTGGTCATTAAATTCTATGTAATCTTGTCCGGACAACTCCTCTGAAACTGTTAGAGATAGAAAGTTAATTCTTTTTGCATTTTACTTGATCCATGGTCTAGTTGTGCACCTGACATTTAGTTTCAGTCCCTGACCCCCAGGGTCTTATAAAATGGGCGTGGTCATTAAATTCTATGTAATCTTGTCCGGATAACTCCTCTGACACTATAAATGATGGAGACTTAATTTTTTTTGCAATATGATGGGTCTGTGGTCTTGTTGTGCACCTAATATTTTGTTTGAGCCCCTGACCCCCAGGGTCTTAAAAATGGGTGTGGTCATTTTCTCCTATATAACTCTATGTAATCTTGTGCTCGCAACTCCTCTGACACTATAAATGATGGAGACTTAATTCTTTTTGCAATATGATGGGTCTGTAGTCTAGTTGTGCACCTGATATTTTTTTTTGAGCCCCTGACCCCCAGGGTCTTAGAAATGGGTGTGGTCATTTTCTCCTATATAACTCTATGTAACCTTGTGTTTGCAACTCCTCTGACACTATAAATGATGGAGACTTAAATCTTTTTGCAATATGATGGGTCTGTGGTCTTGTTGTGCACCTGATATTTTGTTTGAGCCCCCTGACCCCCAGGGTCTTAGAAATGGGTGTGGTCATTTTCTCCTATATAACTCTATGTAATCTTGTGTTCGCAACTCCTCTGACTTTATAAATGATGGAGACTTAATTCTTTTTGCAATATGATGGGTCTGTAGTCTCATTGTGCACCTGATATTTTGTTTGAGCCCCTGACCCCCAGGGTCTTAGAAGTGGGTGTGGTCATTTTCTCCTATATAACTATATAATCTGTGCTCACAACTCCTCTGACAATATAAATGATGAAGACTTAATTCTTTTTGCAGTATGATGGGTCTGTGATCTTGTTGTGCACCTGATATTTTGTTTGAGCCCCTGACCCCAGGGTCTTAGAAATGGGTGTGGTCATTTTCTCCTATACAACTCTATGTAATCTTGTGCTCGCAACTCCTCTGACACTATAAATGATGGAGACTTAATTCTTTCTGCATTGTGATGGGTCTGTGGTCTGGTTGTGCTGATATTTTGTTTGAGCCCCTGACCCCCAGGGTCATAGAAATGGGTGTGGTCATTTTCTCCTATATAACTCTATGTAATCTTGTGCTCACAACTCCTCTGACTAAATTCTTATTGCAATATTATGGGTCTCTGGTCTAGTTGTGCACCTGTTTTTATGTTTTAGCCCCTGACCCTTAGGGTCTCAGAAATGGATGTGGTCATTTTTCCTATATAAGTAAATGTAATCTTGTGCTTGCAACTCCTCTGACACTATAAATGATGTAGAATTAATTCTTTTTGCAATGATTGGTCTGTGGCATAGATGTGCACCTGATATTTTGTTTTAGCCTTATACCCCTAGGGTCTTTGAAAATGGGTGTGGTAATTTTTCCTATATAGTTGTGCTCTCTTCTCGTTTAAAGCTATTTATGATGGGGAGTTAATTCTTTATCCAAGTCTTGATGTGTCATTGGTAGTTCATTTGAGCTAGCAGTCCTTGGCCCCTAGGATCTTGGAAAATGGGTGTGACATTCTTTTTAGAAATACTTCATCACGGATATTATGAACTATATGTGTGCTATTATGGTTGCAGTATAATGGATATGTAGTTTTGTCATGCTACTTATAATTTGTTAGAGTGCCTGCTCCCTATGGTCTTGGTTTAAAAAGAAAAGAAAGGAAATTGATGTTTTAGAAAAAACAACCAGGAGAGCTACAGTCTCATCAGAGACTTCTGGTTAAAAAATCCTGCATTCATGTTTATGGCTCCATAAATATTGACACCTCTGTTGAGAGTGTCTTATTTGTCAGTTGGAAAGTAAAGTGTCAATAGAACACATTTACAAGGTCTAAAATTTCAGTGTATTTTTTCCAAAGTCTTCGTACAAAGAACTGATACAAGATGAAGTTTAGTAGTAGTTTAAATTATGTTGGAATTTTTGGCCGGATTGCAAAGCAATGCTGGTCTATAGATTGACTCTGTCCGTCTGTCTGCCGTCAACATTTTGGTTAAAGTTTATGGTTGAGGCAAAATCTAAGGAACTATTTGCAGTAGAAACTTTATATTATACATGAAGCTTGCCCATCACAAGACCTTTCAATTTATGCCGTAACATTTGACCTAGTGACCTTGACCTTGGACTTTGACCTAGTTAAAGATTTTGGTTAAAGTTTTGTTTTAAGCAAAATCTAAGGAACTGTATGCAGTAGAAACCTTATATTATACATGTACAGGTTGCCCCTGACAAGACCTCTCAATGTATGCTGTAATATTTGACATAGTGACCTTGACCCAGTTGGTGACAAAAACTTACTTTGCAATCCGGCCATACCGTCTTTAGCGGTGTTTTATTATGAATATGCTTTTACACTGTTCTTCTTTTTGTGTAGCATTTCTGTGTTATATATGAAATTTGTAATAAGGTTTTTGTTCAAGGCACTATATGTATTGGCTTGATAGATATATCTCAGGTAAATAATTTTACTGCTTTAGGCCATTCCAAGATTATTTTCTGTTTTAAGCCCTGACTTACCCCCTTTTAAAACATCATAACAAATTATATTTGTAAAACATATGCCTCTGCTAAACAGTTTGACTCTCACAGCAACAATCCATGAAAGGAAGAAATTTTCTTGATCTAGTGACCCTAAAATGAATCAGCTTTTTCTAATATTTGAGGTCTATTTCTCTAAATAGTGAACTCGCACTTTGAACCAAAGATCCTCACCTCTTGAAAAGTAACCATAAATCTGCTCTTAGTTTCAATAGGTTGGGTGGGGTACTTGAGTTGTCATTTGAAAACTATCATCTTCAGTGTATTTTTCCTAATATTGACCTTACCCTTTGACCGATTGACCCCAAAATCAATTGGCATCTTCCCCTCTTGATAAGTAATATATCCAAATTTGGGTTGGATATGTAAAAGGATTCTTGAGTTTCATCTGGAAACCATGATTTTAAGTGTATTTTTCCCGATAGTGACCTTGACCTTTGATCCATTTACACCAAATTCAATAGGCATCTTCATCTCCCGATGAATAAGCATATATCCAAATTTGGTTTGGATAGGTGAAAGAGTTCACAATTTATCATCTGGAAACATGCTTTTAAGTGTATTTTTCCTAACAATGACCTTGATCTTTGACCTATAGCTGTTGACTCCAAAATCAATTGGTGTCTTCCCCTCGTAATAAGTAAGCATATATTCAAATTTGGTTTGAATAGACTAAAGTGTTCTCGAGTTTTCATCTGGAAACTAAAAGTGTGACGGAGTGACAAAAAGATCAGTGCCCAGTTCACAAAAATTCTTATGAGAAAAATCAGGAAATTTCGTAACTTACGTTGTTAGATAAAATGTTCAACAGCTTTTCCATTTAGATTTTCTCTTGTTTTCTAGTATCATTTCTTCTTACGAAATATAAATTCAGAAACAAAATATCCTGATTTTTAGTTTGAAAGAAGAACTACATGATCAAAAGTTAACGAAAATTTCCAAAATTTTCCGAAGTATTTTTGTGAAATGCCCTTGGCTGTTACATGGTGGGGGCATAAAAGCTGCAAAAGTTTATTTCTCTTTCAAATATCAATTCAATCATTTAGATAACTTGACATTTTGAATTACCATAGTTGCATTTCTATATTCAAGATTGTATCCAAGGCTTTACTTGTCAACTGAATTTTTGAAAATCACACATGTAATACATGTACAATAAGTATGTATGAAATATTAACACATGAGAGTTGAGTGGTTATTTGAATCTCTGTATTTACAGACAGAGTAGGACAAACAATGTAATGGATTAAGTATAATACATGTAACTTGAGTCAAGTTTCAATTATAGTTATAGGTATTTGATATAAGAATAGGTCTGATATGCTGGTAAATCTGTTTGCAGACTTCTTCTGGGTGATTTTGTGAATACAAATAAAGTATACAAACTGAAGATGTTTACAAAACAGAGATGCAGCAATACCAAAAAGGCCTCGATATATATAAAAATCTGCTTATGATGAAATTCTTGATTTACTTACTTGATACACGTAGATAGTAACATCTTAATCTTGATTAGTACATGAAGAAATGAATTCTTCTTCTGAGACTGTGAGCTTATACTGACATAGTAAATATAAGTTAGATGTACATTGTCAGGTCAAAGAATATGCATTAAATTAAATTGATTCGAACTGATCATTTATCTTCAATTTGAAACATCATTTCGAAGAATTCAAGGAAATGTTATTACTGTGTAAGGTATAGCTGCAGTGCCATCATCAAGTTGAGAAGTGTATCAAGAACTTTCAAATTTTATTGTTCTAGGAGTGATGAAATTATGAGATAGTCAGTATGACTATACATGTACGAGGGCTGATTGATATGTCATATTTACAGACATTTTGCATTATTTTTCTACATAATCCCCTTCAGTATATTTCACTTTTGCCACCGTTGTTTAAGGGCCTTAATACTTTTAAAGAACTCCTTATCGTGACTGGTCAGAAAGCCATCCACTGCAAGTATGACGTCATCATCAGACTATAAGTAGGGTGCCAGAAATAGTCGCTTTCAGTGAATGTCTGATGGAGCAAGATCAGGTGAATAAGGCGGATGCTCAATCAAATTAAGGCCACAATCAAGACTTGTGAACAGGAGCATTGTCCTGATGGAATAACAAACCTTTGACTAGTGAGCTTTCGCGGCGCTTAAGTTTAATATTTTCCTGTAAGTGTGTCAGATGTGAAGCATAGTATGCGCCATTGATTGTTTATCCTTTTGGAGATAATCTATCTGCAGAATACCTTCTACAACCAGAAAACCGAGACTAGCAACATATCAATCAGCCCTTGTATATATGCTATTTTGTATGCCAAATTCATCCATGTAAATTTTATAAAGATTCATCACTTTACATCATTGCGAGTCACGTTACTTATTAACCCTACCTCCTTTTTGTAGAGTGAAAAGGAACAAAAGTTCAGGTTTACGACGATCATCACTCTGCTACTTTCTTAATATTGTCAATGTCTACATTTTTCTGGGACGAGGCCCGTATATACATGTACATTAATAGGGTTTAAAATTTTGTTGAAATTACACAATTATGCTGTATAAGTCAAAGAAAGGAGGGGATCTCCAACCAGACCTTGATACAGTACCCTGGGCAACAGTTTTTGTTATATACATCGCTGTAACAAATAGATATAAATATGGTGGAATATAAGGCACTAGTGCACTATAATCATTAATAATCATTATGTTTCTGCATAACTTTGCTTTCTTTAGAATATTTGGTATGTTCATTTCTGAACGCTTTGAATTCTTTAAAGCAATCCTATTCAACGCCATTTCCTTCACTGACTTCCGAGCAATTTTACCACTCACTGTCAGTCGGAAATGCGTCGAAAAATAAAATATGCTTGGGAAGATATTTTGATGCATAATAGCTTACCATCAATGTTTAAGTCTCTCTCGTTCCTGTAAAACGATAGCAGCTCCTCTATGGATGCTGACTTCCCTTCCTTTAATGTAACTGCTACGCCCACTACTTCATAATAAACTTCATCTGGAACACCAAATCCAACAACGTCGTCAACACAAGGGTGTTTCTTCAATGTGTCTTCGAATAGTGATGGAGACAATGCTGCTCCATCAATAACTATTGACTCACTTGTCCTACCAGCGACAAACAGATGACCATTCTCTGAGACATACCCAGCATCCCCAGTTTTGAACCAGTATCCTTCCACTCTATTTTCTTTATGCCAGCCTTGCTCTTCGTGCAGATATCCAGAGGAGCAACATTTGCTTCTAACATAAACTTCACCAACAGTCCCAACTTCCGACAGACGACCATCTTCATCAACAACTTTAACTTCTACTCCGGGAATTGGTGATCCTGTATCATAGTCGTCCATTTTCTCTCCTGGAGATATGATATTCAAAGAAATAACACCGTTTTCAGTGGATGCATACAAATTCATGAATTTTTGACACAGACGGCCGACAATTTCTGAGTCTTTTGAAGAGACCGGTCCTCCTGCAGAGATGATCGTCTTTACTTGTCTCATCATGTAATTGCCTCTTAGAAGCTCATTAACGATTGATGCAAAGACTACAACATGGTCACATTTTTCTTGATTGATAATTCTGACAGTTGTATTACACATTTCCTTAATACTCTTTTCCTTGAACATGTCGGGGTTAGTCACGCGTGGTACTCCATTGAACATTTCTCTTGGATATCCGCCCCACCAACCGAATGTCCTGTCGCTGTAAATTGGCTCACCATAATTGATTTTCGTTGCCGTCGAATCATCAGTGGTGATAAGGGTACAGTGTTTCCAAGGAATCAACTTTGGTGCACCAGTCGTACCAGAAGAACAGAAAATAGCCGCAATATCCTCTGGTTCTACATTTGGCAAATCTTTCCCTTCGCAGAGGTGAAGGTCATCAAAAGTGGCAGCAATTTTTAAATTATCTGGCTTTCTAACGAAGAAGACATGATTCAATGAAGGAACAGTGCTCACTTTGTATGATGCCATTCTCACTAAATCGAATAAAGTTTTTCATGATACGGACATATTCGTCTCCATCTCCTGCCTGGGTGATCACAGCCTTGCAGTTACTGCTTTTAAGAATGGCCTCGACATCTGACCCATCATTACGTTTGAAGCAAAAATGCAGAGGCCATGCTCCGCACATCTGTGCCCCAAATGTATGATACAACCACGTCGGAGATTTTTCATCATGAATTGCCACAACATCATTCTTCTTAATCCCCAACTTCATCATTTTTCTTGCCATTTCTTCTGCTCCATCTACAATTTCTTTGTAGGTTACGCCGACTCTGGTCTTTTCCCCAACAAATATGATGGCTTCTTTGTCTGGGTATTCCTCTGATAGTATGTGTAACCTTTCTGGGATGGTACAGTAAGGCACACCTGCTTTTAACGGCGTACACAAGTAGCTTCTCTTCTTTTCGTTTACTTTTTGCATCTTTTTGTTATTCAGTTTGCTTCTTCGTGAATTCAATGCTTCTGCCAGATTGATTTTTCCTCTTAGTGTTGCAATAAAATATGAGAATATAGCGCAACAACAGTCATGTCAAGGATTTATTTTACATGTCTTGTTGAAATTCTATGAATCATCACGTTTTAAAATGATGATATGAAGCTTAAATTTAAATTTTTTTACATCGCTCACCGGTACATGCACTTGTAAATGTTTCGGTACATACGATAAAGAGTCTCCGTCGTGATTACCATTACGCTGAAACATCATGGTGAATAATTTGTCTATGATTGGGCATATTTTGTCTACATGTTGTATTGTGTTTTATGTGCATTTATATAGTTCGTACGAGAATTTTAGTACTTTAAGGTGAGGGTTGAGACTTTTGATAGAAATTATAAGTAGAAGAAAGATGGATATGTCCACATGTAGAGGAGCATCTCTTCGAACTATTCAGACAATAAAATCTAAATTTGCCCGTCTCGTTGTTTCGGCTGTAAACGTCCATTTTTGGCCTACCGTATAACCAGAAATGTTTGCGAGTATCAAATTTCGCGATTTCATGGTAAAATGGGGTATCTTTATTTTCGCGAGTACAATTTTTCGCGATTCCGAAATGACAAATAAATATGTACATATGACCTCACTGTTTTGTACCTTCCATTATTGAAGTTTCAATTATTTCTATCTTAAGAATACACTCCATTTATTTGGGGATATGTGAAGAATGACACATGTGCAGTAAAACCAAAATGGTACTAATATACCAATTGATGTTATACCTTATCAAACACAATTTTTCGCGAGGATAATTTTTCGCGATTCCAAGTCACTCGCGAATGTAGCGAAAATTAGTATCTCGCGAAAATTTCTGGTTATACGGTATTTTAACATTTTCGTCTTTTCTTTTTTATTCGGGATACCACATCATAACTTTAAATACCTTTGCAAGTACAGATATCAGAATGATCAGCTGTCAGTCAGCTAAGAGTTTACGTGGATATCAGGTGGGCGTTGTGGCCCCTTGGTCCTCTTGTTATTTTTACCATAAACAGTCCGTGGTCCGTCGACTTTAACGGGCTAATTGATACGTGAAATCACTTGACTAGTGCGACCAACTTTCAAATCTTTGTTCAATTACTGTCCTATACCGTAATTTGACATCTATACTAATAAGAAGGAAGGTGATCACCAACAAGACTCGGTTGTAGCATCCACAGCGAAACTTCCATATATATGCAAAAACACAACAGGCAAGCACAACAAGGATCAAGGAACACCAAATACGACATCATATAACACCAAACACAAAAGACTATACACAAACTAACGATACCAACAGGCAACCGGTGCCTCCTCGTTGTAAGTTGGACACACAAACAAGACAGCAAAACATAGGGACAGGTGGATATCAAAACAGGGCGCACGAAAAACAGTCCGTCTTTACCGGTTGGTGCGAGTCCATGCATGAATCACCCGAGTAGACCGACCGATATCAAGAGAGGACAAGCGGTTTGGGGCCCACATTTCCAGAGCCAGGGTCCTAAGTGCAATTCCAAAGAATGCGCTGGTACAAGGCATTAGGTCGGTCAATTGCAAGCACCATGCAGAGTGTTGCTGGGTCGACACAAATACCATATTCATGTCACAAAAGGCAACAAAGACCCAGACGCACCCTCGATGGGAATTCCGCTCCAATCCCCCCCCCCCCCCGGACCCCAACTCATCTACAATGTCACCATAAAATGAAGCCCGCCATATACTCCACTACGTAAAATGTATAACTAGATTACGTATAAAACCATCAAAAATCAGTTACCCAAATCTAGATATGAATATTAAAGACAGAAGAGCAAAAACAACCTGGTGAATTGGAAAATCTATCAAAATGACGGAACAATCTATCACGTCAACTCTCCATATGGGGTGAGGCGAGAGGAGTAGGCGTTTCCTACCAGTATGTCCACACAAAAAAGTCATAACTTACTGACCTCGGAAATTAAAAATGGTCCATCAAATAAATCACAGAAATGTTACTGTACATGATACCATACCCGTTTAACGCATTTTAAAATACCACACTTATTTGCAGGAACATTTTAAATCCGTCATCTTCTGGGTCCTGATGTTCATATTCTGACCAGTAGTAAAGACGAAAATAAACCCTCCAAACACTGATCCGTTCCTCTCTTTAACTTATTCAGACTGCCTGTAGGGCACATAAGCTAAGTTACTCCAGCCAGCAGAGCATGGACTGTCTATAGCATTTACCCACCATGTTTAAGGGTTCGTGGTTCATGGTTTGGTTTCATGATTTGTGTCACACTTATGCCCTTTGCCGTGTGGAGCTCGTAAAAAAGTTCCCCGCGAGGGGTTTGACAGTAAGTGTTTTGAATATTATTCCCTGACATTGTCGCCATAGCACTTTCTATATAGACGTGGCCTCAGACAGTGCATTTATTTTATATATTTATTTCATTTTCATGCATGAACATCGACGGCGGGTGCGGCTAGCCAACAGGGGATGCTTACTCCTCCCGGGCACCTGGTCCCACCTCTAGCTTTCTAGGGGTCCGTCGATGCCCAATTTGGTGCTCTATTGTGAGTGCTGTTGAGATTATCGTCAGGATCTTCTTTAACTCATTGGTTTCTTGTTATTGTAGCTGAAACGAGGACTAGTTGGGGACAATTTATCTTTGCCATTGTCAAATTGATCATTGTAAAACGTCCTGTGTTGATTGTCTAGATGTGTTCACAGTTGCATGATCAGTGTCTGCGTGTTTTGGATGTTTTGTTGTTACATCTGTAATAAGGACTTGTCGGTGACAATTTCTCAGTGCCCTGTGCTGATTTGTCTTGTATTTTTGTGCTATATCTGTGTTTGAATATATAGTGTTTGTATGGTTTTTTTCTCGGGGCGTGTTGTAGCTGAAATGTAGTCTTGTTGGGTCTGTGGTTTAGTTTTTTTTGTCGGGGGGGGGGGTGTTTGTAGCTGAAATTTAGTCTTGTTGGGTCTGTGGTTTAGTTTTTTTCTTGGGGGGTTGTTTGTAGCTGAAATGTAGTCTTGTTGTGTCTGTGGTTTGGTTTTTTCTTGGGGGTGTTGGGTGTTTGTAGCTGAAATATAGTCTTGTTGAGTCTGTGATTTGGTTTTTTCTTGGGGGTGTTTGTAGCTGAAATGTAGTCTTGCTGGGTCTGTTGTTAGGTTTTTTCTTGGGGGTGTTTATAGCTAAAATGTAGTCTTGTTGGGTCTATGGTTTGGTTTTTTCTTGGGGGTGTTTGTAGCTGAAATGTAGTCTTGTTGGTTCTGTGTTTTGCATAAAAGCAAGACACCATTCAAAACACCATATAACGTGAAACACTCCGAAGCCAGAGAAACTTTCTGAACAACAACAACAATATACGGCTGCAATGAGGTCTGATCTGGGGATAACTTCTCTTTATATTCTCCATGCTATGTCAATCGTTATATGAATTCGCTATATAAGAAGGGCGACGATTGGATATACAGCCACCTCTCATTAATAAAATCCTTTGAAAAATTGTATTTGGACGCAATATCTACGGAAACCCTCGGCCTATGGGACTACAATTTACGTTGTGCTGTGGATTTCTGACGATCACAAGTACATGCCGCTTTAAAAACGCATATCTGATCGCCGCAAAGTCACAATGTGTACATTGATTTTGAGGACTAAGCCTACGATCTATAACAATAACAAGCGAGGAAATTCATGTTTTCTCGTTGTGTTCCCATGATTCTCGATTGGCATTTTTAAAACATGGATTAGACGCTTTCCAGAAAATCCCTTGGTTTCTGTCGTTTCAATGTACCTTTTTTTCTGGCTCTGGACACCGAAAATTGACCTAGATTTTTTTTTCCTGGGACATGCCCAAGCATGCCCAAGCTAATTAATGTCTTTTTTATTTTGAGAAACCCTGGCAGCTTGTAATTTTGAAAAAAAATATAAACTGAGATTTTTGATGAATCTGTTGAACAGCAAAAAATTTGACGAGCATTTTCAAATGATATAATGATAAAATATAGATCTATCTAAATACAAACAGTGAGTCAATATAAAGTACAAAATTACAAACACATGAGAATCGATCGTGTCACTAAAAAAAGTTGAAAATGATTTTAAGAAAAGACCTCGAACCGTAGCGATTTCACTCAAATTTGATTGAGACCAGTAAGTATTTATTCAGTAAAACAATGTCATAGTTAACAACGCATATATAATTTAAAATAATGAATATCACAGTCTAAAAAACACTTTCATATGTAAGATTATCACATGATACATCCTGTATTCGGATACATAAAGCCGTTTCATGAATAAATTTTATGATAACAGGTTACATATCACTTTGGGAGCGTGATCATTGGATGAAGCGCTCCAGATCCTTTGTGACGTCACAACAGAAACTGTGACGTTGGCGCGTTATTTGCAAGAAACGAAGTCGGAATCATAATATTTTTACCGTATGAAATAGAAAATCATTTGAGATCCTATATTTTAAAATTCAAACAGACCAAACAATGTCTAAGAGTATTCCATGAAAATTAGATGATCTTAATTTAAACTCAATTACACATAAAAATGAAATACCTGAAATATTATAAGACTCTTTCATGGTCTTCTATGAAAGATACATCGATTCCACCCGAGGGGTCTCAAAATCATGTAAAACCCGAGGCTTGCCGAGGGTTTTGCAAAATTTTGAGACCCCGAGGGTGGAAACGATGTATCTTTCATAGAAGAACATGAAAGAGTATTTTTCTCTCATATCTAAAGGTCAAAACAAAACTGAAAGAAAAGTGACGAAATTTGAAAAAAATGTCAAGTTGATCTAATCGCAAAAATTTTGCGATATTCGAATTCAGCGCCCCCGAAAATGGTTTATTCTATAAGAATAAACTACGAATATTAGGCTTTTCAAAATAAAACGCAAGAGTACATTGAAAAACGATCTTAAAATCGAAGTTTTATGGCGACGTCGCCGCTAGTTTGTTTGTTTTGCGGGCTGAAATCATGACGTCACAATAGCGTAAACAATCGAAACAATAGCGTCACGTGATATGTGATACAGCTGTCACATGATATGTGATACAGAAGTAGCTCACATAGCAGTATTTCATGGGCCTACTCTGTAACACATACGCGGGTATGAGAGAAATATTTTTATCTGGGTATTCCTCTGATAGTATGTGTAACCTTTCTGGTATTGTACAGTAAGGCACACCTGCTTTTAACGGCGTACACAAGTAACTTCTCTTCTTTTCGTTTACTTTTTGCATCTTTTTGTTATAATGTATAAAGAATTCAAATAATTGAATCATATCACATAAAAGGTCAATCAATAAGACATTGAAGCATGTGTCACTTATTGAATTAATATGAATTATGGCAAAGCCATAGTGAGGACGCAGGGTGAAATTGAAAAAAATATTACTACTGACTTCAAAAATTGAAAATGTAAATTTTTTAATTAGAAATAGAAGATAAATGAGCATGTAAATATAATACTAGTGATAGATAAACAAATAAATTTGAAAATACATGTAAATGAATAAATGAAAACGAAATAAAAAAGAGAAATAAAAAAATCCTACTCCAAGAAGAGAATATGGTGTATTATAATAAACGTGAATTTCAATGTATATTTCTTCAGGAATTAAGCCTTTTAAGTTTTTATGGGATGAGGGAGTTCCTTTTACCTTCTCTACATAAAATTTCAGTATTTTTCACATATATTTGCTCCCTCAACTTCACCCCAGCGGCAACCCCCCCCCTAAAAAAACCAACCAAATAAAAATCAAACAAATAAATAAAACCAAATTTAAAAAAAAACCGCCTCTAGTCATGCTAGTTATTTAGCTACAACTGAGAGAGACCTCGGTGCAGAATCGGTCTGACAGTTTCTTGAAAATTTGAACAATTCTGCACACACACATATATGCAGATAGCTTCAATAATTCGCCCGTCCCACACGTTTTTCCACATACAACCCCCCCCCCCCCCCCAACAAAAGACAACGGAATAGAAACAACGTGATGGTCGGGCGAAATATTTAGCTAATGTACAGATAGTCCGTGAAACAACGTTTTTCCTGCTACAAGATGACGTTGCATTCTGACGTAATAATGACGTTGCATAATGACGTCATGACGTATTAGTCGTAACTTGTTGAAGATGGCAGTAAGATGAAACGGTTTCAAATCACATATAATCAAGTAAGTAAAGCATGATTCAATGGATTCAATTAAATTATTGACTTCGTATATACCGCTGAAAACAGGTTGTCCAATAATCCTCCGTCCATGTAGACCGGAAGTCAGCCATGATGATTCCGAATATACATGGGTTGAGTAGTAAGCCCCGAGACTCTGGCGAAACCGCACGGCTGAGTTTGTAGGTTATACAGAATTTGTACAGAATTAACATTGGAAACCAGTATTTTTCCTATTTATTTACACGCGTTATCTTCAAGAGGACTACGTCCGCGCCTGCGGCGCGGACTGCGTCCTCTATCAGGTAATTCCGTTTGCTTCTTCGGTGAATTCAATGCTTCTGCCAGATTGATTTTTCCTCTTAGTGTTAGAATAAAATATGAGAACGTAGCGCAACAACAGTCATGTCAAGGATTTATTTTCCATGTCGTGCTAAAATTTCGTGAATCATCACGTTTTAAAATGGTGATATGAAGCTTTTTTTACATCGCTCGCCATTACATGCACTTGTAAATGTTTCGGTACATACAAAAAGAGTCTCCGTCGTGATTACCATTACGCTGAAACATCATCATGAATAATTTGTCTATGATTGGGCATATTTTGTCTACATGTTGGATTGTGTTTTATGTGCATTTATAGTTCGTATGAGAATTTTAGTACTTTAAGGTCAGAGTTGAGACTTTTGATAGAAATTAAGTAGTAGATTTTAAGATGGATATGTCCATATGTAAAGAACATCTCTTCGATCTATTCAGACCATAAAATCCAAATTTGCCCGTCTCGTTGTTTTGGCAATAAACGTCCATTTTTGGCATTTTCGTCTTTTCTTTTTTTTTCGGGATACCACATCATAACTTAACATACCTCTGCAAGTACAGATATCAGAATAATCAGCTGTCAGTCAGCTAAGAGTGTACGTGGATATCAGGAGAGCGTTGTGGCCCCTTTGGTCCTCTTGTTATTTTTACCATAAACAGTCCGTGGTCCGTCGACTTTAACGAGCTAATTAATACGTGCAATCACTTAACTAGTGCGACCAACTTTCAAATATTTGTTCAATTACTGTCCTATACCGTAATTTGACATCTATACTAATAAGAAGGAAGGTGGTCACCAACAAGACTCGGTATATATGCAAAAACACAGAACAGACAAGCACAACAAGGGTCAAGGAACACCGAATACGACATCATAACATCAAACACAAAAGACTACACACAAACCAACGATACCAATAGGCAACCGGTGCCTCCTCATCGTAAGTTGGACAAACAAACAAGACAGCAAAACATAGGGTTCCAAGTAACACACAGGTGGATATTAAAACAGGGCGCACGAAAAAATAGTCCGTCATTTACCGGTTGGTGCGACCGAATGCATGAATCACCAGAGGAGACCGACCGATATCAAGAGAAGACAAGCGGTTTGGGCCCCGATTTCCACAGCTAGGGCCCTCCAGAATGCGCTGGTACAAGGCATTAGGTCGGTCAATTGCAGGCACCATGCAGAGTGTTGCTGGGTCGACATAAAGACCATATCCATGTCACAAAAGGCAACAAAGACCCAGACGCACCCTCGATGGGAATTCCGCGCACCTCCAACCCCCCCCCCCCCCCGACCCCATCTCATCTACAATGTCACCATAAAATGAAGGCCGCCATATACTCCACTACGTAAAATGTATAACTAGATTACGTATAAAACCATCAAATATCAGTTACCCAAATCTAGATATGAATATTAAAGACAGAAGAGCAAAAACAACCTGGTAAATTGGAAAATCTATCAAAATGACGGAACAATTTATCACGTCAACTCTCCATATGGGGTGAGGCGAGAGGAGTTGGCGTTTCCTACCAGTATGTCAAAAAAAGATAAGTCATAACTTACTGACATCGGAAATGAAAGCTGGTCCATCAAATAAATCACAGAAATGATACTGTACATGGTACCACACCCGTTCAACGCATTTTAAAATACCACACTTATTTGCAGGCACATTTTAAATCCGTCATCTTCTGGGTCCAGATGTTCATATTCTGACCAGTAGTAAAGACGAAATAAACCCTCCAAACACTGATCCGTTCCTCTCTTTAATTTATTCAGACTGCCTGTAGGGCACATAAGCTAAGTTACTCCAGCCAGCAGAGCATGGACTGTCTATAGCATTTACCCACCATGTTTAAGGGTTCATGGTTTGGTTTCTTGTTATTGTTGCTGAAACGAGGACTAGTTGGGGTCAATTTATCTTTGCCATTGTCAAACTGATCATTGTAAAACGTCCTGTGTTGATTGTCTAGATGTGTTCACAGTTGCATGATCAGTATCTGCGTGTTTTGGATGTTTTGTTGTTACATCTGTAATAAGGACTTGTCGGTGACAATTTCTCAGTGCCCAGTGCTGATTTGTCTTGTATTGTTGTGCTATATCTGTGTTTGAATATATAGCGTTTGTATGGTTTTTTCTTGGGGGAGGGGGTTGTACCTGAAATGTAGTCTTGTTGGGTCTGTAGTTTGTTTTTTTATGTCGGGGGGGGGGGGGGGCTCTAACTGAAATGTAGTCTTGTCGGGTCTGTGGTTTAGTTTTTTCTTGGGGAGGGGGGTTGTTTGTAGCTGAAATGTAGTCTTGTTGGGTCTGTGGTTTGGTTTTTCTTGGGGGTGTTGGGTGTTTGTAGCTGAAATGTAGTCTTGTTGAGTCTGTGATTTGGTTTTTTCTTGGGGGTGTTTGTAGCTGAAATGTTGTCTTGCTGGGTCTGTTGTTTGGTTTTTTCTTGGGGGTGTTTATAGCTGAAATGTAGTCTTGTTGGGTCTATGGTTTGGTTTTTTTGGGGGGGGAGGGTGTTTGTAGCTGAAATGTAGTCTTGTTGGTTCTTTGTTTTGCATAAAAGCAAGACACCATTCAAAACACCATATAACGTGAAACACTCCGAATCCAGAGAAACTTTCTGAACAAGAACAATATACGGCTGCAATGAGGTCTGATCTGGGGATAACCTCTCTTTATTCTCCATGCTATGTCAATCGTAATATGAATTCGCTATATAAGAAGGGCGACGATTGGATATACAGCCACCTCTCATTAATAAAATCCTTTGAAAAATTGTATTTGGACGCAAATTTCGTCGGAAACCCTCGGCCTATGGGACTACAATTTACGTTGTGCTGTGGATTTCTGACGATCACAAGTACATGCCGCTTTAAAAACGCATATCTGATCGCCGCAAAGTCACAATGTGTACATTGATTTTGAGGACTAAGCCTACGATCTATAACATTAACAAGCGAGGAAATTCATGTTTACTCGTTGTGTTCCTATGATTCTCGATTGGCATTTTTAAAACATGGATTAGACGCTTTCCAGAAAGTCCCTTGGTTTCTGTCGTTTCAATGTACCTTTTTTTCTGGCTCTGGACACCGAAAATTGACCTAGATTTTTTTTTTCCTGGGGAGGGTCAAACATGCCCAAGCTAATGTCTTTTTATCATGAGAAACCCTGGCAGCTTGTAATTTTGAAAAAGATATAGAATGAGATTTTTGATGAATCTGTTAAACAGCAAAAAATTAGACGAGCATTTTCAAATGATATAATGATAAAAAATAGATCTATCTAAATACAAACAGTGAGTCAATATAAAGTACAAAATTACAAACACATGAGAATCGATCGTGTCACTAAAAAAAGTAGAAAATGATTTTAAGAAAAGACCACGAATCGTAGCGATTTCACTCAAATTTGAGTGAGACCAGTAAGTATTTATTCAGTAAAACGATGTCATAGTTAACAACGCATATATAATTTAAAATGATGAATATCACAGTCTAAAAACACTTTCATATGTAAAATTATCACATGATACATCCTGTATTCGGATACATAAAGCCGTTTCATGAATAAATTTTATGATAACACGTTACATATCACTTTGGGAGCGTGATCATTGGATGAAGCGCTCCAGATCCTTTGTGACGTCACAACAGAAACGGTGACGTTGGCGCGTTATTTGCAAGAAACGAAGTCGGAATCATAATATTTTTACCGTATGAAATAGATAATCATTTGAGATCCTATATTTTAAAATTCAAACAGACCAAACAATGTCTAAGAGTATTCCTTAAAAATTAGATGATCTTAATTTAAACTCAATTACACATAAAAATGAAATACCTGAAGTATAAATTTATATCACATATGTAGATTTAAAAACACTTTTCAACAATATGGATTTCAGATTTGGATTTAAACATTTTAGGTTACGCCACTCTTGTCTTTTTCCCAACAAATATGATGGCTTCTTTATCTGGGTATTCCTCTGATAGTATGTGTAACCTTTCTGGGATGGTACAGTAAGGCACACCTGCTTTTAACGGCGTACACAAGTAACTTCTCTTCTTTTCGTACACTTTTAATATCTTTTTGTTATTCAGTTTGTTTCTTCGTGAATTCAATGCTTCTGCCAGATTGATTTTTCCTCTTAGTGTTAGAATAAAATATGAGAACGTAGCGCACAACAGTCAGGTCAAGGATTTATTTTACATGTCGTGTTAAAACTCTATGGATCATCACGTTTTAAAATGATGATATGAAGCTTTTTTTTATATCCCTCACCGGTACATGCACTCGTAAATGTTTCGGTACATACGAAAAAGAGTCTCCGTCGTGATTACCATTACGCTGAAACATCATCATGAATAAATTGTCTATGATTGGGCATATTTTGTCTACATGTTCTATTGTGTTTTATGTGCATTTATAGTTCGTACGAGAATTTTAGTACTTTAAGGTGAGGGTTGAGACTTTTGATAGAAATTATAAGTAGAAGAAAGATGGATATGTCCACATGTAGAGGAGCATCTCTTCGAATTATTCAGACAATAAAATCAAAATTTGCCCGTCTCGTTGTTTCGGCTATAAACGTCCATTTTTGGCCTATTTTATCATTTTCGTCTTTTCTTTTTTTTCGGGATACCACATCATAACTTTAAATACCTTTGCAAGTACAGATATCAGAATAATCAGCTGTCAGTCAGCTAAGAGTGTACGTGGATATCAAGCGGACGTTGTGGCCCCTTGGTCCTCTTGTTATTTTTACCATAAACAGTCCGTGGTCCGTCGACTTTAACGAGCTAATTGATACGTGCAATCACTAAACTAGTGCGACCAACTTTCAAATCTTTCAAATCAATTACTGTCCTTTACCGTAATTTGACATCTATACTAATAAGAAGGAAGGTGATCACAAACAAGACTCGGTTGTAGCATCCACAGCGAAACTTTGTAAGTTGGACACACAAACAAGACAGCAAAACATAGGGACAGGTGGATATCAAAACAGGGCGCACGAAAAACAGTCCGTCTTTATCGGTTGGTGCGAGTCCATGCATGAATCACCCGAGTAGACCGACCGATATCAAGAGAGGACAAGCGGTTTGGGGCCCCGATTTCCAGAGCCAGGGTCCTAAGGGCAATTCCAATGAATGCGCTGGTACAAGGCATTAGGTCGGTCAATTGCAAGCACCATGCAGAGCGTTGCTGGGTCGACACAAAGACCATATCCATGTCACAAAAGGCAACAAAGACCCAGACGCACCCTCTATGGGAATTCCGCGCACCTCCAACCCCCCCCCCCCCCCCCGACCCCATCTCATCTACAACATGTGGAGAAATGATGCCACTTCTCTCAGTCACGTGACGAAGTTCGGCGAAACTCCCATTAAAATCAGTTAGTAGCTTTTCTCCGTAAAATCTTCGTTTTATTTAATTTCTGTTATTCATACTATTTTCAATTTGTAATGTAACGATGATTCATGACATATTTTCAATTCTATAAGAAAACATTATGATTTTATACTGGAAAATAGAGGAAATTTCGTAAAAAGAAGGAATTTTTAAAATATGTGGGAACCGCCAAAATCAGTTCTCCGAAAAAACGACGATACCTGACTTCATGTATTTGTTATAAACTTTCAGTCGCGATGCCCGGAACACGAATTATTAAACTAGAAACCTAAGAAAACGGACATTGAAGTTGCCAAAACTCGCCAAATCATGCTGTCTTCCTATGAAATTACCGTACAGCCTATGGACAGAGTCTTACTAATTTTCAACTCATGTGGGAAACGCGAATTTAACACGGAGAATAAAGTTCTTCAGAAAATAGCAGAGTATCATATCCAATGCCCGGAAGCCGTTTAACAATCTTAGTTACAGTGATGCCCATATACGACAATAGTAATTTCAAATCTGGCTGCGAGCCCTGACGCGATGTCAGAGTGGCATTATTTCTCCGTATGATGTCACCATAAAATGAAGGCCGCCATATACTCCACTACGTAAAATGTATAACTAGATTACGTATAAAACCATCAAATATCAGTTACCCAAATCTAGTTATGAATATTAAAGACAGAAGAGCAAAAACAACCTGGTAAATTAGAAAATCTATCAAAATGACGGAACAATTTATCACGTCAACTCTCCATATGGGGTGAGGCGAGAGGAGTAGGCGTTTCCTACCAGTATGTCCACTAAAAAAAGTCATAACTTACTGACATCGGAAATGAGAAATTGTCCATCAAATAAATCACAGAAATGATACTGTACATGGCACCATACCCGTTTAACGCATTTTAAAATACCACACTTATTTGCAGGCACATTTTAAATCCGTTATCTCCTGGGATGTTATATTCTGACCAGTAGTAAAGACGAAAATTAACCCTCCAAACACTGATCCGTTCCTCTCTTTAACTTATTCAGACTGCCTGTAGAGAACATAAGCTAAGTTACTCCAGCCAGCAGAGCATGGACTGTCTATAGCATTTACCCACCATGTTTAAGGGTTCATGGTTTGGTCTCATGGTCTAGTTTCTTGATATTGTAGCTGAAACGAGGACTAGTTGGGGACAATTTATCTTTGCCATTGTCAAACTGATCATTGTAAAACGACCTGTGTTGATTGTCTAGATGTGTTCACAGTGTCTGCGTGTTTTGGATGTTTTGTTGTTACATCTGTAATGAGGACTTGTCGGTGACAATTTCTCAGTGCCCTGTGCTGATTTGTCTTGTATTGTTGTGCTATATCTGTAATTAAATATATACTAATATAGCGTTTGTATGGGGTTTTTTTCTTGGGGGAGGGGGTTGTACCTGAAATGTAGTCTTGGCTCTGTGGTTTGTTTGTTTGTTTGTTTGTTTTTTTGTTTTTTGTTTTTTTTTTGTTTTTGTCGGGGGGGGTTGTAGCTGAAATGTAGTCTTGTTGGATCTGTTGTTTAGTTTTTTCTTGGGGAGGGGGGTTGCTTGTAGCTGAAATGTAGTCTTGTTGGGTCTGTGGTTTGAATTTTTCTTGGGGGTGTTGGGTGTTTGTAGCTGAAATGTAGTCTTGTTGAGTCTGTGATTTGGTTTTTTCTTGGGGGTGTTTGTAGCTAAAATGTAGTCTTGCTGGGTCTTTGCATGGTTTGGTTTTTTCTTGGGGTGTTTATAGCTGAAATGTAGTCTTGTTGGTTCTTTGTTTTGCATAAAAGCAAGACACCATTCAAAACACCATATAAGTGAAACACTCCGAAGCCGGAGAAACTTACAGAACAACAACAACAATATACGGCTGCAATGAGGTCTGATCTGGGGATAACTTCTCTTTATTCTCCATGTTATGTCAATCGTAATATGAATTCGCTATATAAGAAGGGCGACGATTGGATATACAGCCACCTCTCATTAATAAAATCCTTTGAAAAATTGTATTTGGACGCAATATCGTCGGAAACCCTCGGCCTATGGGACTACAAACGTTGTGCTGTGGATTTCTGACGATCACAAGTACATGCCGCTTTAAAAACGCATATCTGATCGCCGCAAAGTCACAATGTGTACATTGATTTTGAGGACTAAGCCTACGATCTATAACGATAACAAGCGAGGAAATTCATGTTTACTCGTTTATGTTCCCATGATTCTCGATTGGCATTTTTAAAACATGGATTAGACGCTTTCCAGAAAGTCCCTTGGTTTCTGTCGTTTCAATGTACCTTTTTTCTGGCTCTAGACACCGAAAATTGACCTAGATTTTTTTTCCTGGGGAGGGTCAAACATGCCCAAGCTAATGTCTTTTTATTATGAGAAACTCTGGCAGCTTGTAATTTTGAAAAAAAAAATATAAACTGAGATTTTTGATGAATCTGTTAAACAGCAAAAAATTAGACGAGCATTTTCAAATGATATAACGATAAAATGTAGATCTATCTAAATACAAACAGTGAGTCAATATACAAACACATGAGAATCGATCGTGTCACTAAAAAAAGTTGAAAATGATTTTAAGAAAAGACCACGAATCGTAGCGATTTCACTCAAATTTGATTGAGACCAGTAAGTATTTATTCAGTAAAACAATGTCATAGTTAACAACGCATATATAATTTAAAATAATGAATATCACAGTCTAAAAAACACTTTCAAATGTAAAATTATCACATGATACATCTTTTATTCGGATACATTAAGCCGTTTCATAAATAAATTTTATGATAACACGTTACATATAGAGAATAAGTGTCTTAATTTGTGTTTTGTTACGGGTATGCAACACACAGCAAGTGCATTTATCGTACATGTAATGCGCGTTAGCGCATTTCATGCGATAAATGCACTTGCTGTGTGTTGCATACCCGTAACAAAACACAAATTATGACATTTATTCTATATATATGCACCATAGTTGTCTGTTCCATTCTTGTTCTCTGAAATTGCTTTTTCTAGGTAAAAGGGCGACGTCAAAATTCATCTAACCGCAGGTTCAGTTTGCAGGTTAGAACAGCCGTCGCGGCATGTTTCTTTAGATCTTATGCATTGTGACGTCACGAGTGTTAATACACGAATTGAAGCACGTTCCTTTCAATAGTAACATCTCAGGGAACTACATAGCCTGTGCATATATATCACTTTGGGAGCGTGATCATTGGATGAAGCGCTCCAGATCCTTTGTGACGTCACTACAGAAACGGTGACGTTGGCGCGTTATTTGCAAGAAACGAAGTCGGAATCATAATATTTTGACGCTATTTTGATCGATTATGTCATATTACATGTGATAAAAAGAATCTCAAATGATATTTCTATTCCATAGAGTATTTATGAAACTCGTTATGAAACTCGTCGCCAAGACTCGGGGATGTAAAATTCACACAACTCGTATCATAAATACCGTATGAAATAGAAAATCATTTGAGATCCTATATTAATTCAAACAGACCAAACAATGTCTAAGAGTATTCCTTAAAAATTAGATGATCTTAATTTAAACTCGATTACACATAGAGAATAAGTGTCTTAATTTGTGTTTTGTTACGGGTATACAACACACAGCAAGTGCATTTATCGTACATGTAATGCACGTTAGCGCATTTCATGCGATAAATGCACTTGCTGTGTGTTGTATACCCGTAACAAAACACAAATTATGACATTTATTCTATATATATGCACTATAGTTGTTTATTTCATACTTGTTTTCTGAAATTGCCTTTTCTAGGTAAAAGGGTGACGTCAAATTCATCTCACCGCGGGTTCAGTTTGCAGGTTAGAACAGCCGTCGCGGCATGTTTCTTTAGATCTTATGCATTGTGACGTCACGAGTGTTAATACACGAATTGCAGCACGTTTCTTTCAATAGTAACATCTCAGGGAATTACATTGGTTGTGCATATATATAAAAATGAACAGGGGCGGATCCAGAACCCCAATTGCCGGGGGGCACATACAATTTTTGATGGGAATCTCTTGCGAGGCCGAGTGGGGGAGGGTATGGGAGGGGGTTTCTTCCTCCCATTGGTGGGGGTTCGGGGGGCCTCCCCCGAGAAAATTTTGAAAAAATGAAGCAGTTTGGTGGCATCTGAAGCGTTTTTGAAATGAATTTGAAATATTGGTATCCAAGTGATAACTCAAGAACCTTTCCATCTAGCCAAACCAAATTTGTGGGGATCTGCTAGTCAGAAATACCCGGCCAAAGCAAGCCTTTGATGAATATTTGGGTGGTATGGGGCTGGGTTGGGTTGGCAGGCCAGCTTCCATTCTCAAAAATAATCGTCGAAGGCTGGATTTGGTATTAAGGTATCTCGGACTAGAAATACGTTTTTTTTATCAGGAGGAGAATCCTTTTGATTTGGTGTAATTAAGTCAAAGGTCAAAAGTCAAAGGTCATGGTCATTGTTATGAAAAAAAACTATGAGCTCTAGATAGATCATAAAAATCCAGATTCAAGGTCACCATGCTTGGGAGGCCAGTTTTGAGAAGAGTCATCATTTTAAAACATTTACTATTTCCCAAAGGTTGCAGGCAGAAAATGGCCTTCTTTCCCCCTTTTCTTAATCGTTAAACATTTCTGAGTGTCTTGAATTAAACAGACTACACATATTTGAAGGTCGTGATTCAATTTTTAATCCCTTAAGATCTCTTTTGAAATATAATTATAAGAAGAATAAATAATTGAAAAAAAAAATTCCAAAAAAAAAAAAAAAAAAAAAAAAAATTCCGACCTACCTACCCTATTTTTTTTCAGCATGTTATGGGAAACACACATATTTTTTTTCTTGGCCTTAGTATATCTAAAAAAAATTGTCAACATATTCTGATGCTGTATTGTTTTTGCACGTCATGCAGAGATCAAAATGTTCAGGATTTCTATTGGTGGGGGTTCGGGGGCCTCCCCGAGAAAATTTTGAAAAAAAGGAGTAATTTGGTGGCATCTGAAGCGTTTTTGAACTTAATTTAGAAGGGATTCAGTCAGTGTCAATAACGATAATTAGTATATCTAAAAAAAATGTCGACATATTCCGATGCTGCATTGTTTTTGCGCTGCATGCACTGAGGTCAAAATTTTTAAGGAAAGGACGGATCAAGAAAAGTTTTAAAAGGACAGAGAGGTCAGCCCAAAGGAGGGGGGCGTCCAGCCGTTTATTCACGCAAAAGCTAGGAATAAATAAGCATTTTTTTTTTTCAAATTCCAGGCGGGGTCTAACCCCCCCCCCCCCCCCCACCAACCATCACTCTAGATCCATGCTTGTTTTTTTTTTTTTTTTTTTTTTTTGTAAGGTGAAGAAAATAAGTAAATGAAAAATGTCCCTGTAAAACAAGAGGTCATGGGTGCCCAATGCTCTGCATCGTCCAGATAAGGTATAATTATTCATTGGCCATTCCATTTTAAAAAATAAAGAAAAACTTGCATTTTTGACTGTTAGCAAAATTCTTGGAGGTGCCGGTCCAAATCTGGTCAAACAATTTTAATTAAGTTCAATGACCTAAAAATAAAAAAAAAATCTGATCTTAAAAAAGTAAAAAAAAAATTGTCAATTTTATAGATGGTTTTTATATCGACGATTTGATAAAGAAATATGTGTGTTTTATGACTTGCATACGACTGCTATTCCCGATTCAAACCCTCAGATGAAGAAAGTCCTATATTCAATGAAGCTTGTTGTTCACGTATACAGACGTATATGCACAGACGACGGACATGGCAGTAATGCATCCTTCCCGACTTTTTAATCTATCCCCGAGAAAATTTTTGAAGATTTATTCAAATCGGTGGTTTCTGGGGTGTTTTGGGGCTATTTGTGATTAATTTCATAGATTTTTGTACGTCATAAGTGCCCCTTCGTTGGGCACTGCCGGGGGGGCACGTGCCCCCGTGCCCCCCCGGCTGAATCCGCCACTGATGAAATACCTGAAGTATATATATATATCACATATGTAGATTTAAAAACACTTTTCAACAAAATGGATTTCAGATTTGGATTTAAACATTTACTTTGATGAATGAAAAATTTAAAAAAAAAAAAAAAAAAGGACATTGTAATAACTAGGCCATGATGCTTATTTCCAATGGGGTCCTTATATAATCAAACAGTGTGAAAGATGTGAGGTAAGAAAGAAAGAGAAGAAAAGAGTGAAATGAAATAATGAGTGGAGAAAGAAGAGGTAAGAAAGTAAGAATGAGTAAGAGGGAAAAAAGAATTAAAGAAAGAGAGAGCAAAAAAACTTTGTTAGTTAACTAGTATACTACTGTAAGTCATAAAAAGACTTAATTTTGGTTCATTAAAAGAAATTTAAGTGCTTTATGCATGACATTTTTATATCACAATAAAACCCATATGGAAGAAATGTTTGTTAAAAATAATTAGAATTATGCATTTTTTAAAATAAAGTATACTTTAACCCATACATTAATTTTTGGTTGAAATATCGGATAGCAATCCGGATATCAAGGACCGTTATCGTGTACCTAATACGATTTCATTCTGACATCCTTCGATGTAAACTCGCCAGCATGTCAAAACCTAAGGAACAAACTAATTTTGCTGCATTATATGCTGATTTGAGCAGATTTTCTCAGAGTCAAGAATATCAGCGTGCTCTTAAAGTTGCGAACAGAAGTAAGAGATACTTTGATTTGTGGGAATATTCTCTTGCAAATAAAACAAACACCCCCCTCCACTGCTCCAGCTCAGATCACCATATGTTCATTAACATTACAATTTCAGTAAAGCACCTTGTTTTCACAGGTACTTGAATTGGAGAAACACTGTAACATTTTTTCAATCATACACTCCTTTTGTTACTGTAGTAAAGCCAGGGAGGGAAAATGCCGAGGAGCTAAATCTAGCTATATACAGCGAGTACCAGGGGATAGGGGAATAAATTATGTGCAAATCTTACCTCTACTGTCCGCGCAGCTCACTTCAGAAATCGGAAAATTGAAGTTTTCTCTTCTTTATTGGCAATTTTTGTGCGGAAAATGGATTAAAATTGATATGGGGGATGGATCTCGAACTCTCATACAATGTACATATTGTATAGGGATTTTACCGTAAAATTAATTAATTATTAAGATCCATGCATAATTAGATCATTACATTGCTCTGTGCAATAGAAAAAATTTACAGAAAAAATTATCAAAATCGGTTGATCGAGTGCAGAGATAATGAAGTAGAAAGCGTGATGATTGGTGTCATTTTTGTGACACAATTTACTTTAGTATTCAATATAAAACTTCTCATGATGTGGAACCATTCAAATTTAACTTGAAGTGAGTGGCCAGTCAGCGTACTGAAATAGCTATAACTTGAATAATCTTACTGCTATTTGAATGATCTGTACTTCATTTTGTTTGTAAAGACTTCAGCTATTCGTTTTATATTACAATGATAATTTATTTGCGTTACCATTGTAACCATTTTAAAACAAAATGACCACCATTGATTTAAATATACAAATTATTAAAATCTTAGATTTATAAACATAATTTTCATGTGTTTGACTTGAAAGATAATCGAAACAATATTTTAGAAAATCCCAAAAATGTGTGATTATTGCTTTTAAAGCACTTCATTTCGGTTGCCATGGCAAAAAAAAATTAATGATTTTTCATGTATGATCGAAATGTCGATAAAGATATACCTTTGTTCTTTTCGGCGAAATTAAGCCTCATTTGAAAAAAATATAAAGGAGGAAGAAAAAAAAACCCAACATGCGATCTAACAAGTCTACATGTACCAGTAACAGAGCTTTTGCGTAAGTAAGCCCCCCCTCCCCCCTAAAAAACCACAAAGAGCACACACGAACGAATCCTTTAGAGTACGTACGATAGTTCTGAAAAAAAGTTGATCATTACATATGATCGTAAATGAAAGTTTAATGTATTATAGATATTTCCCTGTTCCTTTTTACACTTCCCTTTAAAAGAAAATATAAAAGAAATCGAACACTTTCTTGATAACATGCGTGAAATCGGCATAGAAGACATTATCATGTAGTAAATAATCAAGGGGGTCGAGGCGGGAAAATCGGAATGCAGCTAGGTAAACCATATTAAAATTTGGTGTTATACATATCAAAATAATCGGAAATGTTCAAACTTTTAATATTTAAGTGCGCAAAATAGAAAAGATGACATCAAAAGTAATACATATTCCCCTGAAAACTGTCACAACTTTCGTTACATTTGGAGTTCAACTTTTGCGCAACTTCGATTATCAATCGGAGAGTCCAATCTATCTAACCATA
Source organism: Pinctada imbricata (assembly GCA_033119305.1). Taxonomy (NCBI): domain Eukaryota; kingdom Metazoa; phylum Mollusca; class Bivalvia; order Pterioida; family Pteriidae; genus Pinctada; species Pinctada imbricata. The sequence goes on from VSWD01000008.1 coordinate 10,000,207, forward strand.
CATGAGTTTTATGTTATAAATATTTATAAATAAGCTGAAATAGCCGCCAAACAGAACGACCCTCAAATTCACCATGAGCCATTCCTCGTGCCATAGATATTTGCAGCGAGAGGTGTACAAATTCGTGCGTTGTTGTCCCAAAACTTGATAATTTCACTGCTTCTGTTCATATTTTCATAAAAAATACAATCGATATAAAAAGAATAAATATCACTTTAAAGTTTAAAGATGGAATCATATATTTTTATCAAAAATCCTTGTAGAAATCGTGAGGTAAGTTTAGTGCGGTAACCGATAGATCGATTTGTCAGCTTGAAAGATCACGTGACTGAAATCCCTAACGTTCTCCATAGACTTAGTGTTAAACATCAGTGACGTCGCACTAAAATTAACATAGAAAACTCCCTATCTAAAAGTATTTTCTTTTACTGTGAGCGTAGTATTAGTCGTATTAGTCGTACATGTAGGTACATATATCATACATCATTAGTTATGAGAGTTCGAAATCTATCCCCCTATATAAATTTTAATCGCAAAAATTGCCTACAAATTAGAGAAAACTTCAATTTTCCGATTTCTGAAGTGAGCTGCGCGGACAGTACATTTTTGTAGGTACACGAGATCTGCATCCTGCTGGCCAGCATATCATCTTGTGTGCATCACACTGCTATTGTTTCCGTTTTGGTTTATTCGTCCTACTTAAGATACGATGACTACTACAGGTGGGAAGGTACACAAGTTTTCCCCGAGTACGACTTTTACAAAAAAAGTTCATGTATTGCTTCAGATTGATTCCTCTTTTGGTAATAAGCTTAATGACCCTCTGTAAATTTTTACTATGAAGTCGAAACAGATCTATGATGTCATAGTAAAAAAAAATAACATCAAAAGTTGTGTTGTTGCGTCTTACAGTGCCTAAAACGCAAGTCTAAGGGTAATATGAAAATGGTCTATTGGAGTGTTTAGGGTTTTCTCTAGCCCCTGATGCAAGGGGCCTGGGCCGATGAAATTGGGAATTTTGCAACATTTTAACCTAAATTGGGAAATAATTTCAAACAACAAAAAGATATATTTATGCAAATGATCCCTAATCATATCAATTGTCTATATTTTGAATCCCTCCTAAAGTTGACTAAACAATACATGTTTGTTCTACTTTCGTTTTCCTTTCAGTTAATGATACGTAAATTGGAAATGAATTTCTCGTCTTGGAGAAAAGATTGAATTGGGAATTTTTGGGTCTAAAATTGGGAAAAAGTACCTCTTTTTGACGTTGGGAAAGGGGCCGAATTTCGGCCCCCTACAGACCCTAAAAAAATCCCTGGTGTTACTACATGTACATAGAGCAAGTGACCATATTTCGCCGTAATTTTCGTACATTTCTTCAAAAATCTCAAAACTTGGAGGCCAATTCAATAATTGCTTTCGCTAGAATTTAATTTAACTCCATTCTCGATTGAAAAACTGCAAAAAGAATTTATTTTATGCAATTCATTGTTTCCTTATAAAACTTCAAAATATTTCGTTTCCATGTTTTCGGGGGTGACCATATTTCGCTGTTTTTTGTTGATATGTATCTTATTTACACACAAACGGACAAAGTTGTGATTTTATTTTCAGGAAATATTTCATCGCCACTATTTCTAAAAAGTTCTATGAAATCATGCCAAATAAAATAATTTCTTTTTTTAGTTTTTCTAAAAATTCTGGATGTTTATGTCTAAAATTTGGTGTTTTCGTTAAATTTTCACCATTTTGTGGTATTTTTTGTCCAAAATTGAGTGCAGGATATATCACAATCTGTTAAAACATGACTACTATGGTCATAATTGAAAGGATATTGAAAAATAAACTTGACGAACATTTCCGATAACCAGTGAGAAGCAATTAACTATGAAATGGCGAAATATGGTCACCGGCGAAATATGGTTCCTCCCTCTACCAGTATGTGCTAATTACCATACATGTAATACATGTTTCTAAAGGATTTGCACATACCAGTACCTGTACACATACATGTACTTCTTGGCTTTATTGTAGTGTCTTCTATGTTGATGCTGCAGCAGGGTCTTGTTGGAGATCCCCTCCCTTCTTTTATATCTACACTTATTTCGTGTTGCAGTGTGGAGTTGGTAAAGCAATTCCCCGTGACCCGATGTTTGAAGTGTTTAATTTCATTGCGTTAGCTAACTTGGCTTTGTTGTAGTGTCTTCTATGTTGATGCTGCAGCAGGGTCTTGTTGGAGATCCCCTTCCTTCTTTTATACATGTAACTACACTTATTTCATGTTGCAGTGTGGAGTTGGTAAAGCAATTTCCCGTGACCCGATGTTTGAAGTGTTTTAATTTCATTGCGCTCTCTAACTTGGCTTTGTTGTAGTGTCTTCTACGTTGATGCTGCAGCAGGGTCCTCCCTTCTTTTATATCTACACTTATTTCGTGTTGCAGTGTGGAGTTGGTAAAGCAATTCCCCGTGACCCGATGTTTAAAGTGTTTGAATTTCATTGCGTTCTCTAACTTGGCTTTGTTGTAGTGTCTTCTGCGGTGATGATGCAGCAGAGTCTTGTTGGAGATCCCCTCCCTTCTTCTAGTTGTTTTACATGTTCACTCAAGTTCTCTATTTAGACTACTAGTATTGCGATGAGTTTTAACATTCTGTGAAGTTCAGATTTTATTTCTTTCAGTTGTGCACGAGGCTCCAAAAGATTCTAAGGGATTTCAATGTAAAATTGTTCTCCTCCTGAAACTTGAGAGATTTGAAGATGCCTTAGTACAAATCAACAAGAACAAAGAACTAGAAGAGTAAGTTTATTATATTTTACGAAGCTTGAACAATCCTGTATTATTTTCTTGACAGTAATTTGTTGTTTTTCTAGGTTGGAGGGGTCTCATCTTGTTTCATACATGTAGAAAAAATGAAGCACATTCTCTATACACCTACATGTATATTACAATGTATTGTACCTCTTCTACACTACATTAACCTGCACATGGTTCACCATGATTACATTAAATCTGATAATTTTAACAACAAACACATATTTATATTTACAAGAGAAGTACGTGTGATATCCCTTATTTGTCAATGGATATAAATAATCAAAACTGAAACGAGCTTTCTTTTATAGAAAACTTCATTGTCACTATTACTTTTATCATATTATTTCAGCTTTGTTAAGTTTGAAAAGGCATATTGTGAATACCGTCTAAACAAGACAGAAGAGGCACTGGCTACGCTCAGTACTGTACAGGATAAAGACACTAGGACGAAAGAGTTACTGGCACAAGTGGCAAGTATTTAATTCTACTAGAGACTATATTGTGAAAACTACCATGTTTAGTGATAAAAAAAATCTGTAAGGCAATTCTGATTGTTATAACATATATGGTATATGTAAATTGTATGTTACAGCTGTATCGACTGGAGAAATACCAAGAGTGTTATGACCTGTACAGAGATGTGATAAAGAATTCTGAGGTATGTATATATCCTAATACTTGTTCATCTTACACAGCCAATTGTGCCTCACATGAAATTCATATGAAATAAGCTTCATGTGAATTTCACATGAAAGTTCATGTAAAATTCATATAAATTTCACATAAGATTTATGTGAAAAAAAATTCACATGAATTTCACATAAATTTCCTTCACATAAATTTCACATGAATTTTTCTAAGTGATCTTCTCAGGAAACTGAATTCACATAACATCCATGTAAAAATCTTAACATGAATTTCATGTGAAAAATTTCATGTAAATTTCATGTTTGTGCTCGTTTCACATAAATTTCATGTGAACTTTCATGTAAAGTTCATATAAATTTTACATGAATTTCATATGAGGCACAATTGGCTGTGTATATCTACCTACTTTTTTTTTTTAGATAAGCCAATGGGACAACTCATTAGTTTATAAGACTTTCACTAGAAGGGAACTGTTAGTTTCCCTTTCAGCTGTCTGTCAGTCTGTTTCTTTTTTTTTGACTGTTTTAAATATTTGAAGCTAAATGTTCATGTAAATTGTAGATATGTGAAGATCATATGATATGAATTTTTCTCACTCACTTACATTGTAAGTCAAAAGAAAAAATGCAGACGTAGCAGTTTGAGATTTCCTTGTCTCACACTCCGTCACATAACGTCACCCCATCCTTAGATTTGTGTAGGTTTTGGTATCGGTTCCAGTTTTAAAAAATCATTATAATGATGATAAAATGAGGTGAGTGAGAAAAATAATCAATCACTATGTTACGACTGAGACAGAGGAATCTCATCCTTGGCAAAAGATTTGCTACATCCAAGACTCGGCAAGCCTCGTTGTGGATTGCAAATCTTTTACACTCTGATGATATTCCACTGTCTCAGTCGCAACTTCATGATAGATTCTATTAATATACCATAAATGATATGCAATGATTTTCATGATACGTGTACTATGTATTACATTTATACAGTAACATTTTGTACATTGTAATGACAGGATCAATTTCACCTCATGATACATGTACTTTATTATTTTGTGTATTGTAAATATTCAGGATGATTTTGACGAGGAGAGAGAGACAAATCTATCGGCTGTGATAGCTTCTCTTCAGCTCTGGAGTGGACAAGAAATGGTAGGAAATTTGTCATGAGAAAGTTCACTTTTTTTTAAAAAAAGCTGTATGATTTATACACGTCTTATATGTGCTCGTCAATACTTATTTAATACAAGTAATTATGCAAATTGGCAGAACCTGTCCGGATATTTAATTTTACTTAAACCTTGTAAATAAAGATAAAATAAAAATGAAGTAAGATACATGTATGAAGTGCACAATAAAAGCATAAAATGTTTAGCGTGTATTTGCTTTTATTTAAAAAATGAAGAATATTTTCAAATATCATTGATACAAATAACAAGTTTTATCCTTATCACTTTTCATATGATTTATGAGTTATCACTTTTATATGTTTATTATAATTTAGGAGAATCCAGGATTCAAAGAGCACTCGTATGAGATCTGTTACAATACGGCATGTTACCTGATCGGGAAAGGTGACTTTAAAGCTGCAGAACAGAAGCTGAGGAGAGCAGAAGGTTAGCATATTCTGTATAAAAGACTGGTCATCTTGGCTGAAAATGTGGAAGGGGACATTTCCATACTTTGTTTCTCATTGAAGATTTTTCAACTCAAATTTGCTCTCTATAAATGAGCAAATTTTTATAAAAGTTAAATGTCACTGTTACATTTGCTGATTTATTAGAGAGCACTACAAAACTAATGGAACATTAAAGATAGACTTTGTCAGAGAAAGTCACATTAAACTATGCTAATATTTCATTTACATGTACATGTACATGATGTAACTGTAAAACCAGTATGTAGAATTTCATTATGCCCCTACCAATTCACGGAATTTGCACGTGACCAACCAGAATTATACACCCATGAACAGCAAAAGTAAGACAGTCATTACTTATATTTACATTTATTCTAATTATCGGTCATTTTTTTTTTTTTTTTTTTTTTTGCATGCACATCGCACATTTTGCCTGTAACAGCATCAAATGTATTTTAACATTTGTAAATTCTCCCTACATGCAAAACTTGAACGTGACGTCACAATAGCAACCCAAGTTATTGGAATATAATTCTTGTTGCCTATAAGGCGTTTAACATGGGGAATCTACTAGTAATTTAAATATATAGTGATGCACATGTCCATCCGAGTGTGCATGCGTCTGTCCCACCTTTGGTTTCCGGACATTTAATTGAAAACAGTTGCAGATATTCAATTCATTTCTTGGATATAGCTTTTACACCAAGAAATACAGGTCAATTTCAAATATGGGTCATGTCCCTCGATTATGTGCAGAGTTATGTCCCTTGAAATTTTTGCAGTTCCTGGACATTTAAAAGAAAAGTGTTACAGAGAATCAATTTATGGCTTTATATAAGAAATACAGATCAAGTTCAAATACAGGTCATGTTACTGAATTTTGTATGGAGTAATGCCCCTTAAATTTTATTTGTAGTGATGCTTTCAGTAGCTTCATTGCTTATTTGTGAACTTTCAGTAGCTTCATTGCTTATATGTGAATTATGCCAGGCGGGGGTATTATTGATCCTTAGATAATTTTTGGCCGGATTGCAAAGCAATTCCGGTCTATAGATTGACGATGTCCGTCCGTCCGTCCGTCCGTCCGTCTGTCCGTCTGCCGTCAACATTTTGGTTAAAGTTTCTGGTTGAGGCAAAATCTAAGGAACTATATGCAGTAGAAACTTTATATTATACATGAAGGTTGCCCATGACAAGACCTTTCAATTTATGCCGTAACATTTGACCTAGTGACCTTGACCTTGGGCTTTGACCTAGTTAAAGATTTTGGTTAAAGTTCCTGGTTTAAGCAAAATCTAAGGAACTGTACGCAGTAGAAACCTTATATTATACATATAGGTTGCCCATGACAAGACCTTTCAATTTATGCCATAACATTGGACCTAGTGACCTTGACCTTGGACTTTGACCTAGTTAAAGATTTTGGTTAAAGTTTCTGGTTTAAGCAAAATCTAAGGAACTGTATGCAGTAGAAACCTTATATTATACATTTAGGTTGTCCATGATGAGACCTTTCAATTTATGCCGTAACATTGGACCTAGTGACTTTGACCTTGGACTTTGACCTAGTTAAATATTTTGGTTAAAGTTTCTGGTTTAAGCAAAATCTAAGGAACTGTATGCAGAAGAAACTTTATATTATACATGTAGGTTGCCCATGATGAGACCTTTCAATTTATGCCGTAACATTTGACCCAGTGACCTTGACCTTGAACTTTGACCTAGTTAAAGATTTTGGTTAAAGTTTCTGGTTTAAGCAAAATCTAAGGAACTGTATGCAGAAGAAACTTTATATTATACATGTAGGTTGCCCATGATGAGACCTTTCAATTTATGCCGTAACATTTGACCCAGTGACCTTGACCTTGAACTTTGACCTAGTTAAAGATTTTGGTTAAAGTTCTTGGTTTAAGCAAAATCTAAGGAACTGTATGCAGTAGAAACCTTATATTATACATTTAGATTGCCCATGACGAGACCTTTCAATTTATGCCGTAACATTGGACCTAGAGACCTTGACCTTGGACTTTGACCTAGTTAAATATTTTGGTTAAAGTTTCTGGTTTAAGCAAAATCTAAGGAACTGTATGCAGTAGAAACCTTATATTATACATTTAGGTTGCCCATGATGAGACCTTTCAATTTATGCCGTAACATTGGACCTAGTGACTTTGACCTTGGACTTTGACCTAGTGAAAGATTTTGGTTAAAGTTTCTGGTTTAAGCAAAATCTAAGGAACTGTATGCAATAGAAACTTTATATCATACATGTAGGTTGCCCATGATGAGACCTTTCAATTTATGCCGTAACATTTGACCCAGTGACCCAGTGACCTTGAACTTTGACCTAGTTAAAGATTTTGATTAAAGTTCTTGGTTTAAGCAAAATCTAAGGAACTGTATGCAGTAGAAACCTTATATTATACATTTAGGTTGCCCATGATGAGACCTTTCAATTTATGCCGTAACATTGGACCTAGTGACCTTGACCTTGGACTTTGACCTAGTTAAAGACTTTGGTTGAAGTTCCTGGTTTAAGCAAAATCTAAGGAAATGTATACAGTAGAAACTTTATATTATACATGTAGGTTGCCTCTGACAAGACCTCTCAATGTTTGCTGTAATATTTGACTTAGTGACCTAGACCCAGTTGGTGACAAAAACTTACTTTGCAATCCGGCCATACCGTCTTTAGCGGTGTTTTATTTTCATTTTATTTGATTTAAAATTAAACATACAACCTTTGAAAGATTCTATACTTACATGAACACATACATGTACTTGTAAATGTAGATTTCTTAACCCCCTTGTCATTAGTAATATAATCTCCCCCCATCACAAAACTACCATAATTTCTAATAATTGAATTGCTTTGTTTTTCAGTATTTTGTAGAAAAAGTTTTGAAGATGATCCTGATGTGACGGAAGAGGAAATAGAGGATGAATTAGCTATTATAAGGTCAGTTTATTATGTCACATTCGAAGCAAAAGCTACGTGTAAGAAACCCATCTCTGCCTGGTACATGTATGCCTACATGTACTTTCACACATCTAGCATTAGCTGCTTTGATAATCATTGTGCCTCTATCAAAGATACAGAGATGGTATAACTTAATCTGGCTGTATAACAGGCTTATTTTATTTGATTAAATAAATTGTCAATAGACAGCTTGATTTGTCTAAGTTTTAAGGTGATATCACATGTTTCGACGTACATTAGGATAAAATTTGTTTGTAAAAAAGTATTATTATTTAAAATAGAATAATTAAGATATATATTAGGAGGTCACCGTTTAAAATTTTGAGAATATAGAAGTGATCAGATTTTGCAGCTATCCATTACTTGTACATGTACATGAATGATCATGCATGTGGATAGACACAAAGGTAAAGTGCAAAAATGTGTTTGTGCCTGTATTCGAATGAAATACTGAAAATTCACCCATCCATCAGACTCAAACCACAGTCCTCCTGCATGTAAGTCGAGAGCTCTACCTCTGAGCCACTGGATCGACTTGCTGATTAAGTGATTATTACAAGGCCACATTATCAAGACATTTTAAGTGATAAAAATCGGAAATCTACAGCGTGGAGATTTCTTAAAAATTTTTGTTTAAGGGAGGATACTGAAATGCGTGTGATATTCCGTTAAGACAAAAAATATTCAAATTACTTACATGTATTAATAATGCTGTCAACTTTTGTATTTTATGTCTATGTGTGATATTATTTTTGTATGAAATGTGCATGATGATGATTGTATTTTTGTCCTTTGCAGGGTACAGCTAGCTTTTACTCTGCAGAAGTTGGGGAAAAATGAGGAAGCAATGCAGCTGTACAATCTAGTGTTTAAGAACAAGTGAGTTGATGCTTATTTTTCACATTAGCTAATAAACACAGTTTCATTAGATTTGCTATATGTAAGATGTAGAGCTGCAACGATTCACCGCGGTGCACCGAGAATCGCGATTCTTAGCTCTGACTCGAATCGCGAGTCGTAGTGGTCAGAAACGATTCGAGTCGAATAGTCTAAATAATGCAGAAAAAACGTTCTAATTTCAACTTTTAAGTATTCACTAACCACAGTAATCACAGGATTCCAAATAAGAATGATTTAAGGTGATGCTTTAGAATAAAAAGTGAACCTTTTAAGTGCATTTACCTAGCAATTCATAAGAAAATACAGGGTCAGAGGAAATTCGAAACGGCGACTTTTACCGCATTTCAACGAGCGCGCAAGTGGTACCCCAAATTGAAAATTACCTCTTTTAAAGTATTTTACCTATGCATCTCTTTGTGCAAACTGGTTAGTTATCATATATCTTTTGTACACAGTATCGAATTTATATCCCCAGAAGCCGTTCTGTGGAGAGGGGGGAGGGGCTTGAATAATATTTCCACATGATACATAAACATATATATCATACAGTGCTTTCACATGAACTGGGTATTTTATGCATTTTTATACCCCCGCCATAAAATGCACATGTTTTTTTTTTAGATTGAGATGATTTTTTTCAAATAAAAGGAAAAAAAATAAATATCCTTGGAAAATTATATTGCAAAAAACTCGAACCGAAATAAACCGAATCGAGACATAAAAATCGAAATCGAACCAAATCAAGAAGTTCCCGACTCGTTGCAGCTCTAGTAAGATGACGTCTTTTCATTAACATTCAAGAGGATCTTAAGGTAAATGTAAAAAATAAGACATGCATATACATGTACATGTACATTGTATCTCATACGAACTTTCTATGTTATTTTAAATGATTTTATTGGCCGGATTGCAAAGCAATTCCGGTCTATGGATTGACGATGTCCGTCTGTCCGTCCGTCCGTCCGTCCGTCCGTCTGTCCGTCTGCCGTCAACATTTTGGTTAAAGTTTCTGGTTGAGGCAAAATTTAAGGAACTATATGCAGTAGAAACTTTATATTATACATGAAGGTTGCCCATGACAAGACCTTTCAATTTATGCCGTAACATTTGACCTAGTGACCTTGACCTTGGACACTGACCTAGTTAAAGATTTTGGTTAAAGTTCCTGGTTTAAGCAAAATCTATGGAACTGTATGCAGTAGAAACTTTATATTATACATGTAGGTTGCCCATGACAAGACCTTTCAATTTATGCTGTAACATTGGACCTAGTGACCTTGACCTTGGACTTTAACCTAGTTAAAGATTTTGGTTAAAGTTTCTGGTTTAAGCAAAATCTAAGGAACTGTTTGCAGTAGAAACTTTATATTATACATTTAGGTTGGCCATGATGAGACCTTTCAATTTATGCCGTAACATTGGACCTAGTGACCTTGACCTTGGACTTTGACCTAGTTAAAGACTTTGGTTAAAGTTCCTGGTTTAAGCAAAATCTAAGGAACTGCATGCAGTAGAAACTTTATGTTATACATGTAGGTTGCCTCTGACAAGACCTCTCAATGTATGCTGTAATATTTGACCTAGTGACCTTGACCCAGTTAGTGACAAAAACTTACTTTGCAATCCGGCCATACCGTCTTTAGCGGTATTTTATTATGTGTTGAATTTACAAAATGATTAGTGTCAGGTGTATGTTTTTTATTTAAATAGTTTGCTGAAATAATGTAAGTTGCAAAGATTGCAAATTTCTCAAATTTCATCTTACCTATATTTTGAATTACAGGCCAAGTGATGTGGGTTTGGTTGCAGTGGCATCAAATAATGTGGTTACTTTGAACAAGGTATGTTTTATTACATCTTGTACCATCTACATGTAAAATTCATTTCACCATGTAATTCATGTAAATCTAGAGGGACAAAAAGAATGAACAGGTTAAGTTTTTCATAACATCCGCTTTAAATAAAACTCGAAAAGAGATGATTGCCTCGCTTTCATGGATATTAACATGTGTCCACGCCATTGTATCGAAATATTTGAAATTTGTAGTAGACAAATTGCTGAATATGGAATCATCAAACTTTTATTCTAGCATTACATGTACCTGATCACCAATATCTGACAATACTTCTTTTCGCAGATCATTATACTGTAAATTGGTTTTTATTCGTCAGGTACCAATTTTTGTCATTTTCGTCAGTGCCGCCCTTGACGAAATCATGTACCGAAGAATATAAATACTCCTGAAAATATAGTGTAGAAAGGAAAAATAAAATCAGTATCTTGGTAAACTTAAATAGCATCAGGAGCACAGAGGAGGAGGAATGAAAAAGCTTAAGGTTTCAAGTTTTAAGAGTTCTTACGACAGGCAAATGATAAATCAATGAAAACTGAATACGCACACAACGTCGATTATAATGTACTTCTAATTACCAAATGATATGTTTTCACAACAAGCTAGGTAATAAACATGTCTGTAATTGTTTGTTTACCAATAATTCTTAAACAAACAATGACAGCAAACACATACGGTTCATCTGAATCTAAAGTTGGCATTTGAACAGACAAATTTACATTTTATGGACCCTTTGATGCCAAATTTACGTACTGATGAAATGGTAATTTTGAACGAATTGACGAAAAATTGATACCGACGAAAATAAAGCAATTTACAGTATTTTGATACTGTGATCGATTGGCCGGTCACATTTTTTGCATACATTGGATGTGGTTAGAGTGGATTTATCCTTCCCTTTAATTGATGGACCCAGTCAATTTACAATTTCAAAGTCAAGTTAAAAAGGAATTTATGCATTCAATCAGCTTAAAGAATGTTTTTATGGATGTCAACTTTTAAAAATTAGTAAATCCTGCAAGCAGATGTTTCACCATGTGTGTATACCAAATGTAGAGTTGAGGGCTCTTGAAAAAATAAGTAATACATAGATACATGTATGTTTATGTTTTAGGACCAGAATGTGTTTGATTCCAAGAAGAAGATGAAGGCCGCCACAGCAGAAAATCTGAAACAGAAGCTAACTGCCCAGCAAAAACAGAAAATAAATATCAACCAATGTCTGCTACATATGTACAGCAACCAGGTCAGTTATATCAATGTGAATAATTGAATTCATGAACAATTACAAGAATAAGTAATAAAAAATAAGTAATAGTTCCAAGTGTTCCTAATAGTATGGTTATAAAGACTGCTTGTGCATAACTTCCCCGATTTTATAAACAGTACAGTGTATGTACAAAGATGCTAAAATAAATTCTGTAAGTATGATACAACACCACAAATTCTTTTCGATCTATTTGCCTTTAAAGATAGTTTGTTTTCATTATTTCAGTAGAGAGGTTTAGTTACAAGTTTTAGCATGACATGTACGTATGACGTCATCACTTCCTGCGATCTTTGTTCAAATGACGTCATGACGTGACGTATAGCTACACGTTATTGACGTGTAAACGACGCTCTACACGTAATGTCAGAACGGGTAACTTCTTTGAAATTTTCCAGACTTATTATTTATCGAACTTCCAGTTTTCCATCTTATAAAGCACGTTTAGGATTCTAGCTTTCCACGCATCAAGGTTTTACGAATCTCAGTGTATTTTTCTCGCAGATTAAACCGATTGAAAAGAAGCTAGCTACACATACACCTTACTACATAGCTATACCTATACCTACTACGATTTGTACTTGTAACTAAACGACGTCTACTGATTATGACGTCAAACGGTGACATGTACATGTACGTCATACGTATACATTGAAAGAACTTGTAACTAAACCTCTCTGGGCGGACAGAAACAGACATCACAAAAATTGGCGATATTTTCATTGTGAGGTCAAAATAGAAAACATGACAACGCTTAAATTCAGTGCAATCAAATATGACGTCACAATTCAAAATTTTGCCAAATGATGTAATGTCTGTGCATATAAAATCAAGGTTTAAAACGGTCATAAATATTTTCTGGAAAATGGACTATTGTGTACAAAAGGTCAGCAGTGTCATCAACTGGCCAAACAACTGACCATTGACTACCCCGAGCTGGACAATCCAGCACTGATAGAGGCTGCCCAGTACACCAAGGAGAGAGTGTTTATAACTTACATGTATGTCCTAATTGTTTACATTACAGGGTCAGCAGTGCCATCAACTGGCTGCACAACTGACCACTGACTACCCAGAGCTGGACAGTCCAGTACTAATAGAGGCTGCCCAGTACGCCAAGGAGAAAAACCTGGATAAAGCCATACAGATGCTACAGGTAAGAAGGTTTATATGATAATATCATGGTTTTCTAAATAATTTTGATTTTAAGTTTCATCTGTAAGAAAACAAACCCTTGCACCCTATAATTTCGCAATTAAAACGTCTCGAGATTACGCCTTGGGAAGTATTCGCTATAAAAATGTCTTTCCCATTGTAAGAAGGTAGCGGGGATATTTTCGCATGGGGGAAATATTTGCTATTAAAATGTCTTTCCCGTGTAAGAATGCAGCGGGGATATTTTCGTGAAGTCACTTAATTTGCGAAAAACATGAAAATTACTCCCATGTGAAGAATACATGTACCCCCACAAATTTCTGGTTTAACAGTATTTGGTATACATTTATGACTGGCTATTATCACTTCTGTTTATACATGTAGATCTTAATTCTAAGAAAATGTTGCCTCTTTTACCAGGACTATGTTGAGGACAATCCCGAGAAAGCTGTGAGCACAAAACTAGTAATGGTACAGTTACACCTGACACAGGGCGGGGTTTATAAGGCGTGTGACTGTCTGAAGTCCTTAGGGGACCTGCAGTACAAACAAGGAGTGGTAAGTGTTACATCTGACACAGGGCGGGGTTTATAGGGTTTGTGACTGTCTGAAGTCCCTAGGGGACCTACAGTTCAAACAAGGAGTGGTAAGCATTACATCTGACACAGGGCGGGGTTTATAGGGTGTGTGACTGTCTGAAGTCCCTAGGGGACCTACAGTACAAACAAGGAGTGGTAAATGCCCTTCCATTGACATCTGAATGCACTTCCAGGAATTAATCATGCTTAAAACACTACAAATGCATAGAAGGTTTGAAATACAAGCATTTACCTTTTGTGAAAAATGACAACTTAAAAATAAATGAATTTTAACATTTTTGCACAATTTGAACCACTTACTTAGAAAATGAAGATTGTTTCCAGTGAGTGTTAAGCAATGCTGTACAAAAAATTTTGGAACTATGTATTCTATATGTACATGTATAAATACCAATAAGTACTACGTATATACAAGTAGCTTATTTTAGAATCTTTAGCACATTCATTTTGACTATGTCCTACAGGTGTCAGCACTGGTCACATTATATCTAAGCCAAGAAGACAAGGACTCAGCATCAGAAGTATTAGTGAAGACTGTAAAGTGGTACAAGGCAAATCAGGTATTGTAGATCAACGTTTGATAAAAGGTTTCCTTCGCTCACTTTATATTAAATTCTAATATGACTTAAGATTTTTAGCCGAGTTGCAAAACTCGGCTCTTAATTTGATGTGAGACGGGCGGGCGGGCGGGCGTCTGGGCGGGCGGTTGGGCGGGCGTCTGGGCGGGCGTCTGGGCGGGCGGGCGGGATGGCGTCAACAATTGGTTTCCGGACTATAAGTCAACTACGAAAGAGGCTATAACAACGAAACTTCATACACTTACTCACCATTAGTCAAGGATGAGCCCTATTGATTTTGGGGTCAAAAGGTCAAGGTCACAGGACTCAGATGATTGAAAATGGTTTCCGGACCATATTTCAGCCTGTATTGCACCTATAATCATGAAACTTGCCAGAAATGTTTCCCTTGAATCAAGGATGAGGCCTATTGATTTTGGGGTCAAAAGGTCAAAGGTCAAGGTCACAGGACTCAGATGATTGAAAATGGTTTCCGGACAATATTTCAGCCTGTATCGCACCTATAATCATGAAACTTGCCAGAAATGTTTCCCTTGAATCAAGGATGAGGCCTATTGATTTTGGGGTCAAAAGGTCAAAGGTCAAGGTCACAGGACTCTGTTGATTGAAATTGGTTTTCGGACCATATTTCAGCCTGTATTGCACCTATAATCATGTAACTTGCCAGAAATGTTTCCTGTGAATAGAAAATGACCGCATTTGATTTTGGGGTCAAAAGGTCAAAGGTCAAGGTCACAGGACTCTGATGATTGAAAATGGTTTCCTGGCCATATTTTAGCCTGTATTGCACCTAAAGTCATGAAACTTGCCAATAATGATTCCCATGAATCAAGAATGACCCCTATCAATTTTGGGGTTCAAAGGTCAAAGGTCAAGGTCACAGGACTCTGATGATTGAAAGTGGTTTCCATACCATATTTCAGCCTGTATTGCAATTATAATCATGAAGCTTGCCAGAAATGTTTCCCATGGATCAAGGATGACCACTATCAATTTTGGGGTTAAAAGGTCAAAGGTCAAGGTCACAGGACTAAGATGATTAAAAATGGTTTCCCGACTGAATTTGAGCCTGAATTGCACCTATAATCATGTAACTTGCCAGAAATGTTTCCAGTGAATAGAAAATGACCACTTTTGATTTAGGGGTCAAAGGGTCAAAGATCAAGGTCACAGGAATTAGGTAATTGAAAATTGTTTCCAGATGATATAAGAGGGTGTATTGCACCTATGATCATGAAACTTGCCAGAAATGTTTTTTATGAATCAATGATGACCCCTATTGATTTTGAGGTCAAAAGGTCAAATGTCAAGGTCATAGGACTCAGATGATTGAAAATGGTTTCTGGACCACATTAGAGCCTGTATTGCACCTTTGATCATGAAACTTTCCAGAAATATTTCTAATGAATCAAGGATGACCCCTATTGATTTATGGGTCCAAAGGTCAAGGTCACTGAACTATGATGATTGAAAATGGTTTCCAGACCATATTAGAGCCTGCGTAGCACCTATAATCATGAAACTTGCCAGAAATGCTTTCCATGAATCAAGGATGATCCCTATCACTGATGATTGAAAATGGTTTCCAGATAATATTTGAGCCTGTATTGCATCTATGATCATTAAATGTTCCGGAAATGTTTCCCATGAATCAAGTATGACCCCTCGTGATTTTTGCATCCAAAGGTCAAGGTCATAGGATTCTGATAATTGAAAATAGTTTCGGGACTATATTTGGGCATGTATTGCACCTTTAATCATGAAACTTGTCAGAAATGTTTTCCATGAATCAAGGATGACCCCTATTGATTTTGGGATCAAAAGAGCAAAGGTCAAATTCATAGGACTTGGGTAATTGATTTGGTTTCTGAATTATATATGAATGTGTATCAACCTGAAACGTGTCTGTGATGCTTCCCATCTGTCGAGACCATTCAAGTTTTGCAACTCGGCACTTTGCATCTTTGATGCATTTTAAGCTTATCTCCCTTTATGTGCTATAGAGCTTGCTTTCTTTTCAGCCTAAATCTAAGGACCTGCCGGTGATTCTGAAAGCGAATGCTGACTTCCATCTGAAAATAGGGGAGCCAAAAATAGCTGCTGAAATGTTTGAAGACCTCAGAAAGTAAGTGTACATACATGTACTTGACAAAGAATATATAACAAAAATTTTCAATATTTCTAAAAGTGGTGTTTGAAATTTGTGAATATTGGCTCGTGTAAAATCATTTATACATGTACCTATAACACTTTTATTGAAAAGGAAAATTCCAACTTTGCCATCAGTTGACTTTTTCCATGTCCAAAGTAAACAAGATTTTTACACCATAATGTATTTTCATATGTCTCTAGATATTTACATATTTGTTTAAAGATAAAAATAGTTTAACCTGAATTCAGCTTACTAGTATGCTGTAGTGTAAGATCAATTGTTATGATACATGTATTTTCTTTATTCCAGGCAAAATCCTAAAGATTCCAGGGTGCTTGCTCAGTTGATAACGGCATATTCCCAGTTTGATCCGGACAAGGCGAAATCGTATCCTTTATGTAACATTTACTCTATTTTATGTGTGCATACACAGTTAATTCAGAAATTTTTTATGTTGCATTTGCTGATTTACATCAGGCTACTTTTAGAAAAAAAATTGAAATTTCTAACCTTAGAAATATGATCTATGGGTTGTATAAGAAACTCTACATTTTTTTTATTTATAATTAGATACATGTATCTTCTAAACAGGTGTAATTATCATCCAAAATTTGATTAAAAAATGTTTGAATAGGAAGTGATATGTCAGTATCGATTTGAGTCTCATGTAAATGTTAAGTGTATCATGCTACATTTTCACTGAACAAAATGAGCTCTTACAATCACAATGTCATGAACCAATCAAATTTCCTTAACGAAATAAAGACTGAGTAAAGACTTGCCGTCAGTGGGAGAGATAGCCCAGGACATTGATGTAGATCAGCTAGAGGCATCGTTCAGTACACTCGGACCGAAGTATATGAAGAAGAAAGGTGATACCCAGCCTTCACCTGGACCGTACGTATACATGTAGCTCTGGTTTATTTTGGTTCTTTTCCTTGATGGCAAGGGTTAGGAGATGGGGGGGGGCTGTTGGTAAAGGGTTTTTTAATGTTAAAATAAGAGATTGAAGTGACACTACCAAACTGCAATACACAATTTGATTGTATTCTACATCAGATGTCAACAGGCTTAAAACTCTGAAGCTGATCTCTCTTAGTAATTAATATTTTCATTAAAACAGTTTATTCATCTTATTTAGGGTAGAGGAACTCCCCATCCTTCATAGAAATAGTAAAGAGTATGGAACAAATTCAAATTTTATTATGTAATTGCAATAATGACCATATTTCACGTGCATTAATAGCTGTTACTCAAACAGAGCTTACTTTATTTTACATTGTAGGTCTGGTGATATGATTATAACCAAGTCAAAAAAGAAGAGGAAGAAGAAGGGTAAGTTCTAAGCAACAGGCGGTATACATGTGGCTGTTCTGGGTTCATTTCCTTACATTTCTGCCAGGTACATGCACAATTCATTGTTTATGTATATCGTCCATTTACATGTTTATATTTTAAATTTGTAGGTAAGATGCCAAAGAACCCTGATGCCGAGCTTGATCCTGAGAGATGGTTGCCAAGACGAGAGAGGTCATATTACCGAGGGAAGAGGAGGGATAAACGTAAAGATATCTTTAAAGGCTCGCAGGGAGCAGCTCAGGCCTCAGCAGACCTGTACGTTATTTTTCATGGCTAACACATCATAAAAATCATAAAGCAATCAATATAACTTTACCCTATGCAAACAAAGTAGGATGGACTCTAATAGAATATCCCTACTCATTAAATTGGAATCAAATCTGTATGAAATGTGACAGATTTCGACAGAATTGACAGATTTAATCAAAATTCACCATAATGTAATGATTATGGTATTCGACTTTGGTACTAGAGATCACATATGCAATCTTACCTGCAAGTGCAATTTTTCTGCCCATCCAACAAAATTTTCCAATTTCATTTGAAACTTTTACTTCATAAGTGTGAAATTGTCTAAATTGAAAAGAATTTGAACATTGGCATGTCAAGATGATTTAAAGATACATAGAGCAAGTGACCATATTTTGCTGTATTTTTCGTATGTACATTTCGTAGAAAATTTCAATACTTGGAGGCCAAATCAATATATTTTTGTCAAATTTTTTTGGATGTTTACGTCTAAATTTGGTGTTTTCATTAAATTTTCCGCATTTCGTTATGTTTTTTGTTAAATTTTAGTGCAGGAGATGTCACAATATATCAAAACAAGATGGCTACAGTCATATTTGATAGAATGTAGAAAAAAAACTTGAGATATATTTCCGATAACCAATGAGAAGCAATTAACTATGAAATGGCAAAATATGGTCCCTCGCTCTACATGTGAATAAACTCAGATCTTTCAGATTTGTATTTGGTGAATGCATTATATTTTTAGAGTCATTGCTATTGCATTACACTGAATTTTGTTCTATGAATACAAATTCTTTATTTACAGTGATGCCAGTAAGACCGCCACCCCTGGATCAGGTAGTGAGGCAGGATCTCCGAGGCCTGGATCAGTGGCTAGCCCCACCCCTACACCCACCCCAGGGCCCCAAGTACAGGGTCCAAGGCAACAAAAACCTGCTCAAGCTCAGAAGAAAAAGAAGAAGAAGGGTGGTGGAAAGTGGTAGAAACATTTTCGTCTTTCAATATTTCTTACCATGTGATTTGTCTTCATGGAACATAGATTTAGTCTAAGGAATTTTGGTGCAATGAAATATACATTTTACTGATGAATTATAAGGATATTTAATGCAAGAAATAAAGAATAGAAATGAGAATGTGGTATTTTGTTTGAAATCTTTATTGAAGCCAAGCAAATATTTTAGATATTCATTTTAATATCCCTGCATCCCCCCCATTCAAATGCAGGAACCTTGCAATATCACGTTTTCTGTCTATGTGTCCATCAGCACCAGCTGTTACACAATAATTTGGTTTATGTTTGATTGAAGAGCTTTAAAGGAGCCTATACATCATAATTTAAAAACCATATTTATTTAAGATAGAGACAAAATTTACAGAAAAGTTGTGTACGTATGAGTGAACACTTGTAAAACAGACCTCCACAAAATTAGCCCTTTTAAAAATAAATTTAAGTTTATTTATTTTACAACGTTTAATAAACAAGTTACACAACTTATATTAATGTCTTACATCATAGTCAAATGGTCTAATGCATAGAACTTTGGTCACATGATTGATTTACAATTGAATGGATTATTTTTTTTGGTAACACCAAAGTCAAGTCATGATTTTAAAGCAGTATATCAGATGCTGCATAAGTGTTTCACATGCCCATTCTTTGTGACAAAACCAATACCTTTGACTTGGTGATTTTTACTTTGGAATACAACTATTTTTGGTAAAATAAAACACTGATGACAATACATGTATCTCTTTCATGCTTTTAGAGAAAACATTCATATACATGTAATTTTATTACGACAAGACAAATCTGTTTTAGCCAGTGACCTTGACCTTCATGACTGACCTCAATTTGAAAACCATCTTTGGCCATATTTTTTAACTGTAACAAAGTATAAACCGCTAGAACTCAACAAGTACATCTTGGTTCATATTGTGTCCAACATAACTCTCTGCAACCACTGTAAGAATTTTAATGAAACTTTAATTCAGTGATTCGGAAGGACGGGACATGTGCCTAGTCCCATTAATTTGCAAAATGTCCCATTGAAAACTTGGTACTTTTTGAAGAAATGGCCCATTGAAATTTTAGAAAATCGTTGAAAATATCCCATTAACAGAATTTCCTTCCAAATCACTGCTTGATAAACATTAAACATTGATGTACATGTATGCCAAGAAAGGACATGTACATGGATGCAAAAAAAGTCTTTGGTGAGCGCTGTGGTCTTCTTTGGCCTGTTGTTCATCATTGTTCATTGTGATAAATGTGCTTTACTTGACACACTTTGCATAATTTCAAAAAATAAAAATCAGTAGAATGTATTGATGCATTTAACAAAAATATTCATCTTCAAACTTTTAAAACGATAGTTAACATGACCCCAGCCAAGGAATAATAGTGATACAAAAAGTTCTTGTAATCGTGAAAGACCAAAGTTTACACGTTCAACTTTAAGTAAGAATCGTCAGTTGATAGGTGTGATTTTATGTTTCCCGTAGACACAGTATATGATACCATCACATTCAATGACGGTGATCGGTGATACGAAAGACGTAATCCTGGGAACTATGATTTGAATCAAATCGCCATCCGGAGAAATCTTGTGGATATTATTTGACGTGTAGCCTGCGACGTACGCGTTTCCGTTTATGTCTACAGTTATACCACGTGGTCTCTTGAGCTGACGATTGTTGTATTTGAATACTACAGTATGGTCCAGTGTAACACAGTAAAGTCCACCGCGCTCCGTGGAGTCGGTGTAATACACTCTCCCGGCGTTCACTACATGTACATACTGTACGTTCTCACCATCTGTTGAGATACGCGTGTCAAACATGGGTTCGGTAAAAGAATCTAGCCGCCAAATTTCTAAGCACCTTAAACAGGCGAATATGAGTAGTCCCTCGGCACAAGATACTCCGTAACTCGGTAACGATGTTGTGTAGTGTATTTGTTCTATCGGCGCGTTAATCTGCTCTGTGTGCGGACTCTGAATTGCAATGAATTTAGAAACGTGAGGTAATGTGAAAACCAAAAATCCTCGCGTTGCGTTTAGCGGGAGAATAGCTAAGTCCCAAGGGTTACCCTTTAGATTGGTAAAAGTCAATGCATCGTTGCGCGCACTGTCGCTTTGATATGCTCTGATCTCTTTGCATGTGTAATCAGCAACAAGAACGCTGCCATTTAGAGAAGTTCCTCCGGTGATCTTACTACTTTGGTATCTGATCGCAAGAAATCCAAAATTGTTCATGGACATGCGGATCGACGGAAGCTTTGGCGTGAGATCAACTTTCACTTTGCGTCTCCGTGGCGAATTTTCGGGTGAGATTTGAGTCGGCGATACTCGATTTATGTACTCCTCCGTCTCCACAAAGCGTCCCAACGAGGGTAGATTCCGAATGACGTCATTAAAGGTTATTCTAATCTCAACGGTTTGGATCCTTGCTGCCCGATGCGTCACCTTCTCCGATATCACGCCTATTGCCCGAGAAACTATAGGTAGTTCATATATCAGTTGGATATCTGTACCCGTTTCAAAAATTCTGCCCAAAAGACTTTTGTAATATTGTATCGTCTTTCCTTTAACTTCGAAACTCGATATTTCAGTTTTCATTTGCTTCGTCTTTTCATTGAACATCTTGAACAAAGAAGACAGTAATTTCTTTTCTAACATGTTAAAATGTAAGTCGGCATGTTCTCTAATGTCCTTTATAGTCTGGCTACAATTTCTTTTCTTTTCAGTTAATTCGTCAATGTTTTCGTTCAGATCTTGAGCAATAATTTCGGCTTGCGCGTTTGTTGATTGTAATTTCCCCATGACCGTCTTTATATTTGACCCTTTCTTCAGCCTGTCTGCCTCCTCGTTAATGGAAACTTTGTTACAATACTTGTGCTTCAACTTCCTCCCTTCGTCACATATGCAGACTTTGTGATCCTTACAGAAGATAGTGTATAACTCTGACGGATGGTCAGTGCATACAGCCGGGGCATATGCATGATCGGAACTAGTGCGCATGTCTTCAATTCGACACACTTGATGTACTTCCTTTGACGTCACTTCCCTATGGTATTCATAATGATCATCGCAGAGTGCGTCGGCGCAGTATTTGCACCAGTAAGTTCCCTTGGTGGTCTTTCTTACCTTTGAGCAGGGTTTACAGTTGGGAGAAGATGCACTGGACAAGAGACTAGATATAAGATGACTTGTAGGAAATGCCCGGGCTATGTTGTCCGAATACTCCGCCGCGTTGTATATCCCTTGTAGTTCGTGACATTCCGGACAACGGAAGCGAAACGTTCTATTGTCACTCTTAGATTTTGCTCTTTCGATGCGTTTTATCAAGCAATGTTCACAGAAAGCGTGTAGACATGTCAGTTCCTTTGGTGTTTCTAGTGTATTTTTACATACTGGACACTTCGTTATGTCTATCTTTTTGAAGTCCGCCGCGACCGCTTTTGATTTTGGCGGAACAACTTTCTTTTTGGCGCCATCTTGCCTGGCGTGCTTTGTGGCCATATCACTTTGTCTTACTGTTCGCTAACCTCTCCATCATGTCTCGCCATAGACTTCAAAACTGGTTTGGCAAATATCTTACTGAACTTCCGATTTGTTAATCACCCACTGTGTGTCGTGTACATGAAGGACACAGGCATTTATAATAAGAGTCGACTCCCAATACCAGCCTCGTGAATGGCAAAAAAAAGAACGAAGTATTTGTCTTAAATCAGCAATTGTAGATGGGCAAACCGCCTGGATGGACGCACACCAAATGCGTTGACAGTAACTTTTATCTTATCTTCAGATACAAATCCCCAGACTTAACGATGAAGATTTTTGATTTTTATTTTCTTTACACACATTGTATACATTTAACATACGCAAATCCCGACATGGTGATACGGTAAAAACAAAAGGTTCATTCATCTAGTCTTCCGGGGTCAATTAGCATTGGCCTTTAATTCAAAACGAGAACCATGGATTACATATGATGTGTGACGATAGCTTGTGGGTATTTAATACTGTACTATGAAGGTACACAGATTTATGTCATTGCTTGTGGTTTGCTCTCTTTGCTCTGTTACTATGGACGTGAATGATACAGATTCAGAAGTTTTTTCCCATATACGTATGGACAATAGTCGCCTTTTTGACATTGATTAGGAATTCTGATATAGTAATGTTGTATGTATTTTGAAAGATAATATTGATAATCAATACATCTTAGATGCCAAATTATTTAGTATCTTAGCTATCAGAAAAGAGCGTCGGGAAATACATATATAATCTCGAAAACCCAATCTCTAAACAAGATTGCTTTTAACTTTTAAGCAACTTTGTAATTCCCCGTTTTATCCGAAACGATTCGAAATCTCATTTTATTGAGAGGTTTTAAATAATGGACAAGAATGCATCGGTTGAAGAAAAATAAGCTCAAAATGCATCGAAGATGCAAAATGCCGAGTTGCAAAACTGGAATGTAAGTATGAATATGCAGACTAACATGAAATGTGTATGGTTTGTAACAACATTTTGTGGTCCTAAATGAAAATTTCTGGATCAAGAAATGGTCTTCTCTTTATTCTATATCAGCGTGTAATATATTTTCAAGGATACAGATTTTCCTGTGACCTTGATCTTTGACCTTTTGACCCAAAAATTAATGGCAAGTTTCATGATTATAGGTGCAATACAGGCTCAAAAATGGTCTGGAAACCATTTTCAATTACTTAAGTCCTGTGACCTTGATCTTTGACCCCTAAATCAAAAGTGGTCATTTTCTATTCACTGGAAACATTTCTGGCAAGTTACATGATTACAGGTGCAATACAGGCTCAAATTCAGTCGGGAAACCATTTTTAATCATCTTAGTCCTGTGACCTTGACCTTTGACCTTTTAACCCCAAAATTGATAGTGGTCATCCTTGATCCATGGGAAACATTTCTGGCAAGCTTCGTGATTATAATTGCAATACAGGCTGAAATATGGTCCGGAAACCACTTTCAATCATCGGAGTCCTGTGACCTTGACCTTTGACCTTTTGACCCCAAAATCAATAGGGGTCATTCTTGATTCATGGGAATCATTATTGGCAAGTTTCATGACTTTAGGTGCAATACAGGCTAAAATATGGCCAGGAAACCATTTTCAATCATCAGAGTCCTGTGACCTTGACCTTTGACCTTTTGACCCCAAAATCAAAAGTGGTCTTTTTCTATTCACAGGAAACATTTCTGGCAAGTTTCATGATTATAGGTGCAATACAGGCTGAAATATGGTCCGAAAACCAATTTCAATCAACAGAGTCCTGTGACCTTGACCTTTAACCTTTTGATCCCAAAATCAATAGGCTTCATCCCTGATTCAAGGGAAACATTTCTGGCAAGTTTCATGATTATAGGTGCAATACAGGCTGAAATATGGTCCGGAAACCATTTTCAATCATCTGAGTCCTGTGACCTTGACCTTTGACCTTTTGACCCCAAAATCAATAGGGCTCATCCTTGATTCAAGGGAAACATTTCTGGCAAGTTTCATGATTATAGGTGCAATACAGGCTGAAATATGGTCCGGAAACCATTTTCAATCATCTGAGTCCTGTGACCTTGACCTTTGACCTTTTGACCCCAAAATCAATAGGGCTCATCCTTGATTCAAGGGAAACATTTCTGGCAAGTTTCATGATTATAGGTGCAATACAGGCTGAAATATGGTCCGGAAACCATTTTCAATCATCGGAGTCCTGTGACCTTGACCTTTGACCTTTTGACCCCAAAATCAATAGGGCTCATCCTTGACTAATGGTGAGTAAGTGTATGAAGTTTCATTGTTATAGCCTCTTTCGTAGTTGACTTATAGTCCGGAAACCAATTGTTGACGCCCTCCCGCCCGCCCGCCCGCCCGCCCGCCCAGACGCCCGCCCGCCCGCCCGTCTCACATCAAATTAAGAGCCGAGTTTTGCAACTCGGCTAAAAAACACAAATTTTAATTTATTCGCTCATGATAATAAAGTATATTTCATTGAAATAAGAAGTACATGTAAATGTATAAAGTATTGTGTCTCGTATAGTAGTGTTTTGGCAGTACAAATGTTTATCAAATGCTAGTAAAACACAATGTTCCATGTCATCATTGAATTGATAGCAGTACAGAAATAGGTCAGAAAGGCGCCAGTGGCGTAGCTATAACACGTGTAGATGAGTTTATGCTAAATCTATCCATATATACCAGTATTTTTCTTTATTCTGAAAAAAAAACTTTAATAGTTTATTTTTCTCTCAACCACGCTGTCAAAGCACTTTCCGATAGTGGTTTCTTGCAGAGCTTCGGAGGGCATCGCCCCGTGCCCCTGCCATGGCAATGCACAGAACCTAATGGCACCTCCTTGCGTTTACCCAACGTTGCCTTAGCTACTGGCAGCCCATTAATGATGTGAATTTCAGTCATTTAGATATTCCAAAAAACTTCCGATTGACGGTAGATCCAAGTCTTCTTTAACACTAGAATTTCTCCTACGTGGATTTTCCACGATTTTCATATGTATGGATGCCTCAATATCGTATTCGATTTGATCACCCGGGCAACAATTTCTTGCTACTGCACATGACTGTCCAGAAACGGAAGTCGTTACTTGTATCCGGTTCTGTGATTGGTCAGATTTCTTTTTGAGTTTGTTTGGCGGTTCACAATGAACAGAAAGTTGTATATTTTGAGGTTTTAAACTTGTAGTTTTAAACTGGGAATCGTCTCTGCACGTCGCTGGTTTTCTTTCCATGACACTCTGGTGAGACACCGGCGTGCTGCCATAGGGGACGGAATAATTAGGATTTGATAATGGATGTAACATTGTATGATTGAAATGTGGAGATGAGACTGGTGCTGTGGGATACACGTGATATACATGGTGTTGGTATGTGTTTGTACATGGAATATGTTGATATTTCATTGGCGAGATCGGTGGCGATGGCGGGAAATTATATGATGGATATTGGCACTGATTATAAATCTGACCACCATGGAAGGGAGGGACGGTATGTTGCATCATCGGATAAACGGGGTATGAATTCGGTAGGCATTCTACCATAGGCTGTTGTAAGCCTACACCATTGTTAGTGAACGATTGTTGAATAGACGGACCCTGGTAACACTGCTGATCACCATAGGTATCTGGGGGTTCGGGTTTTATGTACGGTGTTGTATAGCTTGATCCTCCGTTTGTTATGGGCGGAACAGGCGGATAAGGACTGGAATTCAGTTCTTGATACCCGTTATAACTGTAAGTGTCTGGTCTCTGGAGATGTTTCTCCTGGTGCTGGCGGCGCTTGAATTCCTGGAACTGGAGCTGTTTTTCTCTCTGAGTGATTTTATGAGCTACGTGTGTTGACGGCAAGACGGGCGAGTGTCGGTCGGAGAGGGCGTGCCAGCTAGAGGGGCACGTTAGTAGGGGGCTGTAGAAGGAGAGGGATACATCCTCCGTGAAGCCCATGTGAGGGGAACAGAAGTTGCTGATTTTCTGCATGCCATGTATGTCTTCGTTAGGGAGATCGTTCTCTGTACGTGGTAACGGGAGATTGTACTGACCATTCTGGACGAAGTATTGTAGGTCGTTAATGGCGTAACGCTGACGTAATGACGTCTCCTGCTGAAGGAAGGTGCTGTCCTCTTCTCTGAAACGAAACGTATTGATGCTTAGAAACTAAGCCTGATCACATTTCCTTTAAATGGGTGAAAGATTGTTTAATAGTAATCTGAAATCCCTATCTGAAGTCCATTTTTCCTTTCCCTTGGCCCATTGACCCCAAAATCAACGGGCTACTTGCCTTCCCGCATCCTCGGTTCCCCATGGTGTTTGCGCCGCGCAAATACCACGGGGAACCGAGGATGTCCTTCCCGAGAAGTTAGCATATATCCAAATCTCGTGTTCATTAAGTGAAAGGGCCCTTGAGTTATCATCTAGAAACCAATTTTAAGTGACAGTGTATTTAATACCCGCGAAATTACATGGTGGGGTCATGAAAAGACTTTATTTTGCTACCTGACTGGACAATGAGTGAAGACGATGGAGAACTTTTTGGAGTTTTTACTGATGACCTTCCCTCTGCTGTGAAGCCATATCCAGTGTCCGTCCTTAGACTCCATACGGAAATACATGGTCTGTACCTCTGTGCTCTCAGTCACTGTAAATACATAGACACAAGTGTGATTAAATTTAATGATTTTTTTTTTCTCAAACTTGGGGGTACCTCTTTCATGGCATAGCCCTGTCCTCAGCAGGTTCTTTGGCAGAAATTTGAGGTCAGGTTCAGACGTTTGCTTTCCATAATTTTATATTATTTGGATTTCCTCTTTTTCGGCAAATTACTTATGAGATATAACTTGTTAAAATGCGCATATGGTGCACTGAAAGGGATAGGGGAAAAAGTGACCATTTTGGCCCCCAATCATTTTTTTTTTTTTTTGAAAAGGTTCTATTTTCTTATTCATTATGCTTCTTCTGAACAAAAAAGGACAAATTTTATTTGATTTCTCGAAAACCCCACCCTTTAGGGCAAAATAATTGAAAATTGAGCCCTATGTCTTCACAGTAGAAATTCAGATTTTCGGCAAGGGACAAACATACCTACAGTTGTAAGCCCCAGAGCAAGGGCATGTAATAGATTCATATGGGAGATTCCTTTTCATATTCTGAATGTACATGGAGAGTATGACTTTGTTACACGCGCTTGCTCTATATATATACTATAAACTCTGGTTGCTATCATTTTACCACTAATGTCGATAGTAGTGGGCAATTTTGACGGGAGATAACACTCATATTAATTGATAATATCTATTTTCGATTCAATTTCAATAAACAACAATATTTCTATCCTTATTTGAAAGATAAAAAACAATAAGAAAACAATTTTTGAAAATAGCAAAATTAAAATGGGGCCAAAAACGGCAGATTTTGCCCCTACCCCTTTATCAAAGAATATATATTTCAATATTTGACAATTATTGCACATTTTGAATTATCTTGTTTGAAACAATGTACGCTATCCTTTTTGGAGTTATAATTGAAAGGAGGGGATCTCCAACTGGGCTCTGTTGCAACACCTACAGCAAAATACTAAATTGCGAAGACACAGATTTAAAAAAACACAAGACAAGGAAGAACAAACTAAAATGACGACATCAAAAAACAACTCATAAACCAACGAAACCGATTAACAGTCGGTGGTGATTTGGGACGACCATCTGCCACGTTATTATCAAAACAGCACCAGAGTGAATTTGACCATTATTTATTGCAATTTGCCGAAATTTAATATATTGTGTATAAATGATCTCCAAGAATTTCCCAAAAGATCAAACTGGCAAGGTATTCACAACGAAACAACGCCTATACCACAAAGTTGAAGATATTAGAATTACATTGTTAGCCACCAAACAAACCAGGTGAACAGAAGTAACAAATTTGATGTGTGATATTTAGGATACGAAAACAGACATTTACATGGATTGATGCAGAAGGGAACTCAAAATGCAAGTCATGTATTAGTGGGGTTGCCATTGTTTGACCGCACATGTTATCAATGTAATCTAAAAAATATGCTTATTTCTTTGAATGTAAGACTTACACATTCTATGACAGGCGGCGAACGTGACTAGATCCTCGGGATGTACGTACTTATATAGCGTGGTGTCGTTTAACTCCTCCTGATCATAACCTATGATCTCCAAAGCTCTGAAATCACAAATGTTTTTGCACAATAAAAATATGATTGATCGTTAGGAACTACAGCAAACAGTTTTTACTCCCTATAAACGAAATGCCAAAAAATATTATTATACTAATTTTTCTTATTAATATTTTTTCTATTTTTTTTTTTTTTTTTATTTATTCATTCTATTTATTTTCTGTTTGTTTGTTTGTTATTGCTATTGGTTTTATTTTATATTATTTTACTTTGTACTACAGTAACAAGAAGAACACATGGCTTAGGTGATTTGTATATTTTGTGCTGGTCGCAGAAAAAAAAACCATGACTGAATACATGTATATGGAGCTAAGGAATTCTTCTTAATTGTCAATTTTAAGAAGTTAGATATCGTACTTTTTGTCAAGTTCTCTGATCGTTAGATCCATGTCGTGTTTGCTCCAGAAGACATTTTGTTTGACGTCGTACATGATGTCATTTCCGGTGAGCATAAATGGCTGACAGTAGAGAAGGATGACATGTTGATGTCCTCTGTTGCTTTTCAGATTCAGATTTGGGATGTTTTCTACTTTACCAGAGCAATGGATTTTCTGTAAAAGAGAAAACAGAGAAGCTCAAATATGGAAATGACTTGTTGATCATTCAAATATGTGTATACTCGAGTCTTTTTTAGCTCACCTGAGCCATAGGCTCAAGTGAGCTATTGTCATAGTGTTGCGTCTGTCGTCCGTCGTCCGTCGTCGTCGTCGTCGTCGTCGTCGTCGTCGTCCGTCGTCGTCCGTCGTCGTCCGTCGTCGTAAACTTTTCACATTTTAAACTTCTTCTCAAGAACGGCTGAAGGGATTTTGATGAAACTTGGTAGGTATGAAGTACTCATGGTCCCCTACAAGTGTTGTTGTTTTTCGTCCGGATCTGTCAACAGGTGGCGCCACCACAGCCAAAAGTAGGTCACGGGGGGTACCCTCCTTTGACAAACTTCTTCTTCAGAACCGAAGCATGTATCGACAAACCGAAAGCATCAGGATGATCTAGAGAGATGTCTTAAGAAGTGTTGTTATTTTTGGTTCCACTTCGAAGTCAAATTTTTGACGCGTTTTTGACGTCTTTTCGGACTTAGTCAGAAATGCACATTTTTGCACTATTTCTTTAAATAACTCAATAAGTGTATGATTTTACACACTCATTTACTACATATTTATCATATTTAACTTACTTAATGCTTTGATATGTATTTTATGCTTAAATTTTATTTTTTTTGAATTTTTATGAATTTTTTTCTTATATAAAAAGGAAGGGGGGGGGGCTGATTTTCATACATTTTCTGCTTCTTTTCTATAACCACTCTTCAGATTGTCATGACAATTTGTAGGTATGAGGTACTCATGCATGGTACCCTAAAAGTGAAAGAATTATGTCAAGATATCCACTTTTGGATTTTTAAAGAATATTTCTTAAGATTGTACATAGGTATAATGTATGTTTTCCATGCCCAATGGACCCATGGGGAGTGGCTTCAAACCCCGGCGGGACCCCAACAATTTTTTTTCCCTTTTTCAGTTTTTTTTCTCTTTTTATTTTTATATTTATCGCTAGAAATGAAACTGTGAAAGAATTTTGTGAAAATATCAACTTTTAGATTTTTAATTATTTTTTAAATAAGACAAGCTATAGCTAGTTTGGCTTTTTGTACTTATTTTCTTACTTCGAATTAACTTGGCCACATACGCTATCAAATATACTCTGAATTTATTTTTAAGATGTTGACTTTTTGTGTCACCTGCGAAGCACAGCGACACTTAGGGATCACTTTGTCCGTTGTTCGTCTGTCCGTCCCTCCGTCTGTCCGTCTGTCTGTCACACTTGGGTGTCACACCCCATAACTTTTGATTGGTAAGTGATAGGGCTTTGATATTTCACATGTGTATTCCTTGTGACAAGACCTTTATACACATATCATAATTTTTGACCTTGTGACCTTGACCTAGATATTTGACCTACTTTTCTAAAAATCTAATATTGGCTATATCTCTTGATTGATTAGTGATAGGGCTTTGATATTTCACATGTGTATTCCTTGTGATTAGACCTTTCTACACATAAAATGTTTGACCTTGTGACCTTGATCTAGATATTTGACCTACTTTTCTAAAAATCTAATATTGGCTATATCTCTTGATTGGCAAATGATAGGGCTTTGATATTTCACATGTGTAATCTTTGTGACAAGACCTTTCTACGCAAACCATATTTTTTTACCTCGTGACCTTGACCTAGATATTTGACCTACTTTTCAAAAAAATCTAAGATTGGCTATATCTTTTGATTGGTAAGTGATAGGGCTTTGATATTTCACATGTGTATTTCTTGTGACAAGCCCTTTTTTCACATACTATATCTTTTAACCTTATGACCTTGACCTAGATATTTAACCTACTTTTTAAAAAAAACCAAGATTGGCTATATCTATTGATTGGCAAGTGATAGGGCTTTGATATTTCTCTTGTGTATTCCTTTTGACAATACCTTTCTACACATACCATAATTTTGACCTCATGACCTTGACCTAGATATTTGACCTACTTTTCAAAAAAATTAAGATTTTCTATATCTTTTGATTGGTAAGTGATAGAGCTTTGATATTTCATATGTGTATTCCTTCTTGTGACAAGGCCTTTCTACACATATCATAACTTTTGACCTCATGACCTTGACCTAGATATTTGACCTACTTTTCAAAAAATCTTAGATTGGCTATTTCTTTTGATTGCTGAGTGATAGGCTTTGATATTTCACATGTGCATTCCATGTGACAAGACCTTTCTTCACATACCATCATTTTTTACCTCGTGCACTTGCCCTATATATTTGACCTACTTTTCAACAAATCTATGATTTGCTATATCTTTTGAGTGGTAAGTGATAGGGCTTTGATATTTCACATTTGTATTCCTTATGAAAAGACCTTTCTAAACATTCCATAATTTTTAACCTAGTGACCTTGCCCTTGATATTTGACCTAATTTCAATAAAAAAAAAATCCCGGGCCGCTACGCAGGCGATACAAGCATTCCTTGGATTGCTTTTTTTTCATACATGGTTATTTCAGAACAATTTCCCTATTTAATGATAATTTTCTCTGTCTTATTTCTGTATCTATGGTAAACATAGTCGCCATATATCTTCTGTTACAGATTTGATTGGTTCAATACCTCCTTGCCCCTTTAGTAGGGGTAACTACAGGAAATAAAAAGGTGCACACTAAAAATTTTGACTGACTTGAAATGCCCGGAAGTCTGTAAAATTGGTCTTTTTTGATTGCGAATCTTTGGCACGCATAAAAATGTAAAGAAAAGGGGGGGGGGGGTCATGCATGTCCTTTTTTTCGCAAATTTCACTTTTTCAGCATATTTACCGAAAATAATTTGTCCAAGTGGCTTCACTGGGTCATGAGGTTTGATACACCGTACACTGCTGTTTGGAAAATAAATTGGCTCAATTTCTGCACAACTCACTTGAATTAATATTGTCCGCTAACAACTTGTCTGTGTTAATTGGATTAACACGATTTTGACTGTACGTTACATGTATTAAGATGAAATCAATACTATTCAAAAGCTCTCATTCATAGATTTCTGTATAATTTAATATGAATAAAGGCAAAACCGAAAAGTCTTTGTTTTTTATGCTTCCGGAATCAAAGATACGGGGGCATATAGTTTTTGGCCTGTCCGTCTGTCTGTTTGTCCGAAAAACTTTACATTGGGCATAACTTTTGAATGGAAGGTGATAGAGCTTTCATATTTCACATGTGTATTCCTTGTGACAATACCTTTCCATTGATACCAAAATTTTTGACCTCGTGACCTTGACCATGACCTTTGACCTACTTTTCAAAAACTTTAACATTGGGCATAACTTTTGAATGGTTAGTGATAGAGCTTTCATATTGTACATGTGTATTCTTTGTGACAAGATCTTTCCATTGATACCAACATTACTCTGACCATGACCTCTCACATACTTAACAGAAAATGGTGTTTATACCAACAAAGATGCCACCGTGGTGCATTCGTGTTTCACAAACACAGGCTTTATTATTTTCTGGCATACTAGCTATTAATAATGAAAGGTTCAATTTTAAATAAACTTAATATATGAAATCATTTCATTGTTTTATTCTGTTTCTGTTGCACATTAATGTGGAATTTTACAAAATGATTTTATTTTTGATGTTGCATAATCGAACTATACTAGCTGGGCATATGACTTTGGATCGCATAATCCATCTTTTCCAATCAGTAAAAAAGTTGTTGTTTTGAAATGTGACTATTTTCTCTTGTTTGTACTTTTAAAGGTTGTCTGAAAAAAAAACTTGTCTGCATCCGGCAAAAATCTTGTTAGAAAGGTTGTGGGCTAAAATCCTGGTACTGGCACTATCAGTATTCAATGTCAGTATGTCAATTAGAGCGTGCATGGGTATCAGGTGAGCGTTGTGCCCCCTGGGGCTCTTGTTATTTAAAAAATATTGCAATAAAAATCCTTTTTAACTTGCTTGCACATTTAAAAACCTTAAAAATAAGTGTTATTGGTCAAGTACATTTCTAAGACCATGGCCAACACGCCGTAACATTAAGGATGAATGTAGCGATCGAGGTTTGAATATTTGTCAAATGTTAGCAATTACTAAACTTGCATGTATTGTGTGTACTGTATAATGTTACTAAAATACAATGTCTTACTAAATATCCAGCTGAAGTTCCATTGAAACATTTCATTCTACAAATAAAGGAAACGCTCTCCATGTCGGCAACACCTTTGATGTTAGACGTACTGTCATCTTCCTGGAGAAATCAATTAAATTTGTTTTCTTTATAATTCGGTAAAATTCTTGCATTTATATTAATATATGAATTATTATAAATCCATTAAAGACCCCATAGAACTGATTAGTCGAATTCCCCACCGCTGGCAAATTTCCTTCAATCTGATTGGTCGAGAAGAACCGAATATTATGTTTGTCATGATTGGTCGAGAAGAACCGAATATTATGTTTAGTCATCCAAGACGAGCTAGAGTTTGACTCGGAAAGGACAGATCCTCATGATCTAAGTCTATATGTTGCAATGACCTTTGTTTACGTTGGAACCTCCAGACTTTTATTGAAGTGGGAGGGTTCTAACTGGAATCCAGATAATTACACCATTAACTGTTCCTATGGTGAATATCCATCCGAAATCTTCATGCTTCGTTCAAGCATTTGGCTCTTTGCTTTATGTGTAGTTTAATTTATGCGTTTTATATATTTTTATGTTTATTATAGTCTATAGTTGTTGTTGTTGCTTTGTTGCTGTTGTAGTGTTTGTTGTTCGATACAATGTGTTTCCTTTCTTTACACATTATCAAGTTTTACAAATAAAAACACAAACACTCAAATACACAAATTTTCGGCCACTTGGCCTTTATCAAGTGTAAAAAACGACGATCTTTTTGCAATTTTGCAATGAACACCAGAGAAGCAAAGATGGATTTTACTTAGAATTGTTATAGATCGTCGTTTTTTTACACTTGATAAAGGCCAAGTGGCCGAAAATTTGTGTATTTGAGTGTTTGTGTTTTTATTTGTTATCATCCCTTCCCTCTGGAAGAAATATTTCAATCTATATCAAGTTTTATAGTTTAGATTCAACGATATCGCATGTATTTGATTGATTAGATCGTTAACACACCTGCTTTTGAGATAAGATTGTCTGTTCTAGGATTGATTTCAGAGTAAAATGGTCATCGTGATGGACAAGTCCGTACAGACACCTGTGCATAAGATCCACCTGTAATCAATATAACAGAAAGTGATTTATGATTGGTCAGGAAAAGTTTGCATTTTTGAACAGATATGGCAAATATTCCTTTTATCTTAATAGAATGATTCAAAGTATCATTTAACGGGCTTCGACAAGAGAATTTTTTTTACATAGAATAGCGTTATCAGTGGGTTTTTTTTCAAATATTCCTCGAATACTCGCCTGGTTAAATCCCAAATATTGTAATACATTGTCAGATGCATACAGGAGGGTACCATCTGTAGTAGCAGTCAATAAGAACCCGTATAATATCTACAAGAAAACAAAGTATATATAAACAATTTTCTTTTGAGACGGAAACATTGAAACCGTCTTTATTTAATTATTATAATCAACGTAGTCGTATCCGAACTAAACTGTCATTCTTGACTGTGACCTGACATGGTTTTTGCTCTTATTATCCACACTCTTTTGCCTGGGCCTTGTAAAATCTTGTATCAACAGACTTTTAGTCAAGATGTAAGCCCAGACGAGGGGATTACATTTGCCGACATCAAGGAGTTCAGACGGGAACAGCTTCAAGATGTCGCTTCTCGGGTAAGTGGCGGACACGCCCCCTTTTCTCATGGAAGTGTTTAATCAGGATCATGAATGAATGAGTCCGCTAAAACCGGATTATCCTCAATGTCACTCGTTTTCTAATTCATCGTTGTGTCTATCATTATTCCTTATAGAGATTAAGCACATAAAATGTACTCTAAAATCATCTTATCGGGCCCGGAAGAACACGCACATGTGTTTTCTTTTTGTATTGATCTGAACCTTTTGTTCACATGTTCTTCTAAGTTTCACTATATCAGGTTTTTGTTTATTGACACAGGACAGATATTTATTTTGAAATGTAAGAACTGCATAAAAAAATATACAAAATTAAATATCCAAATCCCAAATTAGATATAGGTTGAAATTCTATTGCATTATTGCAATCTGATCCATATAATTTTTAACCTCCACCCCATTTATATTAATTCCTATCCGTTTTTAATTCCTCTTTGTACACTAAATTATGAAATAATGAAAGGGGTAGGGCCAGGAAGCCCGATATTGGCCCTAATTATGAACATTGTACTTCATATAATTTTTAACTGTTATTTGACATTTTGAAACGTTCTCTACTGAATCACGAATCTATCTTTGTAAATGTTGCGTTTATCAATAACTTTTAGCCCTTTGAAAACACCAAAATTGGTCATATTTCGCGAAATTGACACAAAAACTACATATCTCCATTAACCCTTTCGCTGCCAAAATAGGTAGGCTGAAACTCTATACTCAAATCAACGAGTTTGACTTGACGTCATAATGGGAGTGACGTCACAATTACGGCACTACCTGTACAGCGTCGGCAAACTCCATATTATGCGTACCAACTGCCTGTCTGTAGGCTACTAAAAGCTCCGTTTGTACAAGTTGAAATGCTCAGAAAGATCGAATGTGACCTGAAATTCATCGAAATACATGGACGGACTTTAGTCTGTACAAAACGTGAATACTTTGCTCTTCATAATGGGCACATTTCATGAAAATATATGTTTGCACAAGTTGAGGGGATCAGCTCTTACCCTGACCTTACATGAAGCAAGTGTGGCGTTCACGTATCCATGATGAAAAAAAAATTGAGAAAGATGAAATAAACCGTATATTACATCGTTCTCGTTTTGTCAGTCCTAACAACTCCTCAGTGGAAGGGGGGTGCTTAGGTTGTAAGATGTTTCACGTTGTATGGCTCTACTAGAAATTGGAATGAGAGAGAAAGAGAGGGAGAGAGAAATAAATCACCTCCTTTTAAAAAAATTCATATCTTCAGATTATGTAATCGGAGCAAGCATAAAATTTCATTTGAAAAAAATTGAAAAAATAACTATTCATTTGTACAGTAATGCTACAACATTTTTTTATCCGTGTCTTCTATTTTATGCATCTAATTATTCTCTGCCCCGTATCTTAGATCATAAATGAACTTTTTGGGTTTTTTTTTTCCTCAGTGTATCTTTGCATATTGCCTCATTAGTAATTGTTTGACAGAAACTGTTGGGTAAACGTATACAAAACTAGCAAAAAATAAAAAATAAAATAAAATAAAAAATACATTGCCCCCCCCCCCCCCCCGCAAGAAAAAGCCGGGAAAACGATACATATAAGAGGTCCATATATCGCACATTCTGCGTGCAGTGGTTGAGGAGTTGAAACTGTGCCATCCATGCAATCAGAGTTCTTGGTTTCAATCTTGGAAACAGACAGGCAGACGGTCACATGCCTACGACTATGAAAGCTAAAAAAAAAGGTAGGATCGACCCATCACTGCGAGAAAATTTTACGTAAAAAAAAAGAAAAAAGAAAAGATTTCATAATGAAAATTTCGATTGGAACCGTTTTACAACGACTAACTCCTATCTTTATATCTACATGTACATATTTACATTTGTTAATTTCTCTTCCGATGTCGAAATACCGACCAATGACGTACGACGTTCAAGATTGTGATCGTAGTTCGTTAACATTTTTGTTTTACTTCTCTTCAATCTGCATGTAAGATGAACACTTACATTATCTGTCTCTCCTTCATGTAAACATTATATATATACATTTATATTTTATGTATGAACTTTCATACTAAATATACATAATGCATAGTATTACATAAAACATAGATAAATTGTACATGTTCTTTGCTTTGCATTCTGTTTTTACACTTTCCGACCATGAAAACTCTATTATAGCTATAATTAAGTGCCGGGGGGTTGTGCTGTGCGAATCGTGCGCTAAGTATGTCACAATTTATATGTGATAATTTCATATTTCATGCATGACCATAAGTGATGACATATTAACAAAGCTTTAAAAGTCCATCGAGTGCTAAAGAGTCCAAAACAGCCTACATATTCTTTATCTTTCAACGTCCAACCTTACCCCCGCAGGGATAATCTACAAAATTGAAATAATCCATGTATTATAAGTTTGCATCTTGGAAACATTTCTCATAGACTCAAGAAGCTTTACAATGTCATTCAATCGAGAACGTTTCTGTTTGTATCCTCTTGACAAGAAAGAAATCCGTGTACTTATTACGCGCCAAAACTTTTTCTTCGTAAATCGCTGACGTCAAACAACTGTGACGTCATTCTGTCCGACAAAAATGACGTAACGTCAAGATCGGTTTGGTGAGCACTGTAAGATATGTAGTGTAAAATGTACCTTTATAATGCAAGGAAGCATGAATATAATACATCATTGATCTATAAAAGTATTTATTATAACATAATAACTAGACATGTCGTAAATTTGAACCATCAATATTCAGTGCAAGTCTTGGTTTGCTCTATTTTAGCTTTTTTAATAAAACCATGTCTGAAAATGGAATGATACTTGACCTACACCATCTAGACTTACATTTGCACGAAATCTACACAAAACCACAGTCAGTTTTACGTTTAATTGAGTTTGGAATGTCTTTACAACAAAAATTCCTATCTTTAATCATAATCTCACTCATCTTTTCCCACCAAATTTGCATCGGCCCAAAACCGGCCCTGCGGCACAGAAATCGTTAAATTAGCAATGGCCGCATGCATTAACTAAGATGAAAAAATTATATGTGAAAGAATATTAGTATATCCCTTTGTCATAAACGTTTTATCTCAGTTAACGCATGCGGCCACATTGAATTCTTCGACGAAAGACGAAATTCCCTACAATTTTCGCCATATTTTGTCAATAACGTCAAAATGACGTCACTTTATGACGTCATTGCAATTAAATGGCACTTTGTTTGGTGAAATTCTTCTTTTCTCTGAAAGCGGTAAACGTTAGTGTATTTTCATGAGAGATATCAAGTATTTCTTATGACATCCTATTTCTAGGGAAAAATCGAGGGCCGATTTAGGGGTCTCGTGGCCCTACCCCTTTAAAAAAAATCAAGATAGGCTGGTGGAACCATTATATTTGCATGCACCTGTGAGAATTGGTTTGTAATCATATGTTACATGTATGTTGTTATAGTCTTGTTGGAGATCTATGATTTCCTAGTTTTCTTTTATTTATTTTGGAAGGGGTGGGTTGCTGAAAACCGTGATTCGCTTTTGGAAAATTATATTAAAGAGTTCACATTGACTGTCTTTCAACTCCTAGGGATACAAGACTGATGAAGAGCAGTCTCTCTCTCTCTCTCTCTCTCTCTCACTCTCTCTCTCTCTCTCTCTCTCTCTCTCTCTCTCTCTCTCTCTCTCTCTCTCTCTCTCTCTCTCATATTCTCTTCATTTATCTAAATTTGGATATATGGTAGTAATTAATAATCTTCCTTGTTTAGGTTCACTCTGAATATCAGTTCAGACGTGCAGTAACCAACAGATCTGTGGATGAAGACATTCAGCGCATGAGCAGTGAGGATGTTCTACCGGAATTCGAACTCGGCTTCATCCGCTTGCCGATTGGACAGCCATTTGGTAACGAGAAAATAATAGTATGGCTAGGAGCGGGAAATACGGGATTCAGTCTAGTCTGTGAAAAGTCAGAGAACAGAATGCTTGCAGAAAATGTATTAAGATTGTTAATCCGATTTTTTCAAGAGCACACTCGACTGTTACAACAGCCAGCGGAAGCGAGATTGAAGTCTGACAAGATTGCGCTCGTTATCAGTAGGTTTTTACCTTGTGGAAATCTCATGTTTATGAACCATCGTGTTGTACGGCAGTTAGAGAAAGAAGTAGATTCTTTGATGAAGATTTGATAACGTCTTTCAAAAGATAAAAACGTCGAGTCAAACGAGTAGTTTCGAAAGCAGATGACCAAGAAATTGACTTTACTGTACATTAGTATTTATGCGCAGGAGTATTTCAGTTGCTGTCCTTAGCTCGGACTTCCATAATGTAATATTTGCATCGAAAAACGTACATTTCCATACTACTTTTATACAGTAGTATCGTGCAATAATTGCGAGAAACTGAATTAAAGTCATAAATATTTCTCCATTCCTACGAGAAAAAGAGCTAAATTAAAAAAAACGTACCTGAAATATATTTTTTCCTTGAAAGTACGTTTCAGGGTCAGCTTCTTTGGTGGCACCATCTTCTTTTTTGACTTGTGATGTTTCCGGTGACTCCTCAATGTCAGAACTAAATCCAAGAGCTGCCATTGGAAATGTGAAAATATTGGCATGGATATAATTGATTCTTTTAATTCTACTTTTATTTTTATTATTGTACATGTATGTCTGTATTAAATATAAATCGAACTTGGAAAAAATGGGTTTTTTAATTATTGTACATGTATGTCCGTATAAAAATGCAAATTGAACTTGAAAAAAAAAACACCGACTCCCCCCCCCCCCCCCCCCCTTATGCAAACACAGAGTAGACAAGCACAACAAGAGACACAAAAGGGACAAGGGAAAGCATACAGAAAAAACACACATAAGCAAACGAGGCCAATGGACAATCTGTACCGACTTGAGACGGCCAACTACCACGTTAGTAGCAAATTGTGTGGTATTCCAAATTACATGCACACAACCCTCCCACTTGTCCGGTTACCGGGTGATCTCGAAGAACGCACAATTATTGTGTATAATAACCTCCTTACTGTCAGATGACCACACAAACAAGACAGCAGAACCCCCCCCCCCCCCCTTTAAAACAGACACGCACACCCTCACACAAAGAGGGATCCGACCGACATTCAGAGAGGACAGGTTGCATTCTAAGGTCATTCGATTGTTTTCATATTGATTAGTAACGTGTTTTTGCTTATGTTGCAACTGTCCGTCTTGGGAGTCCTCTGTGTATCCGGGTAAGTTGGAGGGTTGTGTGCATGTAATCCGGATAAATACGATATGTGTTATAAATATAGGAAGTCGCCGCTCAAAGTCGGCAACGCGTGCACATACTTAATAGTTGCCAAGTTGGGATCTCTCCTTTCATGTGTTATCATCCGTGTTCATTGTGACTTTGCTTTTTTTCTTAAAGTTTCTTTGTTGCGTGTTCTTGATGTTGTTTGTTTGTGTCTTTGACTTGTTTCTTTCTTTGTTGTGTGTTCTTGACGTTGTTTGTTTGTGTCTTTGATTTGTGTCTTTCTTTGTTGCGTGTTCTTGACGTTGTTTGTTTGTATATTTGCTTTGTTTCTTTCGTTGTTGCGTGTTCTTGGCGTTGTTTGTGTACTAGTATTTGCTTTCTTTGTTGTGTATTATTGACGTTGTTTGTGTATTTGCTTTGTTTCTTTCTTTGTTACTGTTCTTGACGTTGTTTGTGTATTTGACTTGTTTCTTTCTTTGTTGTGTATTCTTGACGTTGTTTGTTTGTGTCTTTGCTTTGTTACTTTCTTCGTTGTGTGTTCTTGACGTTAAATGTTTGTGTCTTTGCTTTGTTTCTTTCTTTGTTGCGTATTCTTGGCGTTGTTTGTTTGTGTCTTTGCTTTGTTTCTTTCTTTGTTGCATGCTGTTGACGTTGTTTGTTTGTGACTTTAATTTTTTCTCTTTCTTGTTGCGTGTTGTTGACGTTGTTTGTTGGTGGAATTATTTGTTGTACTCATGTGTGTGTGTGTTTCGCTGTGCTCACTGTGACGTGCTCTTGTTCCAGATTTCTTCCTTATTTTAAAAAAAAAATGTGGTACTTGGCGTTGTGGAAAGAGCGGAAACGTAATCAAATCAGCGGTAGCGTTGTTTTAAACTATTCTACAGTGACACCAGTTTTAACAGAACGCAATTCTTGTGTGTTCATTTGTGATTCAGTGTTTCGTTAAAATAAGTTATCCTAAAGTACTAAATTCCGTTGTGTTTAATTCAAATATTTTATTCCTTTCATATCAAAGAAATTACGAGTTGAGTAAATTGGGTTTTTTTTTAATCCATGAAAAACATAAACCGTAGTTTTTATACGCCCGTCATTTGACGGGTCGTATTATGGTATGGCGAAGTCCGTCGTCTGTCCGTCCGCCTATGGAACGCAATAACTTGAATATGCCTCAACGGATTTTCACGAAATTCATACAGTATGACTGGACTTTGGAGAGGAAGCCGCCTTTCGATTTTCAGGTTCATCCGATGTGTCGTTACAGAGTTATGGGACTTAGATTTTTAAGATACAGTGAAAATATACTAAAATAGTTAAAAATTATTTAAAAATCTATTTCGTGTCGAAATGTTTTGAAATTTTGTATACTTCAAGTAGAAAGGATGTTCTTTGACATATGTAACGGGTTTTTAATTCTTTTGTCGCATAACCGAGATATTGTGTGTAATGGGAAGGGGGGGGGGGGGGGTTATATGCACATACATGTTAAGCTAAGGGCAAAATATAGGCGCATGGAACGCAATAACTTGAATATGCGTCAACAGATTTTCATGATATTCATACATTATGATTGGACTGTGGAGAGGAAGCCGCCTTTCGATTTTCAGGTTCATCCGATGTGTCGTTACAGAGTTATGGGGCTTAGATTTTTAAAATACAGTGAAAATATACTAAAATAGTTAAAAATTATTTTAAAATCTATTTCGAGTCGAAATGTTTTGAAATTTTGTATACTTCAAGTAGAAAGGATGTTCTTTGACATATGTAACAGGTTTTTATTTTTTTTTTTTTTTTTTTTTTTTTTTTTGTCGCATAACCGAGATATTGTGTGTAATGGGAAGGGGGTGGGTGGGTTATATGCACATACATGTTAAGCTAAGGGCAAAATATAGGCGCATGGAACGCAATAACTTGAATATGCGTCAACAGATTTTCATGATATTCATACATTATGATTGGACTGTGGAGAGGAAGCCGCCTTTCGATTTCCCGGTTCATTCGATTTGTCGTTACAGAGTTATTTGACTTAGATATTTCAAAATACAGTGAAAATATACTTAAAATAGTTAAAAATTATTTAAAAATCTATTTCTGATCGAAATGTTTTGAAATTTTGTATACTTCAAGTAGAAAGGATGCCCATTGACATATGTAACGGGTTTTTAATTTTTTGGTCGCATAACCGAGATATTTGTAATGGGAGGGGGGATTATATGCACATACATGTTAAGCTAAGGGCAAAATATAGGTGCATGGAACGCAATAACTTGAATATGCGTCAACGGATTTTCATGATATTTGTACATTGTGATCAGACTTTGAAGAGGAAGCCGCCTTTCGATTTTAAGGTTCATCCGATTTGTCCTTATGGAGTTATGGGACTTAGATATTTTGGTGTTGTGAAAAAATCCCAACGGGCGTATCTTGCTGCGTGAGCGTAGGCTTTATTATTTTTTTTTTGGGGGGGGGGGGGGGGTTACCTCCTTTTTTAGGGGAAGGAAGGATTAGATTTTTTCCTTTAATATTACTAACCATTTGTATCGAGTGAAACAGCTTTATGTCAATATCAATACACTGCAATATGTAAACGGCAGACTCCAAAATGACTAACT
Organism: Pinctada imbricata; assembly: GCA_033119305.1. Classification (NCBI taxonomy): domain Eukaryota; kingdom Metazoa; phylum Mollusca; class Bivalvia; order Pterioida; family Pteriidae; genus Pinctada; species Pinctada imbricata. The sequence goes on from VSWD01000008.1 coordinate 10,043,366, forward strand.
GAAACTATACACCCAGAGTGTGGGAGTAAGGATATCCGTGATGGCGGAGTAGACAATCTACTGACACGCGAGTTTTGGCGAGATTTGGCTCGGATATCAGACATGGTTACGACGAAGCAAACAAGTTTAAGAGAATTGTCAACAGACAAACAAGGGGATTAGTTTAATTCCACGTGACTATTTGTACAGATCTTCACTATCAACAGATTTTCATAACTCATTGGTCACAAACTTTCCTTTGTCTCTTGTTAATACAGAGAGTTGATACTAATCGAAATATCTGTTGTTTTTTATCGATAAATATTGTTGTAAGAAGAAAAAATAAAACATTCAATTTTTTTTTCTGTAACAAATCAGCTGATGTTGCTATCGTCTCCAACTTTTCAATAAGTTTTCATTATATATTTTCCACAACAAAAGTTTGAATTGAGAAATTCAATAATACAATTGAAAAAAAAACCCAGAAACCTTCAAAAGATAACATCTAGTATATCTCTATAGAGCCAGATTCAATGCAACGTCTAACTGATCTATTTGACGTCTAAGTTTGACAAACTTATTACTGGTTTTCCATAAATTAGCATTTTAGAATTGTTTTAATGGTACACTTTTTTATGGTACCCGTTGTATTTTATGAATATCTTTTAAGTATTAGATACATGTAAATGTCTGTAATCTAGAATTTGGTTCCTAATATATGCAAATCCACCAGTGTACGTGTATGGTCAGTCTAGTCTAATCTAAGAATATTTGATTTCTTTTAACGATTTAAGGTATCCGATGTACAATTGGGCATTTTTCTATGCCTGGTAAGGTACCATAAACTTTATATTTTCTGAAAGGTTATAATGCCCACTGTTCAGAAATAATAATTTTGGGGCCAGAAAAACAAAAGGAAATAACTGATGAAGCATTTAAATTGTCTATTTTCTCTATATAACATATGCAAATAAATAAAAAGTTGTACAAGAGTTTTCCCCTTTGATTTTTAAGACCAGGGGGTCTTATATATCTGTACTCAGGGCATCATTACCTTTCAGAAAATATATAGTTTATAGTACCTTACCAGGCATAGAATTTACCATAGTTTACAATGGAGATGATTAAAACGCTATGTAAAATGACTCTATTGTACAACGGATACCTTAAAGAATACCCATTATTGATTTTTTTTTTCAAAGTATATCATAAGGCGAACAAATTTACCTTTGAACAGCAGTTTAATTCTGAGAAAGGAAATGACGAGCCGAAATACGGTCTGACTATCTAACTTCCGGTGTAAGACCGTCCTGTCCACGGGAATAAGTGATTCTAGACCTTTGATTTCTGTACGAAGTTTGTCCCGATACCGTTTCGATTTAAAACTGAAAGAAGAGAAAAAGGTTTAATAATATTTGTATATTCTGTGAACTTTTCTCCTAGGATTAATTGAAATTACTACATTTTTAATCTAAATGTAAATCATAAAAATTTTGCTGTCTGTGCGACTCACTTCTGAAACTGGATAAACGCTACTTTGATTATTTTGTCATGCAAAAATTTAAGTAAAATTGATATCATTGAATAGTTCTCGCTTAGTCGAAATTTTGGTTCGGTCGAGGGTTTATGCGATCATAAGTTCTTGAAAACGCTAGATTGCTGGGGAAAACTACCTCTTTTTATCATTTTAATCGTATCACAATTTGTTGCTTTATGTTACATCTTAGTGATTCTATTAATTCTTACAGGGATTTTTAAAATCATTCTGGCTGTCTAGTAAGCTTTTACTGCCACATGCAAAAGTGACTACCGTAATATTTTACCAAACTATGGAGCAAATTGTCTCAATTAAGGAACTCTACATGTAATAATACGGAAGTGTTACAACTCTATACCTTCATGTAAGAATTATTTTACAATTCATCTAAAAAAAGAACAAAATATCTTATATGATTTCTTTTATGACTTCAAAAAAATCAATTTCAAATTTCTTATCTATAGGATTTATATAGTGAATACAATAAAACCTTTGAATCTATTCTGCATTTTATTTTCTTATATGAAACAAGTCATTTAAGCAAAATTTGTTCACATTCGAAATTTCATTACAATGCTACGAATCGTTCCAATTCATTTACATTCAGCATTCATTGCTTCAGTTTACGTTATTGTTCCCTTCAAGCATTTTGTTTAATGCTTTAAAAACCTATAAAGTACCGAAAATCGAGGATTTCGTAAAATTTCACTTCGTCTCCGATCTACAATTTAAACATTCGGCCAAAATAAGACGAAAACTTCAGGGTTTTTTTTTTTTAATAATATCTGTAGAAATTTTATAGATTTTGCTGTATCACCAAACACTTCAAAACACTGCACACTAAATTGATGTTTATGCGACAAAAGATGAAACAGTGAAATAAACGAAGTAAACTTGTCAACAATTCCGGAGAGTCAAGTATCGATATCTTTATACTTTGGAATTATAACAAACTCCGCGGGGGATCAGTTTTATTCAGTTAATTCCATAGAGAAGTTATATTAAATTTTCTGTTGAAACGTAAAAGAAAAGCAGCCATGAAACACCGAAATGTTGCCGCAACATCAAAACAAAGAGTATAATCCTGTAATGTGCGAGGAGTTTATTTCCATAAAGTGATCAATATAATAATCATTTTTTGCATAAGAATAAGATTTCATCCATATGGCCCATTTCAAAATTATCGAATCCATATACTAAAATTTGGCATTCGAATTTACCTTTGGGTATCGAGTACGTCGTGAATTTTTATTTGAGCTAATCTCCAATATTGCATTTATATGAAACTGTTTCTTCAAATTTTTACACGTAAGAAAAAGAAAGAAATTCATCAAAAAAAGAAAGAAAATCAAAAAAGAAAGAAAATCAAAAAAGAAGAAAAGAATGTAGGGAAACTATCAGCAGTAAGACAAACAAAACAGGAAATAAGTAGAAGAGAGTAGTTCGTGTTAATTTTTTCCCTTCCATATTGCTGCTCGTTTCCGTCTTTGCTGATTTTTAATCTAAAAGTAAACAGGACTAAGAATTCGTGTATCATGTTACACTAGTGAAATTGAACAAATATAGAATTTGAATAATACAATGCTCTGAAGTGGAGTTTCGAGTCCAAAAATACGATAATGGCGGAGGATTCGTGTGGGTTACTCACCGATTCCATGAGAAGTTAAGCACGACCGAGCTCTTCTACCAGGATCACCATGAGAAGGCGTGCTACATTAGTGTGGAAACCAACACGATCCTTATTTTGTGCTGGTATAAATTTCAAAATTATAAATATCGTCTTTATTTCTTTATTTTTCTTGACGATGGATACTTTCCAACACACTGTGCGATCTTGATGTTCGAAGTGATTTTTAGTTTTTCTTTCAAAGATGTGAGAGCAAACTTTGAACATTTTCGGATTTTTTGTCGTCTCCGGAAATGTCTTACTATTCACTTTGTCATGGATTCTCATAATTAATGTGAACATTTCTTGAAAAGAATAGTGTACATGTAAAATGAGAGCAATAAGTGTGACCATTCTTGGGCTGTGTTTTAATTTTATCACATCCGGAATCTTATTTGAGACAGCAAATCAACATATTGTGTACAATTTTCGGATTTTCTCATTTGATATGACAGAAATATGTGCATTTTGTTTCACTAAAATCTTATTCCAATTATATTTTGTCAGTTAATTCTTCATTATTGTGGGCGGAGAGTTTTATTCATTAATTTAAATGTAAAACTCACATTGGGGGATTAATTCGTTGAAAAATAAGAAAATTGATAGGAATACTTCATCTCTTTTTTACGGCACGTTAAAAGATTCACAGATCTATTAAGAAATGTAAAATCATAAACAAAAGTAGTCAAAAATATTGTTGAATTAAAAGAAATAACTCTGAAAACATCAGGGAAAAAAGGAGAAATATTATCGAATTTGAAAGACCCACCCCCCCCCCCCAAAAAATCTTCATTCTTTCAATTGTAGATGGTTTGTTTTTAATTATTTTTTTTCAAATACAAGAGGTATTACAATATTCAACAATTAAGTTATTTTTCAAAAATCATTTACAAAAATATATAGAAAAAACTTCTTTTTTTTTAATGTTCCCATTGTCCGTATATATAAACTTGTAAATTCGTGTATATTAATCAAAATTATGTACTTTCGAACATTGACACTTTACACCTCAAAATACACGGAAAGATGGCGAAATATTATTCGTTGATAAAATACAATGTCTTCGTTATATTTACGGAACGATTTTATAATCATTATTAATAAAACATATATTTTTTTTTCGACACCAAGACTTTTAGAATGAAAACTAAATTGTAATGAAAAATTGACTCGAATAATTAAAGAAAGAAACACGGAATAGGATAGATTTAATAGAATTTTCTCCGAAAGACTCATATGGAAAAATTAAAGTCGGCAGTAAATTAAATCGAATTAAAGGAATGCGCTTTCTCTGAAAAACCCATATGGAAAGAATATAAGTCGGCAGTAAATTAAATAGAATTAAAGGAATACGCTTTCTCTGCAAGAAAACTCATAATTTATGGGAAGAATATAAGTCGGCAGTAAATTAAATAGAATTAAAGGAATACGCTTTCTCTGAAAAAATCATGTGGAAAGAATATAAGTCGGCAGTAAATTAAATAAAATTAAAGGAATATGCTTTCTCTGAAAATCCCATATGGAAAGAATATAATACGCTTTCTCTGAAAAACTCATATGGAAAGAATATAAGTCGGCAGCCAGTATGTGACTCAATTTAATCCTGATGTTTTACACAAAATAAATCATGACTTTCTTACAAAAAAATAGAACAAAATGAAACAGAGCGAAGTGAAATGAAATAACAACCACATGAGAACAAAATAAAACGATACAAAAACAGACCAATTTTTACTCTTTGTGTACTAGAATTTGATATTCACGGATTCTTGTATTATATAATGGTCGAAGTGTGTCAAAAAGCACATTTTCACTCGCATTATCGGATATCGGAAAAAAAGGCAATCACTGTTTCGTTTGATAAATAATTGTTTCTATATCTAATTTTAGAAAACTCCAATGAAGCATCTGAGAAAATTTGGTCAGTTAAATTAAGTGCAAAACGACTAGCAATGCCTGATAATTTTTGTTTCTTGTTTCAAAACTATTAAATTGATAAACGTACCTTGGATCTATCTTGGAATTCCCCCTCTCTGTTTTGACGGACGCTGTCTTTGCGTTCTCGTTTTCCATCAGGATGCTTTTTTTTTGCGGCCCTTTCTTTCTTCTCTCCAAGTTCCAATCTTCCTTGATAACTTTTATCATGCGATATTTGCAAAATCTTGCTAACAGTTATATTTAGTAAAAGGATCTTCCTTAATCCGAAAATTAACTATCTTTATTATCGGCACCTATAGATCTAGGATTTATCTTAATCCATTTAGACTGTTTTGTCTATTTATCATATTGAACTATTTCTAAACTTTGAAAAACCCAACAAACAAGTATATCTACGTCTACTTGTAAATTTCGGATCGATTCTTATCTCTGAAGCAACATTCTGTACTTGGGACCCCGGGTGGATGATTTGTACCAATGAAATGTCGCCCAACAAATTTAGGGAGTTTGCGTCAATGAGATCGAGTCTTTATGATATGATAACAATATTCAATGATGATTAATAGCGAAATATAGCTGTTTTCTCTGTGTAAATAATCGCCGACAGGATGGTGTTTGTCTTGGGGAAGTCCGGCGAGTTTTGCGACAGGCGACGGTTGGCATTAACGAGGGGGTAAGCGGCCCTGTGTCGTATCCCTCCGCGTAGACTCTTCACCGTGTGGTCTTGTCTCTGATTGACAAGAATATGAAAACTCACTTAAAATTTTGATAACTTGTGCAAGTTACCCCTTGTCACATGTAGATCTTGGAGAGGGGGTAACGCTGTGACAGGTAAAACTAGAAATGATAAAATTCCTCCATGTTGTCTGCGTGGTTATACTCCATTATGTCTATATTTACTCATTTTGTCATTAAATTGAATATATATATACATAAAACGCTAGAATTTGGACGGCAGCAAATGATGGTCTATGAAGGAGCAAATATTTTGTTTTAAGAAACGTTTTTTATAGTTGGTATTTCTTGTTGACCTTGACAAATATATGTTCGATCGAAAAGAAATTTGGGTTTCTCCATGTTCAGTTCACTCATGAAACCCTTTTCTGCATTTTTTTTTTCGGGGGGGGGGGGGGGTCTCCTAAATGTGTAGACAAGAGTGAGGTCTTATATTTCGTGTGCCATAGAAAAACATTTTACAGACAATATCATACCAGGTAGTTGATTATCTATGTGCATAATTTGGTATTTCTCTAAGAAGGCGTTATATGTTCTTATTTTCGCGAGCTAAACCGAACGCTAATTTTATCACAACGCGAATTGCTAGGGGAAACGAAGCGCTCCAATTCTGTTGCCAGTGCGCGACCTTCTGGGAATTAAAATTTTAAATGCATGTTTCGGATAATGGATCTCTCCAGTGGACATCTCTATAGCCAGGGGCGGGCAGGGGGTATCATCTCCTCCCTCCCCTTACCTCCTCCCTCCGGCCTCCTCTCTCCATCCTTTTCACCCTTCCCATACCTCCCCCTCCCGCCCCTTTCCTCCTCCTAACGCCCCCCCCCCCTTTCCCTCTTCCTCCCCCTCCCTCCCATTTACCCCCTTCCCTCCCTCCCCCCTTCTCCCTCCTCCCGCCCCCTTTCTCCCCCTCCCTTTCCCTCTGTCCACCCCCTTAAAGCAAGATTGTGACTTATACAATGAAAGGTAACACTTTTGGCATGGTATGATAGTCATTAAGCGGATGTGAATTGTACGAGTCTTTCCACGGATTTTGCTAAAGTTAGAAATTCATGCGGCTGTAAATTGTTTACTAAATGAATAAAATATATAGTTTTTAAAATCTGTTCAAAACATGTTATTGCATAAATACATTATGGTATCCTTTGTGCCCTCGACAGGACCTTGAATTTAAATTTACGAAATATGAGTACTAGAAACTAGATCATGTTCGACATGTTTTTGTTATTTCCAATTTCTAAAATATTTGAAATCTGGATATTTTTCCCCAATGTTTAGATGGTATTGTAGAATTAAATATAAATATTTACACGGAAAAGTGCGTTTTACGGAAATCGGGTGGTTATCAAAATGAAATTTTCCATGACAAAAAGAAACATTTGTAGCATTGCAAAGAAAGGTGAATGTTTTTACTGACGGTCTTTGTTTTAAGCCAAAATCTTGCCCAAACTCGCGTGGTTAATTTTCGTTTACGTTATGTCCTTAATCCCCTTTAATGTCAATATTCCATTGAGATTTGAATAAACATTGACTTTGTGTACCATAACATATGCTACATTTGAGTGCAGTGGATAAGTTTTGTAAAACACATATTTCAACAAAAATTAAGATTTTTCGAATATTTTCAAATATTTTAAAAACAAGCTGAAGGTGTAATTTGTCAGATAGTTGAAAACAATAAAACAGTAACTGATACCAAGAGTAGAAAAACATGCTAATACATTTTTTCGATTCTATCTTTTACCTGCTTGAGTTTATGAACGCCTATATAGGGTACAATTCTTATATTAACGTGAAGAGATTAATAGGAAATTACTAGAGATGTAATGAAATCTAAAAGATCCTCCACCGATAAAAAATCAAAATCAAAAGAAAACAAATAAAAATCTAAACAAACAGAAGTTCGGAAAACAAAAAATACATTTTTCTTTTATATAAAATCAATTGTACTTGAATTGACATGCTGATTATTGTTTGGGTTTTTTTTTTCTACGTTAGAAAAAAAGGAAAAGAAAATTCTGAAAATCTATTTAAAAAAAAAGAAGAAAATTTTCAAAATCTACAAACAAAAAGAAAATTAGTTTCAGAAGAGAAAATCATAATTCTTGGTATTAACTTTAAATTCATCCTCAAACCCATTTCATTTTAAACTTTAATTTAAGGTCGCCTTAAGAATTTTAATTAGCAGCCAAAAATGATTCCCTTTCATTCTCAGAACGGTATGCAATAATTGATGTGTCTATTTTAGATAACGTTCGTTTGATGAACTATTTAAAATAGATAAAAGCCAATGTGCTCTGCAAATTTTATAGAAAATATAAGAATAAAAACTACACACGCACACATGTTACACATCGTCGGAAACCCACGACATCTTCTTCGTGATACTACGTAAGATATCGTAGGGCAATAGGCTATATATATAGGTGTCCGACGATGATGCTACCAAGCCGGTGTCGTGTTTTGGTCAATTGTAGTTTAAGCTTAATGTCCGACGGTGATGTTACCAAGCCGGTGTCTTGTTTTGGCCAATTGTAGTTAACGCTTAATTTTTGGGATAAAATTTAACTTGTGAGTTTTTGCACCTATGCAGAGCGCAGAAGCTTATCTTGTCTGAGTCAATTCAGACTAAGATTACGTAGATCCCGGCAAGTGTCAGGTGAAATCTCGCCAACAGTCTCGAGTGCTTTTTACTTGTTGACAATTCAATATAAATTGTTTGGGTACCGCGGAGATGTCACATTGGCTAAATTTGTAACCCGGGGGAAAATCACCCACATCAGAAAAATCCTACAATCCGAATCAAACGTCACGAACATCATAACTCGTGTACAAATAATATTTCCACTAAAATGGCAGCAAAAATGTAAAATTAATAAAGTTCAGAAACTAAAAACATCAAAGGAGATGGCAACAGAATTCTTACTAGTATATAGTCACATAGTAGGCTTGCAAAGCGTTTCTGACATTCGACTGAAACAGATAGTGTGTATTCATTTCATTTCTTCGTCTTCCTTTTTCTTTTTTTTTTTCCTTTGATAAAGTTAGAGAGTGTGATCCTATGTCATTGTAGGAGTTGCATCGTACAATGCTAACCTGTGGTACATTGGACTTCTCTTCAAGTTCAGACACAAGCATGTGCTGGTGTCTTGTGCAAGTTCAAACCCAAGTCTCTGTTTACCAATACTCACAAAACATGCAATCTTCCAAATACGAAAACGCATACGAGTATACATGTATTAACTAACACAACAAAACACTCAAAGGGACAAACATAATGATGAATTTCAATGAACATCAATTACAGAAAAACAACAAATGCTATACATATACTGAAGAGTCGAATGGACCAATCCAGTGGCGGATTTAGAGGGGGGGCCCAGGGGGCCCGGGCCCCCCTTTTTCACCCAAAGTTATTGATTCAGAATACTCTTTTTATGCTTAATCTCTTTACTTTTGGGGAAATTTTCGGCTCGCTTCGCTCGCCACACTTAATTTTTCATTAGCTGTCTATTTTTTCGTCTTCACTTTGTCTTGAACTTTCTTTGTCATCGTGTTTGAACGGATTCATATGTCATAAACATATACAAAATTCAAAATTTAATTAACACTTGAATAATTACCAAATGCTTCATTTTCATGGGCCGATCTAACCAATTTAGACAGGTGGATAGTGGGGTTGCAATGCCCTAATCTTCCCAACCTTCCCCAATTGGTCAAACAAAAATAGAGGATGGAAAATGAGAGAGATATTGTAATCTTATGACAAAATGTAACCATCTATTCAAAAAATTTCCCGGCTCGCTCCGCTCGCCAATTTAGAATAATATATATACATGTATGTATATATACATGTATGGATGACTGAACCAAAACAAAAAAAAAAACTTCAAGTCTCGAAATTTTCCGGCTCGCTACGCTCGCCAGTATACCTATAAACTTAAGTAAACGTATCAAGAAACTCTATCTTCTAAATGCAACATGCAGTTGGAATGACCCCCCCCCCCCAACTCATTAATTAAAATCACCAGTCTTGAGCTTCAGGTTTTGGAGGTTTTTTTTTTCGTCTTTGACCCTTTTTTTTTTTTTTTTGCTTCTCAGTTTTTCTTTGAACAATTTTCTTCGAGCTGAAACTTTGGGCCCCCCCCTTTTCTGAAATCCTAGATCCGCCACTGCAATCGGTGTCGACTACAGCCAGTCTAAAATGCGAAGGACTTATAGAAACAGTTCGTGCTCCGCTGAATGAAACAAGCTCATGTACAATGATTGAGGGGTTCCTCCAACTTTCAGGAAGAGCAAATAGTCAAGGACATGTTTTCTCTAATGGGATTTTGACAAGGTCCATCATGGATTCCCCTTTTTAAAGTCAGATAGTTTGCGACATTTCTAGCTAGTACCATTTAAAGTGTCCTAATGTCTCCATGTCAATCATTTTTCATTTTGCACTTAATAGTTTCTGTTGATTTTGTTTTTCTTTTCTTTTTTTCCCCCATTTATCCTTTGACTGTAAGAGAGCTATTGGGCAGCTAATGGGAACCATAATAGCATGCATCGAATAATCAAAGGTTCTCATTTCTTCTTGACCACTGTCCAGCACAATGAGGAAAAACAGAGTAGTCCTCTGGACAAAAAGAAGTTCCAAAAACACTTCGCCACACATGTATGTTTCGGATACTAGTAACTAATCCCCATCGGTGGAACTTCAGGCCAAAACCCCTCATAGAAGCCAACATGATTTAGTGATTTTTTTTAGTTTAATCATACTTTATTTCTCATATTAGAAAAAGGATTGGACAAAGTTTCCACAACATTATATAATGCCCTCTCCTAACCAGTTTAGCCTTAATTTAGTGGTTCCCTCCCGTTTGATGTCTAGATAAGTGAGCGGCAGGGATAGTACCGGTATATTGGGAAAAAGAAAAGGAAGGTAACCGCTGCTTATACTTTGCTAATAAGTACTAGTATAACCCTAGACAAGGCACTATAAGGACTTAATTAATTATTTATTTATTTTTTATATGGATGGGAATTTTTGTCACGAAAGCTGCTTTCTTAAGCTGAGTTGAAGCACTTCGTTTTATCGTTAATATGCACATTTATTCTATGTTGCAGGGCTCACCTATGGTAACACAGTTCCCTGCGATTGAGTGTTTAATTTGTTTTATTTACTTTCAAATGCTTGCGCCATATAGCTTTTCTTTGTCCACAAATTCATTCAACGCTTCGTTGATAATCCGTCTATTTAACAAACTTTTCATCAATGTATAGGAGGCTATTATCTTTGCACCATCTCTCCCATGGTTTGGGGGGGGGGGGGGTGTTGTTTTTGTTTGTTTCTTTTTATCTACACATGGCCGGGTTAGCGCAGTGGTAGCGCGTCCGCTTCTCACATCTAAAGTCCCGGGATCGAATCTCAGATTCGGCAAAGGGTCTTATGTGGGAGGGTAGGTGGTCCCCCACCCAGGCCTCTGCAGAGGGGTTTTCTCCGGGTACTCCGGTTTCCTCCTGCTCCTTGGACCCCCTAACGCCAACATCTGAGCCAGGGTGAGACATTTATATAAGTTGTGTAACTTGTTTGTTAAACGTTGTAAAATAAATAAAGTTTAAATTTTACACAAAGTTCTTTGCTTCTTCAGGAATAGATCTTATAAGAAATATGGAACTCACTTTTGACTGAGTAGCTGACTTAACTGTATTGTATTTTATAAAAAAAAAAATATCTTCTTTTTTTAGTATTTTGTTTTAAATTCCTAAACTGGACTAAGATTGTTACGATGGATTTTTGACATGAAAGTTTTGAAAATAAGTCAGCGACCTTTTCTGAGGACAGAAATTTACAACCCTGGACATGAGATGAAGACGTCAAGAAAAGATTGATAGTCAAAAACAATGGTAAAAGAATGTCAAGTGCTGTACCCAGGGATTACGTACACAGAAGTAATGTTTAGATTTAATTTCCCTCGGTGTGTATTTTATCTGACCACCTGCGGAAAAATATGTCACTCTTGTTGCATCGTTCATCATGGCTGGAGAACATGTTTAGATATAATTGTCATTAAAACATCAACAAATCACAATATTCATATTACATTGAAATAAGGTTTGTATCGAAGGAGAAGTTTATTTTTCTGTATTCGCGCGTGGAAACAGAAAAATGCATTACTCCATACATGTGCACCCCAATAAAAATGATTTTTTTAAAAAGTCTACCAATTATCTAATTTCAATGGAAACTGAGGAGCTTCTTTAGTTTTTGTCTAGCGCAAGACAAAAATTAAAGAAGCTCCTCAGTTTCCATTGAAATTACCAATTATCAAATGCTTCAGATTATAACATCTACGTACTATCAACGTAGATCTGATTTATTTCTCCCAAAAAGGGCGTATCCCATGCAGGTCGACGAGGGCGTAGCGTCCAGTTTACAAATGGGAAAAATGTATATCGACTGGATCTCCAACAGGACTCGGTTGTAACACCCACAGAAAAAAAAGAAACACCCAAATGCGAAAACACAAGAATGGAAAAGCACAACAAAAGACAACAAAGGGACAGAGAAGACCGACGACATCAAAACATTTAAAAAAAACCGCTTAAAACAACGCATGAACCAATGAGACCAAATGGCAACTGGTGCCGACTAGCAACTGGTGCAGTTATGAACTTATCCCAATATTACTACGACGCTTTTAACCACTTGTTTGAGTTACCCCGCAGAACGCGCAATAATCATGTATAATTTGTGTAATTTGCTGTAAGTTGACAACACAAACAATACAGCTAAAACATGGACCTAAGTAACAGACAGATGAATGTAGAGATAGATAATCAAAAGCATAACTAGGCGTATGAAAAACAGTCCATGCTTTGCCGACTGGAGCGAGCTCAACAGTATATACATGCAAGATTTCACCCGAGGAGTCCAACCAACTTTCCGTTAAAGAGACCGACGGTCAGGGCCCTGTATTTTCTGACGATTTATGAGATATTGCCTCTCATTTCTTTGAAAAAAATCACTGTTCTTTTTTTTTTGTCAAATACAAGATGCATAGTATATATACATGTAGTAAATCGTGGCCTATAGCTATAACCTGTGACATTGAAATGTCTCAAGCAAAAAGTTCTTATAGATGCTCTGACAAAAACAATTTCTACGAAATGTATTACTGGTGTAAAAGAAATAAACAAATGGAAGAAGTAACCGAACGATTACGGTGTACGGGGTATTTTGATTAACGAAATCGGATAAAACTGAGCAAACTGACCAAGTTTCGCTAGAAATCAAGATAAGTGTCAACATATTTATAACTAGAAGGGTTTCTTGTTGCGGTTGCAACAAGAGTGTCTTCCTCCTATACAATTTTTGGTTTGGAAATATGAAGGACGTCACATTACATGTATTTATATTATATACATGTATTTAAGTTTTCAAATAGCAGTAACATTAAATTTTCAAACCGATAATTGTTGGTGAGCAACCATTTGATTTTGGGGGGGGGGGGGGGGGGGGGGCAGGAATTCTATTGCCAGCCGGTAAAATTTTTTCAGCAATTTTCTGAGCAGGCCATTTTTTTCAGCCATTACCAGAGTCGGAGAAAAATTTTCGCCGGTTCTTCGGTTTAAACAAATTGTCAAATGTTGTGAATGTCTGTGTAAGTTAAACTCCCCGCTGTTACAGAGTATGAGTTAATTACCGTTCCTTCAGATGTCTCTTTGCAATTTGCGAATTTCAGACAGATTGTATGATGTTTAAATAGAACCTTTTCTAGATTTTTGTGCCTATGCGTATTAGGTCTCTGGTAGATACAGCTATGTGAACAGTTTGTATTTATATTAATTAATTTTTTGACTTTAAATTGTCTGGCACAAAGGGCCAGCGAAAATTTCCATATCATGCAATGTATCCTTACTTTTGCATGGTCCGGGAAAAAAAAATTGCCGGCCCTTTGGGCCGGAATATTTTTTTCAGCATTTTTCAGAGCCAGGATTTTTTTTTTTGGCAAATTCTTCCTGCCCCCTTCCCCCATAAAAAGGCGAGCTCGTAGCTGTAGAACCAATTTTCTTGAGAAGAGAAATGGTAATAACAAGTTACGCTCAATATATATATATATAAATACCATGAGGTTCTCGCTGTGCAGGTTCAAATTTGGAACCCCCCCCCTTCCCTTTTTTCAAAGTTTATTTTGAATTTCCATCATGGCGACATCGTTCAATATAAACAGAACTGTTTTCGAAAAACGAGGGGAGGGAAGAATGTTGGAGAAATTTTTCATCAATTTGTAAATAAACCAACCGAAAATTATGTTCGAACGTTTGCTAGAATTAGAAATTAAACTTGATGTTCAAAATATAGTTATTGAAGTTTAGAAACAGGTTTGTAGGTTAGAAATCGGAATCAAACTACCACTTTTTGTGTGTAAATTCTGGTTTGTAGCTGATCTCTTCTAAATCAATCAACTGTTTTAAAATCAAATTGTGTATATCGAAATGTATTTATGAAATGCATATTCATCATTGCCGTGAAATCGGAATTTGAAAATCTCAACACTGCTTTTCTCGAGTCGGACTCGGACTACCAATTTTAGTGTGCGCCCGATCTGTTGGCGTGAAGGTGTATCGAAATACCCAACTCAAAATTTCGATGCTCATATCTTTTCAACAGTAAGAGATAGGAAAAATCAGAAAGACTAAATAAGACAGATATATGGATAAAAAATGATAATATTGAAATTTTTAGGAAACTTCATAAGCTTAATTTTTGTTTACTATTATAAGCAAAAAAGTGTCTTCCTCCTATGAACTTCTGAATTTGGAAATATGAAGGACGGTGAAGGACGTCATTGTAATAAATCGTTACAGTGTGCATCTAGCATTTCATATCTTGCATGGCTGTCGACTTTCAAAAAGAATGGAAATTGTAGATAGCAAAATACGAGATATTTAAGCTTACAAATAGCAAAACATGAAATTTTCGGTCCTTTTGAGTAATTTGACGCTCCCGTCAAATATTTGAATCTACTAAAAACATGATAAAAAAAATAACAGAGACCAAAAATAAAAAAGACCAATCTAGCTTTTACTCCAAACGTAACGTTGGAGAACTTTCATCGTCCTAGCTTACAGGGTTCTTGAGAAATCGCTGATCCAATTTTCCACGGTTACGAAAACAATAGGTCTTCCGACGGAAGACTTGATTGATGAATAGTTTTTGGTCACTTATTAAGCAATGGTAGTTTCAGATGAGATATTACGGTCGGGAAAGGGTATCCTCCTAAAACTTTCAAGAAACTTGTATATTTGACAGAATTTTCCTTAATTTTCTATTCTAGGTCTTTGAAAAAAGATGTTACTTCAGATTTATTAACATAGAATTGAAAATCGATAAATTAAACACATCCGGATGCTCGATCGTTCGGTTACTGCTAAATTGAGGAAATCTTGTGGTAAAAGATCTATCATGGGGCGCCGTTTTACTATTTATTACCTATTTCTTGATATCAAAAAATGGAATTTGCGATATCACAAATTCATTTTTTTATATCACAAAATCGATTATTTGATATCAAAAAATAAATTTGTGATATCAAAAATAGGGAATAAATGGTAAAACGGCGCCCCATAAAGATCGACATAAAATATGATGAAAGTCCGAAAATACTGATGAGAATTTAATATTCGAAACACGTGTCTGGTGCATGGAAATAGGTTTGGAATTTTCTTCAAGAAGTTATAGAGTTAGAACCCTTCGACATTATTGCCAGTCCGCGTGCTCTGGATTTTCTTTTCTAGTCGGTTTAACAGAGAATTTATAGGTGCACACTAAAAGTGGTAGTCCGAGTCCGAGTCGGGAAAAGCCGAGTTGAGATTTTTAATTTCAAATTTCTCGGCAACGGATGAATAGATTTTGATGAAATTTTCAGGAAATATCCATTTTATACACACAAATCGATGTATGATATTAGACTTTGAAACATTTGTATATCTTGGAAGAGGAAAGGGCTTTCATAATGTTTCTGTAACTTGTGCCCAATCCCATTTCATCCGAGTCAAAACGAAAATCCGAGTCCGCAGTGGCGGATTCAGGGGGGTGTGGAGGGGGCGTCCGCCCCCCCCCCCCCCGGCACTGACCCAAAATTTTCCAAAAAACCCTATAATTTGGCCCATTTTCAGTAAAAATTGGCAAAATTCGCCCCTTGACCCCCCGGCAAAGGGGGCGCTGGATCCGCCACTGGTCCGGACTGAGATTCCAGATTCTTATGCAAGTAGGTCACGAATGACTACAGTATACCGTCAGTCATGACTGACGGTAATAATCAATTGTTTTACAATCAAATAAAATGCATCGATTTTTATGTATAAAATGGACATTTCCTGAAAATTTCATCAAAATCTATCCATCCGCTGCCGAGAAATTTGAAATTAAAAATTTCAACTCGGCTTTTCCCGACTCAAACTCGGACTACCACTTTTAGTATGCACCGAATTTATACATAAGCTTCCCTCTATGTCTTAAAAAACCTTTCGAAAGGGTTAATTTTTTGAATTTTTAGGAGCTATGCCCCCCTTACCAATTCTATCGCGACAATGCCACTGACACTTAGAAGGTATTTTTCGGAACGTATATTCTGTTTTCGGTTTTAATTTTAGAATGACTGAGCAGACGAAAGAACAAAACGAAAGTAAACTTGCGTGCATTATTTCATGTATTTTGAATAATCCACAAAGAAAAGAAGTGTAATTATTTACTGTACTTAAATTAATAATTGATAAGTATCGATAGCCCCGTGGGGACCACCCACTACCCAGGCCTCAAGGACAGAGGATTGATTCAGAGGAGTTGTGATCATTGAAATAAAAAGTTCAAATCTAATCGTCCAGGAAACTGGACTGACACAACTATAGATTATTGTAATCGGCGATGTCATGCTTAAATTAACTTAGAAAACTACCCATCTAAACACAGGGGTGAGGTATCATCGCTTGGTCACAAACCCTTTCTTCTATATGTCTAGTTTTGTGGGATTACGATCCTCGGATAGACCAGAGTGTTAAATGAAGTCCTGGGCTATCGGGTTGACCCTTTAGCTCACTTCGTAACGCTCTGGTATTCCATGCCTACGATCCCGGTTCAATACCGGCTCGAGCAGGTTCACTTTACTATATTAAAAACCCCAAAGACACTATCTTTTCAGGGATCACCCTAGCCCTGCAGAGTAATGAGATAAAAATCTCATTTGCTAAAAAGCAATGAGATTTTTTCGATTTCAATGAGATTTTGAATGAAAAAAAAAAGTAAAAAGTGAAATAGAAATCAACTACCGTTTCCCTTTATTTCCGTGGAAATCTAGAAACACGTTATTTGAATGTGATAATCGCCATGGAATTTTTTTCCCATTAATATTGTTTGAATGCCATTTTAAATGACAAATGAGGTCAAATAAGATTAATTCTTTGTTTCTTGTCATTTGTAGCCGACGAGACTTTTTTCACAACTTCAGTGAAAAATATCAGCCTTGCCTCATTAACAATCACTGATTAAATATGAAGTATCTATTCACTCAAAGGAAATTACATTGTCTTGTGAATGTTTTTTTTTTTTTTCTAAATGTTCCAACAGATTTCAGCGCGTCGTGACAAGTCATTTTACGGAAACGTCTAATCTGAGAGTATGGGGTCATTGGGGCCGTGTACGTCAAGACTTTTAATTGCCGATTTCAAGGACTTATAAACTGTTTACAAGTCATTGAAGATACTAACCCGTAGTTATTGCTGAGTACTGGCCACAAGCCGACACATTTCGAGTACATAGCTGGTCTACTCGCGTGCGCCATACTAAGAAAGTGTTTCAACTGTGTTTGTATATAATTTTCTTTTCCGGTCATTTTCTATGCAAACAAAAGTCAATACCGAGACTGCATTGTAATATTTCATACTATTTTGAGTCTTTGGTAATCACCGTATTATAATGACAAAAGAGCATGTACCGCTGACAACCGCTAGAAAAATGTAAACCTAAAGGCTCGCATCTACGGATAAAAAAAAATGCCCGCATACAAACGTTATTACGAGAAACGGGAATTTCGGGGAAAAGATTTGGAATTTATATATACAGAGTCGGCAATACCTGCCAAGTTTTCATAAATACATACGTGATGTCCCACGCGAAATTCGAATAATCGGCTTACAATTTTGAAAATTAAAGACAAAACTCTTGTTCTGTCGCATTGTATCAACTTAAGTGCGATTTGTGCAAAGGAGGTACGCGATTTTTTAGCTCGACAGAGCAGCAAAAATGCGATATTTGAGTAAAAAATGCGAGAATATCGCAAAATCGTGGCCTAGGGTGATCCCTGTCTTTTTGTTGATCGTGGCTTCCTCTTTTTTCCTTCCTACAGGCTAAACACATTTGATACGATTTTTGGTTTTGTTATCTCAAGATGAATGTATAATATAAAACATATAAAAATTGAAAATTCATCCTAAAAGATGCACCGGTCGAATAAAGATTGAAAGAAGTGGAAGCCACGATCGAGTACAAAAAAGTTATATAGCTATTATATAGGAAGTGTCCTCCCTTGGGGTTTTTGATATAGACATATAGAAGAAAGGGTTTGTATTGAGGAAAGGGTTTGTGACCAAGCAATGATACCTCACCCCTGTGCATCTAAATCTATTTTATATCATTGTGAGTGAGGTATTTAAGATAAGATTTCTTTAAAGTTGGCATGTGGATAGATTAAATATAATCTCTCAAGAGCATTTGACCAACATAGCTAGATATATGTCATTCGTACATATAACTTAAACCATTAGTTATGGGAATAAAAGAATACAAGTTGGAACATTTGATGACAAAACATCAATTTTTCAATATCTTTTCAATATCAGATGTGATCGAGCTGCAAGTAATCTCGTTTTAGATTCATGCACGCATCTATTTACTATTTATATGATGATTAGTTGGTGCACTAAGTAAAATTTAAATGTTCCATTTTAGAATTAAATGTGACTATGGCACAGGGCGCATGCATATCCCAATCACTGATCTCAAAAGGATGGGTCGCTGCAATTAACTTTCCCTATTTTCCGCGATATTGACCACTGGGCAGCTGCAGTGAAGGGATGCAAAGATGGTGTAATACTGGTGGGGGTCCAATGTTCTTGGATACAACAATTCTGCATCCTAATGAACCCACGGTCAGTCACGCTAAACTCACCTCTGAGTTTAGCGTGACCGACTGTGGGTTCCGACGATGATCGAGTCTTTATATGTATTTTGTAATCTTTAAATAATGCACCAAATATTAGAAGCATGTGCCGAAACAACCCAATCATGTACTGAAATGTCTTTGTACCAACCATATGCTGAAACCTCTTTATATTTGTAGCAAATAGGGAATTGGTTGGCTATCAAAAGCTTGTTAACACCAAGAGGTCAATAGAAAAGGCATATGAACATGATGAATAGTACATTTGTAACAGTTGCTTTCCTTTTGTAGAACAGACCAGTTAGTAAGTAATGGACAATAGATACATTTGGAAACCAGGCCCTGGGAAAGAAGATTTAGATTCAAGGAGATTCCAGCAGTTGTCATCTGATGGGCAAGCCTTGATGGCTGCAGTA
Organism: Pinctada imbricata; assembly: GCA_033119305.1. Taxonomy (NCBI): domain Eukaryota; kingdom Metazoa; phylum Mollusca; class Bivalvia; order Pterioida; family Pteriidae; genus Pinctada; species Pinctada imbricata. The sequence goes on from VSWD01000008.1 coordinate 10,062,839, forward strand.
CACAAATATTATTATGAAGAAGTGGAGAAACTCAGAAAACCTACCCAATCATCTAACTGTAAGATCTTGCTTAGTATGATTGAAAGATTGAATGAATTGTTTTTGTTGATAGTTATTATGATATATTTAACCATTCATTCAATATATTAACTTACAAAGATCTAAAAATAAAAAGTGATTGAGAAAGTAATGCTTGATATCTTTTGAAAATTTAGAAATTAATTTGAATTTTAGATGCAGATTGTTACAAGTCTCTGTATGCATCGAAGTTTGGAATAAATCCATCAAAAGTTTGCAAGCAAAATAGCACAGCTAGCAGCCAACAGACAATTGGAGATAACCATTCAGAAATGGAGTTTAATCAGGATACGATGGGCATCAATTCATTAAACAACCCATCCACGTTATCAACTGAGAACAGGAGACTGAGGGGAGTAGAAGAAATACAAAATGTAGATTGTGCTGCCCATTACTCTGATATTGATGTTAGTGCATCAGATTCCATTTTACCTACATGTAAAGGCAACAAAGCATTGGAAAGGAATTTTGGTGCACATAAATTTGTTCAACTTGATTCATGTATGGAAAGACAAGGGACCCCACAATCTCTACCATTACTACTGTCAGAATCGCAAGAATCTACTATGTTCTCGCCTGTCAAAAATCCAGTTCCTGCATGGTTGGTGGAAGATGGCCTATTACACAATAAAGAAAATATGTATATGCAGCCATCACCCTCCACAAAATCCACAGATGGAAGAAGTGTAGTCATGGCTGCCACAAACCGTACACCTAGAGGAAAAGGAACTGAGGAGAGAGCATTGACAAACACCAGCTCCATAAATATCGTCAAACGGCTCAGTGAACATAAAGAGATCAGGTAAATGCCATAGGTACTCCTGGACGTTTATGATCAGTCAGTTAAGTATCCCGAGAGGGTCCTTGGTTTTCTATTTAACAATAATTGAAGTGTTTTAGGGCATAAAGAGTAAAACACCTGGGACATCTCAGGATGCATAAATGAGTGACAGAAATCAACATTTCTGATAATCTGAACAATTTGAATTAGAAATGTCCATGAGTACCTATGGTAAACATGGTAAATACTACTGATATATACATTTGTATACATAGACTTGTGGTATCATGATAAATCACAAATGTTGACTATTTGATGGTATAGTTCCTTTTTCTGTAATTAGAGTTTTCTCCTTTCTTTCAATCACTATAAGGAAATCTTTTACAATTGAGTGTGACAAAGGTAAGAAATGAGTTTAAATACTAGTATTTTTTTTTCTCATTTGTTTTAAGTAAGAATTGTTCTGTTGAGTTTGAGCTGCATGTTATGAATTTGAAATTTCTTATTGATTTTTAGCTTACCGGGACGAAAAAGTCCGGAGAGCTAATGCCATACCCTCGGCATCGTCGTCGTCGTTGTCGTCGTCCGTAGACAAAACTTTAACCTGGGCTATATCTCTTGAACTATAAGGGGTAGGGCTTTGATATTTCACATGTAGATACCTTGTGACGAGACCTTTCATTTGAGACCATGACCTTTGACCTAGTGACCTTGACCTTGGACTTTTACCTACTTTTCAAAAACTTTAACCTGGTTTCTGACAAAAACTGGTATAGGCGAGCTATGTAATCTTTGATTACCCTATGTTTCCGTTTGAAGACTACTAGATTGCTTTTTGTTACATACATTTTCCTTTTCAGGTTTTTTTTAAATGAAACTACTATAAGTACAAATCTTGAGTATTGTGAAATTCTCTTAATATATTTGCTTTTTTGGTGGGATTAAAAGATATAAAGTTTATACATTTATACAAAAATATAACAATTAAAAGTTAAGACTGAATTGAAGATGGTTTACAATCTTCATTCATTGTCAAACCCACAGGCCGTAAAAGCGCCTGGTACACATGCATATGTATGCGTCCTACATACAAGATGCACACATACACAAGCGTACCAGGCGCTTTGACGGCCTGTGGTCAAACCAAATCTATTATTTGTTGAAAAATTATTAGGCATTAATTTGAGTGAAATTAAAAAATATATATATTACTTAGTCGACAATTCAAAAATGATTAGGTAAGTTCAAATTTTGAAATTATGAATAATTATTTATTTGATTTATTAATTTGTGGAGTAATACAACAGCAAACAACCTAGTACAATATTTTGAAGGCATGTCTTACTCCCAGCACTTTCACTGACATTTTGACATGTTTTTCTCAAATTTTCTGTTAAGAGCAAAGTACTGAAAGAAAAAGAATGAGGGAAACTCATAAGCAGACCCAGATGGATAACTTTTGTGTACCATTTAAAAAGAAACAGAATGACAGTCATCAGATAGTAGCAGTGAGTATATACTCAGTTAAAAATATTCTTAAGTCTGGATGTACAGCAGTGAGTACCACTCGGTTAGAAATGTTCTCAAGTCTGGATGTACACGTACCTGTACTGATGTTTAAAGATTTCCATTTCTTATACCAACACTTGCTAAGGTAACACCCCAGAAATTAATTGTTAGCAGATTTATCTCTGACTTCAGCATATTTAGAAAACGAAGTCACTGAAATATTCTAGTACATATCTGTATCATAGAATGTTTCAATTAACTTCAGTTGACCTACTTTTGACTAATAAAATGTTTGTGAGGGGCATAATTTGTTCGTTCAATTCAAACACTGAAACAAAATGCTTGTAAGAAAATAGAAATTGAAGAATTAGAGGCAGTACATAAATGAATTAAATAGTTTGTGTGTGTATATAGATATGAAGGGTGGCAAAGTATCATGTCATACTTATTTTTCAACCTGATGCATTCAAGTCTCTTTAAGAAAAAAAATGCTTTATTTCATGTATAATTTGGGAACATGTATGTAATAACTAGGTTACAAGTACAAATATTAATTTCAGAGTGCTGAACAGACAGAGGGTGACACCATGTGTGCAGATTCTACCACTGTGACAGAGGTACATGCCTTGTCTGAAAGTAGAAGGAAAACCGTCTTCAGTGAGATCCTATCTAGTGATGAGATTCTGATGTCTCTATGTTACTCTAATGGAGCCACTCAGATGAGGGAACCAGCCTCAATGAATGCTAAGGTAATTTTACTGTACAGGCTTTTTTCTCTCAAACACTTCATAAAAGTCATGGAGTGTATACATTTATGTTTTGCTAAATAATTAAGTTAGAACTAAATTCTGAGATACAGTTGATTTAGTAAAGAATATTTGATACGAACAAATTGACAGGAAATTAAAAGTACATGCATAATATGAATCAAGGCAAAGCCTTTTTGTGCGAGCGGAGTGAAAATAGATATGATTATATAAAATAAAAAAAAAATCTTTCTTTTTTATTTTGACTATGATGGTTTATATTATCTTACAAAACTTTCTATTTGATGATTGCCAAAAAAGTAGTATATTAAGGCGAGTGGAAACACGGAAGCATTTGTAAACGTGATCCAGACCAGCAGATGAACATTTTAAGTGGGGGGGGGGGGGGGGCGCTTAAAAAATATAGTTCTTTAAAAATATGGTTCTTTATAATTCATTTTTATTTTGTAAGAATAAGAACAAAAGAAAAAAACAAACATATTCCGACTTCTGACAGTACGACACCACCGAGACAAGAAAAGCAATCAGAGCGAAACGTCTCGTTTAAAACCGGAAATGTCGGATTTCCCGTGGTTACGCCGCCTTGTTGATGCTTTATCGTTACCTGATTTACAAAAAATATTTTCAATAAATTTAACTTATAAACAAAAATTGAGCATAACATATACGTCTACTTGGAGTCGAAAAAAAAATTAAATGGCAATATCCAGCATCCCCGCAGCAACTCTGTCTGCGAGGGGACGAAAGTTTTTGAAAGCATAGTAGTACATTCTCATTCTTTGATTCAGCATATTTTCTCAATAAGATATGTGTATACGCGTTACCATAAGGGCGAGCTTTGCTCGCAAAGGCCCTTTGGGCCTTTGCAGCGAGCTCCGCTCGCTATAATCTCTAATATTATCAATTTTTTCAGAAGAAGACAGCATCAGTAAAGTTAAGACAGACAGGAGAGGTATAATTGCATGAGCATTTCAATATCTTCTAAGTTTCTTTGTGAAAATTACAAAAAGAGAAATTAGCATATTTACAGGTACGTTTTTTTTATTATTATAGATATACATGTACTGTATTATAACCAAATATATCTCACTTATAATGTATATACATGTATTGTATTGTAGGTAAAAGGTATTTGTTTATTCTACAAGAGAGGGAAGATTCCCAGTCGTGAATGGTCACAAGACAGGGTTATTTACTTCCAATTTTCTAGAGACAAAGATCTCAACTTCAGGTATTTATGCATTGCATAATTTCATATATGTAATTTGTCATCTATTTGTTTGTCCATCTGTCCACTTTAGGACAGCTTGCATTATAAATTGATTGTATACATTAAACAGTAAAAGTTTTTTGATTTCAAAATTTCTTGAATAGATTGATGTATTTTGATATTGACTTTATTATATTATATATATTATAACATAAAGATATTGCTTTGGGGAAATATTCACGATAAAAATGTCTTTACCATTGAAGAATGCTGTGGGGATATTTTCTCGTGGGGGGAATTTTTGGAAAATCCCTTGATTTTCGAAAAACACGAAAATTACCCCCACGCGAAAAATTCCACATTTACAATAATTGAATGCTTAACACAGAGATTTTTGGAAGAGCATCATGAAATGCAGTGCCAAAAAAGTTTGCTGCTTCTCCAAGGATATGATGAGGGCACTCTTACAACATGTGTTTGTGAACGATAGTCAACATAGTGGAAAATCAGGTATGATTAATCATGAACATGGAATGGAATTTGAACTATACCAAATCGAATTTATTACATGTAGACTAAACATGTTTTATTTTGCAAAACATGAAAATGGGATTTTTTTAATTTATTACATGTATTATTAAGTGTTCAAAATGCATAATTTATTCCTTGATATCAGAAATGTAAATTATTTGGTTATGTCTTTAAAACTTTGTATGTCAATCTGAAACTAAAAGTGGCCTAAACAATAAAGTACATATAGCATTTATAGCAAAAAAAAAAAAGTGCGATTAGTAAATAGTACCTACAATGTACCAAGTTCATGGAACACTACATAGGGACGCAAGAAATGCAAACACAGTCTGTATTGGAAAAAAATTGATCTTAAATTACTAAGCTATTATGATATACTTCAGAACTGATGAACTGTGATATTATGGATCCTATTGTTGGATGCTGGTTACTGAATCCAGATAATCCTCCTGCCAACTTTAATCAAGCTCTCCAAGTATTCCATATCAATCAAAAGGTAATATCATACTTAATTGACCCTTCCAACTGCGGGAAAAAAATGCAAAATTTCGTGACGTCACATTGCTTTTACCTGGGACAAACAAGCTTCGAACCTCAGTCAACATCGAAATTGCATTGTGACGTCATGGGATTTCTCAAATTTTTCCCGCGTTCGGAAGGGTCAGTTTGGCTTGATAATGTCAATAAGGTTGACTTTTTCATTGTTTCTGGTATAGAAGAAAATATTTTATTATGGATATGTGAATGCATCTTACAACAATTCATGGCTTTTATGATTAGCTATTCATTACGAAAGAAAGGGGAGCTTAATATGTTATAAGTCATCATTAGTGTATACCGATAATTTAACACTGTGAAACTATAAGCCCTAGAGTGACCAAACTTGCTTCAGGCAATGAACATTAGAAATCAGGTTGTGAAATTTGCATTAATATTCAATTTCAATTTTATGTATAAGATGAATTATGGTAAACATTGTTATTTTCGCTGGGGGAAAATTTCGCATTTATAACATCAAGACCTTACACTATGGGGAAATATTTGCGATGTAAATGCATCTTCCATCGTAAGAATTCAGCAAGGTTTTTTTTTTTGCATTGGAGAAATTTTCGCAAAGTCCATTGATTTGCAAAATACACGAAAATTATCCTCATGCGAAATTGTCCACGTTTACAGTATTATAGTATTATCATTCAGGAGGCAGATATATTGAACTGCACAGACGTCATCAGCCAAGACTTCCAGCATCTTAGTATTATGATGGGACTGTTACACCAGAAACTTGACAATTCCGGGATGTGGTCACTATATAACTGTGTGGAAACCAAGCTAACGCCGTTACTAGCCATTATGGAGAATAGGAGCTTGACTGTGGATACCAAAATATTCACACAATTTGCAGAGATACTCAAGGTGCAACTATGTTGAAATACTGTAAAAAATACTGTTGATCAACATTTCATTCAGAGGTGTGGTAAAAAAAAAAGAAAATTTAGTATGGCATATTTACAAGCTTGAAAAGTAATACCTATATGTAGAAGGAAAAATAATATATAGAGCACAATGGAAGGAAAAATAATTGTATAGGTTTTGTTGTTTAGCAAACTGGAGTTTCAATTTAATTGATATAGTTCTTCATTTACAATTGTGTTTTCTACAATGCGATCATGAAACCAAAATTTAGGTAGTTACACATGATAAGGAATTTAAAAATTTCCTTTGAAATTACCCTTATAGAAATGTAACTTCAAATAATTTTTAGAACAGATTATCTTACTTTCAGAGAAAGCTAAGTATTTTAGAAAAGAGAGCCTTCGAAGCAGCAGGACATGCATTCCTAATCAGTAGTCATGCACAACTACGACAAGTAAGGAATACAAAGACTGTGTTTTCCTAAATGCATGATGTACTTTATTATAATATTGCCCATATTTGCTTTTGCATATTAAGTAGAGATAAAAAAAAGTCTCAAATTTAATTACTAGCACTTTTTTTGTCATTTTGATATTTAAATGAACTTTCAAACTTCAAAATACCGTAGATCAAGTAAATTTCGCAACGGGTAAATTTCATGAAAAAATGATCTAAAAAAGGTGTGTCTTATTTTCGCTAATCTGTAAACAAGATCAAGGGTTAAGATCTGTGTCTTCTTTTTCGCTAATTGTCCTTTTTTTGCGATTTGATAAAGCTCGCCAACTTAGGGAAAATTAGACACATGTGAAAAATTACCAATATACGGTATTGTGATATGTTCTGTTTAAAACCTAGTAAATGTCTTTTAATACTCTTCCTGACTGAGGCAGGTTTTATTTGAGGAGCTTAAACTAGATAAGATGTTACCACAGAAAACAAAGTTTGCTAAGACAAATGTAGGTCATCAGACATCCACCTCTGAAGCTGTACTCAATCAACTTACCTGTGTACATCCCCTGCCAGCCATTGTTCTGGAGTATAGACAGGTAAAAAAAGGATAGCAGTATGCACTTTACAAATTCTACATCACACCTTTCGCTCGAGTGTAGTTTTTATCAAATCTATGGGCTAAAAATGTTAAGAAAAAAAAAAAAACAAAAGAAGAATATGATCTAGAAATAATAAGTACTGCAGTGTTGCATGTTCCTCCCTGCCTGTCTTAAATTTTACTTTTGTCTGTCAGAAACATGTAAAAGATCAGACCTAAATTATTATATTTCTACCCACTCACCTGTTACAATGCATGTTTTCTTGTTCCTTAAATCCCAGATTCAGAAATTGAAGTCCACTTATGTAGATGGTATGATGAGTTCAATAAGGAATAACACTCTGTCCACACACTGGGACCAAATATCGGCAGCCACTGGTCGTTTGACTTCTTACCAACCAAACATACAGGCTATACCCAAAACCGCTGTCATTATAACAGAATACAAAGAGAATTATATTGTTGGTAAGATTTCTTTCGCAAAATTAATTTATATATAGCCTTGTTCACAACAGTACATGTTTTTGGCCACGTGTGTTTTGGGGAGGCTACAGTAACTATATTTTTCTGAAAAGTAGGGAAGCAAGTAGCAAATGTACAGAAGGTGTGTGCCAATTTACGTCATATGCACTGTTAAGTTAAGTTTTGTGTATCATATGTTGCGCATATAGTAATTGAGTTGTACGTGCTGACAATGTGCTTGCAACTTGTTTACAATGTGAGATTTCCATACATCTTCCATGTTATTGTAAGGATGTTGAACTTACATGTGATGATAACACACGGGGTCCTCAGTCCCTTACACAACAGATATGCTGTATGTACTTACAATGTACATACAACATGCGCGCCATACTTCTTTGCAAATCTGTAGATTGCATGCAAACAGGACTCTGCAAAAGTTCTGCAAACTTAAATTGCTGCGTGCTGTCTACGTGCTCCCAAAAGCGTTTGGACATAAACAGCACGTTCTTGCTAGTATGACAGGTTGACAGGTTGTGACCACAGCTTTACAGCTTTGACTTTACATTTGTATTTTAAAGTTGTGTATTCTGTGTTGATTTCTACCTGCATGTACCATTGTATAGTTTTGTAATTGTGTCGCCTGCGAAGCATAGCTACACTTAGGGATCGCTTTGTCCGTCTGTCCGTCTGTCTGTCACACCCTATAAAAGTGATTACTGAGTGTTGCTATGTTTTGAAGGCAACACATGCATTCCTTGGAATGATTTTTCATCATTTTATGTTGTATAATTATTGAATGTATTTATAGTGATAGGGTCAGTCTTTGTGAATCATGCAAGAAATGCAATCTTGGAGCAGAATTGTGGCTGAGTCAGCCTGCAAGTTTTTTGATTAGTCCTTATGATATTTTGTCACCAACCTTTCCTTATGCATGAGGACAATAACTGCATGTTACATGTAATAAAATAGCACAAGAAATTTTTATGCCCCCGGCATCAAAGATTCGGGGGCATATAGTTTTTGGCCTGTCCGTCTGTTTGTCTGTCTGTCTGTTTGTCCGAAAAACTTTAACATTGGACATAACTTTTGAATGGGAAGTGATAGGGCTTTCATATTTCACATGTGTATTCCTTGTGACAAGACCTTTCCATTGATACCAAAATTTTTTACCTTGACCTTGACCTTTGACCTACTTTTCAAAAACTTTAACATTGGGCATAACTTTTGATAGGTAAGTGATAGGGCTTTCATATTTCATATGTGTAATCCTTGTGACAAGACCTTTCCATTGATACCAAAATTTTTGACCTCGTGACCTTGATCTTGACCTTTGACATATCTTTCAAAAACTTTAACATTGGGCATAACTTTTGAATGGTAAGTGATAGGGCTTTCATATTTGACATGTGTGTTCCTTGTGACAAGACCTTTCCATTGATACCAAAATTTTTGACCTTGTGACCATGACCTTGACCTTTGACCTATCTTTCAACATTGGGCGTAATTTTTGAATGGTAAGTAAGAGGGCTTTGATATTTTACATGTGTATTTGTTATGTTAAAACCTTTCTATTGATACCAAAATTTTTTATCTTGACATTGACCTTTGACCTATTTTACAAAAACTTTTAAAAGGTATTTATACTAACAAAAATGCCACCGGGGGCATTCGTGTTTCACAAACACAGGCTTTATTGCAAATAATTTAGCTTCATGATCTTGATGTAAATGTGAACATTTCAGGGAAGAACAATGAGGACAACACTATAGAGATATTGGCCAGGGAACCGTTTATAAGCCGTGATGGTTGGACTTTACTCGCTGCAGGTAAGCAACAATTTGAACGTAGTTTATGTCAATGACATTTAATCAGGAGTAGATATAATTTTCATTTGTATCTCAACCTTTTACATGATCATTTATGTAAATTCCTACGATACATTTACATATGCTCATACATTTGGTTGTATTTTTTTTAACTCTCAAAATATTAGAGACATGTATTGCATCTTTAGCATCAAATTTTGAGCATGTCCTAAAATTCAAATTTTCAGATTTTCAGCAGATAGAGCTGCGGCTACTCGCACATTTAGCAGATGATGCTACTTTGCTTGGAATATTTGAGAAGTCAGATGACGTAGATATATTCCTACAACTTACTTCACAATGGTAAATATTGTCAGAATTTACCCTTCCAAACGCGGGAAAAACTTGAGAAATTCCATGACGTCACAATGCAATTTCGATGTTTGACCGAGGTTCGAAGCTTGTTTGTCTGAGGTAAAAGCATTGTGACGTCATGAAATTTTGCCTTTTTTTTTTCCCACATTCGGAAGGATCAATTATAATCAGATTATCTCTTATTGGATACTGTAAACGTGGCTATTTTCGCTGGGGGAAATTTTCACAAAATGACCATTACAAAAGTACGTGTGGGGGAAATATTAGTGAAATCGGCAGTATTCCCTTAAGTTTTTTAATACTAGTCGTAATTTTCATGCATAATTTCGCGATAATGATACAATCGTGAAAATTACTCCCACAGGAAAATTTCCACATTTACAGTAAATAAATGTAGATACTTTTAAAATATCTCAGAGAAATGCACCTTTTATTATTAGCCCTCTGCTGGTGAATATGGAGTAGACTATAGGTTTCCTTACCACTTCTATTTGTGTCTGTCTGGTTGTCTATTTGTGTGTTTGCTTGCCTGCATGTCTGTCTGTCAAAATGCTTGTTTAATATGGACGAGGTAAAAAGGTCACAATACATTTCATTGATGCTGTTGCAGTAGACAAAGTACTGAAGCTGGATCATATGTTTTACAATCATTCTCTAGTGTATAGGGAACTTACTCTTCAGGCATTCGAAATTATATATGCTTCAAATGTATCCATTACTGGTAATTATTACATAATTTGGAAAAATTTTTCTCTGTAGGTTAAACAAAGCGGTCAGTGAGGTTACCCCAGGGGAAAGAGAGCAGACCAAGAGGGTTGTATACTCTGTTATGTATGGTGTAGGTATGTAAGGAATTACATATTTTAGTGACTATCAATACATATATATGTGCACAACCAATGTAATTCCCTTAGATGCAACTATTGATTCAAACACATTCCATTTCTGCATGTAAACGCTCGTAACATCACAATGCATAAGATCTAAAGAAACATATGCAGCAACGGCTGCTCCAACGGGCAAACCGAGCCTGTGGTGATCTGAATTTTAATGTAAACTTTTTACCTAGAAAAACAAGATTTCAGGTAACAAGAATGAAACGGACAACTGTGGCACATACACGTATATATAGAATAAATGTCATAATATGTGCTTTGTTATTGGTATGCAACACACAGCAAGAAATGCACTAATGTGCTTTACATGTACAATGAATGCACTCGCTGTGTGTTGCATACCTGTAACAAAACACAAATCAAGACACTTATTCTCTATGTAATATTATGCTCTGTTATTTTTATTGTATTTAATATTAAAAGGGGGTATTTTCAAAATGTGTTAATGAAATCCACTATGTTCAAAATTGATGAATGACACGTATCAGACATGATTTTTTTCCTGCTTCCAGAATGGTATACCAGAGATCTTAAATTTGGCTTCATGTACATTTATGTAGATGAAATACTCAATTCATAACAAGTTTCACTTTACTTTCTTTAGTAAGCTAATGCTGGAATTTGTGCATCTTTGCTTTAGTTCAAATGCAGTTCCATCCTAACAAGTTTAGAAACCTTAGTTTGGTTTTCTTAATTGGACAACATTTTTATGCACCCGTAATCGAAGATTCGGGGGCATATAGTTTTTGGTCTGTCTGTCCGTCTGTCTATCTGTCTGTTTGTCTGCAAAAACTTTAACCTTGGCCATAACTTTTGAGTGGTAAGTGATAGGGCTTTCATATTGCACATGTATATTCCTTGTGACAAGACCTTTCATGGATACCAAAATTTTTTACCTTGTGACCTTGACCTTGGAGTTTGACCTACTTTTGAAAAACTTTAACCTTGGTCATAACTTTTGAATGATAAATGATAGGGCTTTCATATTTCACATGTGTTGTCCATGTGAGAAGGCCTTTCCATGGATACCAAAATTTTTGACCTTGTGACCTTGGAATTTGACCTATTTTGAAAATCTAAACTTGAGCCATGACTTTTGAATGGTAAGTGATATGGCTTTCATATTTCACAAATGACTTTCTTGCGGCAAGACCTTTCCATGGATACCAGATTTGACCTTGCGACCTTGACCTCAAAATGTGAACTACTTTTCAGCTGTTTACCGACAAAGATGCAAATGGGGGCATTCATGTTTCACAAACACGTTTTTTATTTTACCAAAATAAATATATTTGATTGCATTTTCCGAAGTTGTATTCCTCAGTTTTTTCTACAACTCTATAAATTCCATTTGTATTTATTTACTAATCTGACTTAAAAACAAATAGAAATAATCCCTCCTTATTTTGAAATAATCCCTCCTTATTTTGCCATAATGTATTTGAAGTGCTGAAGTTATTTCTTGTGCATAAAAGATACTAAGAAACAAGAAATATATTATTAAGTAAGAAATACTGTGAAAGTATCCCAATCACTATAAGGAAGTATGGTCACAGTAAAGCCCCCTTCACACTTTCACGGATTGAGCCACAACTCCGCTAAGACTCCTAAAAAGGTCTATGCGTGGCGAGTCTTGATGAACCAGGAACGTACGACTCCAGTACGAATTGCTACGGATTGCTACTGGTTGATACAAATCAAGTACAGATAGCTAAGGATTGCTACAGATATCGTCCTGACATTGCTACGTATTAATACGACACACGTACGGATAGATACGGATTGCTACGACACCTATATGGATAGATACGGATTGCTAAGGATTACCACGACTCGAGTACGGATAGCCACGATTTGCACAAGGATAGCTACAACTTCAGTACGGATTGGTAGGACTGGCTTGAATTTCCTATGTATTTTTAAACCATAATTATTTACTAAAACACCGAATATTTTCAAATTGAGATGGTCTCACTTGTTTTATAACAGTATTGAGTTTTTATACATGCCTTTATATCATTACCTGAAATTGAATAGTGGAAGTATTAACTCATATATTGACCAAAAAATACACAGAAAACTAATAGATTTGAAATTTATATAAAACACAATCCTTGGCTATCCGTAGCAACCCGTAGGTGAGTCATAGCAATCTGTAGGAGAGTCGTAGCAATCCATATCAGAATCATAGCAATCCGTAGCAGAGTCGTGAACATGTTCAAAAATTTTCTGCCTCATCCCGGATAGCTACGGATTGCTAAGGATAGCTACGACTTGTCACGACTAGTGCCGGATCGAGCTATGGATTGCTACGGACAGCTAAGGATAGCTACGGATGTAAAATTTTTCTCGATCCATAGCTATCTGTGGCCCGATCCGTGAAAATGTGAAGGGGGCTTAAACCTGTTTTTTGCCAGAATCATGTTCTTTAAAAATTCACTGCAGATCAACAGGACTTAAAGAGCACTTGTAATATAAACACTTTCTTATATATACAACTGTAAATCTATTTGTTTCATAATATTTTAAAGGGAAAGAAAAGCTTGCTGATTACTTGAAGATCAGTGCAGAGAATGCTAAAGGAATTATGCAAAGTTTTTTAGGTATGCCTTTTTATATCTATTGAATAATCATATTTGCTGAATTGTAAATTTTTTTACCATAAAGATCATGAGTACATGAAACTAGATTAAAATTAGTTCAAAGTTACTTATGACAAAGCCTTACAGTTGGAAAAAACTTTTTCATGGGATGTTAATGACAGATTGGTATATTATAGGTTATCCCTTGGATATGATGACAGAATAATGATGTCTGATATTCTAATCTCTGAGATAAAATGATTTCATCTCTGAGATAGGATGCTAATTTATCTCTAAGATAGGATGCTAATTTATTTCTGAGATAGGATGCTAATTTATCTCTGAGAATTATTAGGATGCTAATCTATCTCGGAGATAGGATGATAATTTGTCTCTGAGATAGGATGATAATTTTTCTCTGAGATAGGATGCTAATTAGTCCCCTACCGGCAACGCCAAAGGGGACTCTTAGTTTCCTCTCAGTCTGTCTGTCCGTCCGTCTGTCCCATTTTCAGTTTTCCGGACTTTTTTTCGTTGTCGTTGCAGATATTCAACTCATTTTTGGTATGTGGATATATCTCAATGTGATACAGATCAAGTTTGAGTTTGCTTTTGATTGACCTAATTTTACAAGAGTTATGGCTCTTGGACTTGGCACATTTTATGAAAATTTCAGTTTTCTGGACTTTTTTTCGCTGTTGTTGCATATATTGAGCTCATTTTTGGTATGTGGATATATCTTAATGTGATACAGATCAAGTTTGAGTTTGCTTTTGATTGACCTAATTTTACAAGAGTTATGGCCCTTGGACTTGGCAAATTTTATGAAAATTTCAGTTTTCCGGACTTTTTTCTCCTGTTGTTGCATAAATTGAACTCATTTTTGGTATGTGGATATATCTCAATGTGATATAGATCAAGTTTGAGTTTGCTTTAGATTAACCTATTTTTACAAGAGTTATGGCCCTTGGACTTAGCAAATTTTATGAAAATTTCAGTTTTCCGGACTTTTCTTCGGTTCCATTGCAAATAATGCACTGATTTTTGGTAAATGAATACATGTCAGTGTGATACAGACCAACTTTGAGTTTGGTTTCCATTGGCCTATTTTTACAAGAGTTAAGGCCCTTGTACTAAGCAAATTTCATGAATTTTTCCATTTTCCGGACTTTTTCATGCCTTTTATTGCAGATAATGAACTGATTTTTTGTATGTGAATACATTATAGTGTGATGCAGATCAAGTTTGAGTTTAATTTAGATTGACTAATTTTCACAAGGTTATGGTTCTTGGACTTAGCAAATTTTGTGAATTCAGTTTCCCAGACTTTTCTTGGCTGTTGTTGCAGATGATGAACTGATGAACAGAGATGCAAGACATAAATTCATGCTGCTGGTAGGGGACTTATATCGCACAGCGATCATTGCATTTTTTATCTCTGAGATAGAATGATAATTTTTCTCTGAGATAGGATGCTAATTTATCTCTGAGATAGAATGATAATTTATATCTAAGATAGGATGCTAATTTATCTCTGAGATAGGATGCTTATCTATCTCTGAGAATTATTAGGATGATAATTTATCTCTGAGAATTATTAGGATGATAATTTATCTCTGAGATAGGATTCTAATTTATCAGGATGATAATTTATCACTGAGATAGGATTCTAATTTATCTCTGAGATAGGATGATAATTTATCTCTGAGATAGGATGATAATTTATCTCTGAGATAGGATGATAATTTGTCTCTGAGATAGGATGCCAATTTGTCTTTTAGATAGGATGATAATTTATCTCTGAGATAGGATGATAATTTGTCTCTTAGATAGGATGCTAATTTATCTCTGAGATAGGATGATAATTTATCTCTGAGATAGGATGATAATTTATCTCTGAGAATTATCAGGATGATAATTTATCTCTGAGATAGGATGCTAATTTATCTCTTAGATAGGATGATAATTTTTCTCTGAGATAGGACGATAATTTGTCTCTGAGATAGGATGATAATTTGTCTCTGAGATAGGATGCTAATTTGTCTCTTAGACAGGATGATAATTTATCTCTGAGATAGGATGCTAATTTATCTCTGAGATAGGATGATAATTTATCTCTGAGATAGGACGATAATTTGTCTCTGAGATAGGATGATAATTTGTCTCTGAGATAGGATGCTAATTTGTCTCTTAGACAGGATGATAATTTATCTCTGAGATAGGATGCTAATTTGTCTCTTAGATAGGATGATAATTTATCTCTGAAATAGGATGAATGTCAGTAAGATAGAATAATTATTTTTCTCTCATACCCGCGTATGTGTTACAGATTAGGCCCATGAAATACAGCTACGTGAGCTACTTCTGTATCACATATCACATCACAGCTGTATCACATATCACGTGACGCTATTGTTTCGATTGTTTACGCTATTGTGACGTCATGATTTCAGCCCGCAAAACAAACAAGCTAGCGGCAACGTCGCCATAAAACATCAATTTTAAGATAGTTTTTCAATGTGCTCTTGCATTTTATTTTGAAAAGCCTAATATTCGTAGTTTATTCTTATAGAATAAACCATTTTCGGGGGCACTGAATTCGAATATCGCAAAATTTTCGCGAATAGATCAACTTGACATTTTAAAAACTCGTCCCTTTTCTTTGACCCTTAGATACGAGAGAAAAATACTCTTTCATGTTCTTCTATGAAAGATACATCGTTTCCACCCTCAGGGTCTCAAAATTTTGCAAAACCCTCGGCAAGCCTCGGGTTTTACATGATTTTGAGACCCCTCGGGTGGAACCAATGTATCTTTCATAGAAGACCATGAAAGAGTCTTATAATCTCTTAAATAGGATTATTCTTACTGAGATAGGATGATTATCTCTGAGATAGTAAATTAGCGACATATCATTTATTCAAATACATCTATGTTTGTTCCTTTATAGTAACATTCCCAGCTGTGAACCAGTTCACCAGGAAATGTGTGGAATTTTGTCAACAATTTGGTATATAACTCTATTATATTTACATTAACATTCTAACTTTCCTTTAAATAAAGTAGTAAAATTTTTCATTTACCATATTCAGAGGCATGTCAGGAAAATACAAGGTGAAAATTGCATTTAAATAAAAGATATAAAGTTTAACAACTAGTGTCCTGTTCTAATCCAGAGCACCCTGTATTCCCGATTTTCTCTAAAATGTGATATTTTGTCAATTCTTCCAAAAAAAAAATCAATTTAATAGTACTCCATTAGTCGTAACTGAAAATACCATTGTTTGGTCTGTACATCAGTTAAGTTAGAAATAGTTAAGAAAATTCTTCAGACGACAGAATAATTTCTACAACAAAACAGCGGATGTTACGCTTTATTGACGGTTTATAATATTTTACGAGATAGAAATTATAGCCAAAACAGGGTGCTCTGGATTTAGTGAACAGGACAGAAGAACCATAATTTAGTAGAGCGAATAAAGTTTATCACGATGGTTGTATTTCAGGTTACACAAAGACTATATTCCATAGACAAAGGCTTCTTCCTAACATTAGACACCCATCACCTCCGCTGAGGGCTCAGTCGGAAAGACAAGCTGTCAACTTCTGTGTCCAGGGTATGTTTGAATCAGCTTCACATGATAATTATCTTCATTTAATGATAGTATTACACTGATCTTTTGATCAGAAATAAATGCATAAAAGTACCTGCTTATGTAGTACAACTCGCCATACCCAAATGCAGATTTGGGTATGACAGTGATGCATTGGCAAAAGTTGAGAATATGGAATCCTAAAATTTTCTAAGTAATGCATATTTTTTCAACTAACATGCGTTATTACACCCACAGGCACATGTAGAAAGAGCGTCAATATCTTGTATGATACCCCTTTACAGGTCATAAGGGAATATATGTATATTGAGACAAGGCTTCCGACGAATTTTCAGCCAGAAGTAGCATCTGAAATGTTTGCATTTGTCATGTTTGAAGGGCAAAATGGGGTATGACCATAAATATTCATTTGTATACTTCCTAGAAACATCAATTATTCACCCCAAAAGATCTCATAACATAGCCTAATCATCTACCTAAGTTGGACTGTTTTCTACTTTCTGCCTTGAATCTGCCAGATTGGACAAATTACTGATTCATTCAGAGGCTTCACTCTGCTTACTGTAAGCAGAGTAAAACACCTGGATGATTCAGACTAGCTAATCTGGCAATAGAGGTTCAAGACAGAAAGTAGAAAACAGTCCAACTTAGGTAGACGATTAGGCTATGTTATGAGATTTTTTTAGGTGAAGTATTGATGTTTTTAGGAAGTATACAAATCAATCTTTATGGTCATACCCCATTTTGCCCTTCAAATGCAAAAAATTGCAGAAATGCTACTTCGATCTGGCTGAAAATTCGTCGGAAGCCTTGTCTCTCTATAAGATACCAGTATTCTCTTATGACCATACAGGATATTGACGCTCTTTCTACATGTGCCTGTGAATTTACACCAGAAATAAAATCTCAACTTTTGTCTACGCATCACTGTCATTCCCAAATCTGCATTTGGGTATGACGAGTCGAACTAGTACTGCTTATGTACATTATTCAGTCAAATGACATGAGAATTTCATGTATCTTTAAAATTCAAACATTTCTCAATGATTTTCTAGTTTGACTTTGACCGACTTACACGTATTTGATAGAATGGAACGTTTCTTGTTCATCTATAGGCTCGGCAGCAGATCTGTGTAAATCAGCAATGTTACAGGTGGAACAGGCCCTGTCTGACCATCCACAACTTAAAGCAAGGTACAACTAATAAAAACCCTACAATGATGTCACACTGTCTTTACTTCATCAATTGGAAAATCATGAATTTTTCATCTTTGCATGATTATTTGTAATAAGAGCTGCTATTTACTTACCAGAACCAAAATTAAATTTGATAAAGCATTTTTTACAATTTTAACAATTTTCCAAAACCCATCCATAGGCTACATGATAAACCTTAGATTGCATATGCTAATTTTTACTTGGTTAACTCCTCATAACAAATTTTCAGGGGGTACATAGCATCATTATTGTGCTTCAACACAATAGAAGACAAACTTTGTGCATGGTGTAGAATAACAAATGTTGGCCATGGGACAAGATGAAGCTTGTTGATTTTCAAGGTCAAAGGTCAAGGACACAGTAGGCATACACATGAAAAGTTGCAAACACAATAGGAGACAATTTGTGTAATGGCCTAACCATCCACAAATATTTGATATTGGTAGAGGAGGATAAGACATTTTTTGTGGTCAAAGGTCAAGGTGAAAATATGTGCATGTTATGTCAGAGGGCATTCCATGCCTTGCGCTCGGTATTGATTATTGAGTATATAGTTTTCCTGTTACAAGTTTTCAATGTCCTCTTTATTCTTTCAGATTGTTAGTACAGATCCACGATGAACTCCTTTTGGAGGTAGCTAATGAAGACATGACAGATGTTCAGAGTAAGTCTTTCTATGCCCAGTATACTACATCTACTACAAGTATACTCTTTTCGTCTGAGATTTGTATCTGGCAAAAGTATGTGTAGTTTGTAAACTTGTTCATTTTATTATTAGCTCACCTGAGCAAGGCTCAAGTGAGCTATTGTCATAGCGCGCAGTCCGTCGTCCGTCCGTTGTCTGTCTGTCGTCTTCCGTCCGTCCGGCGTAAACTTTTAACATTTTCGACATCTCCTCTGCAACCGCTGCACAGAATTTTACGAAACTTCACAGGAAGCAAGTACTCAATGCCCTCTACCAAGTTTGTGTTTTTCGAGCCAATCGGAAATCCAAGATGGCCGCCACAGGCTCTGATTGGCTGACACATTTTCGACTTCTCCTCTGAAACGGCTGCACAGAATTTCATGAAACTTCACAGAAAGCAAGTACTCAATGCCCTCTACCAAGTTTGTGTTTTCCGAGCCGATTGGAAATCCAAGATTGCCGCCACAGGCTCTGATTGGCTGACACATTTTTTACTTCTCCTATGAAACCACTGCACAGAATTTCATGAAACTTCACAGGAAGCAAGTACTCATTGCCCTCTACCAAGTTTGTGTTTTTCGAGCCAATCGCAAATCCAAGATGGCTGCCACAGGCTCTGATTGGCTGACACATTTTCAACTTCTCTTCTGAAACCGCTGCACAGAATTTCATGAAACTTCACAGGAGCAAGTACTCAATGTTCTCTACCAAGTTTGTGTTTTTCGAGCTGATTCAAAATTCAAGATGGCTGCCACAGGCTCTGATTGGCTGACACATTTTCGACTTCTCTTCTGAAACCGCTGCAAAGAATTTCATGAAACGTCACAGGAAGCAAGTACTCAATGCCCTCTACCAAGTTTGTGTTTTTCGAGCCAATGGGAAATCCAAGATTGCCGCCACAGGCTCTGATTGGCTGACACATTTTCGACTTCTCTCAAATGGCTGCATAGAATTTCACAAACCTTCACAGGAAGCAAGTACTGATTGCTCTCTACCAAGTTTGTGTTTTTCGAGCTGATCAGAAATCCAAGTTGGCCGCCACAGGCTCTGATTGGCTGACAAATTTTTTACTTCTCCTCTGAAACCGCTGCACAGAATTTCATGAAACTTCACAGGAAGCAAGTACTCATACCCTCTATCAAGTTTGCGTTTTTTGAGCCTAGCGGAAATCCAAGATGGCCACCACAGGCTCTGATTGGCTGACACATTTTCGACTTTTCCTCTGAAACCACTGCACAGAATTTCATGAAACTTCACAGGAAGCAAATACTCAATGCCCTCTACCAAGTTTGTGTTTTTCCAGACGATCAGAAATCCAAGATGGCCACAACAGGCTCTGATTGGCTAGCAAATTTTCAACTTTACCACTGAAAACGCTGCACAGAATTTCACAAAACTTCACAGGAAGCAAGTACTGTCAATGTCCTCTACCAAGTTTGTGTTTTTCTAGCCAATCAGAAATCCAACATGGCCGCCACAGGCTCTTATTGGCCGACACATTTTTTACTTCTCCTATGAAACTCTTCACAGAATTTCAGGAAACTTCACAGGAAGCAAGTACTCAATGCCCTCTACCTAGTTTGTGTTTTTCAAGCCGATCGGAAATCCAAGATTGCCGCCACAGGCTCTGATTGGCTGACACATTTTCAACTTCTCTTCTGAAACCGCTGCATAGAATTTCATGAAACTTCACAGGAAGCAAGTACTCATTGCCTTCTACCAAGTTTGTGTTTTTCGAGCTGATTGGAAATCCAAGATGGCCACCACAGGCCTTGATTGGCTGACACATTTTTGACTTCTCCTCTGAAACCGCTTCACAGAATTTCTTGAACCTTCACAGGAAGCAAGTACTCATTGCCCTCTACCAAGTTTGTGTTTTTCGAGCCGATCGGAAATCCAAGATGTCCTCTATAGGCTCTATTTGAATGACACATTGCTATGGCTTTCAACTTTGCACTTGATAACCCTGCACGGACCAAACAACGCACAATGTTACTAGCGCAGTAAGAAATAGGACCACTATGATTTGACAAAAGAACATATTAGAAGACAGACGTTTAAGTTCAAGTTGTAAATAATGGGTAAAATGCATTATGAGAATGCAAAAAAATGCTACAAGTAACGATGCTACAGGAATAGCGATCACATGTTGATGTCAGTACATTAAAATATGGCGCATCTTTTTTCTTTGTACTTCCCTCCTCTGTATAAGGGGCATCCCATTTTTAGATAGATAGGTAAACGTATAGGTAAAAAAATTGTAGATGTGTAGAAGACTAAAGACAAGTAAATAAATAATCAATCAATAATATTTATTTAAAGTCAGACATAATTTATAACAATCAACATTAGCTCTGATGAGCTATTTACCGATTAGGAAAAAAGGTTTTTCAGTTTGATACTTAATAAACCTAAGATGTAGGTTTTAAGTTGATCAAGAAGTTTCAAAAGCAAATATCTCCTAAAGTAAAAGTGATAGGACATTATACTTCATACATACACCCATAACAATTGCAACAAATTTGACATGATCATATTGACCTTGAACTCTGACCTCAAAATCAGTTATTTGGTTAAGAAGTTCTATCATTTTATATATTTATATATTTCCAGACTTTTTTTTTTTTTAGATTTGAGACAACTCTTGAATTGTGAGAATCACTCATTCAAGCATTTGAGGCATAGATTTGGAGTTTGATTTGTGCCAGTTTTATACTTGTCTTCTGTATGTTCGTCTCAATGTTACTTTTTGCCAACTCGCAGTCCTTTGATTGACTTATCCTCTTAAACTACTGCACAGAATGTCACCAAACTTTACAGGAAGTAAGTACACCTTGTCCTTCTCAAAGCTTCACTAAAAGCGATTTCCTTCAGGTCTTGACTTTGATTGAAAACATACATACTCAGGTGAGCAATGTGGCCCCCTTGGGCCTCTTGTCTGTTATACATGTATTTATGTAATGACTAACATGTAGGTGTAAATATTGAAATAGTTGTTAGACTGTTGGATTTTAAAACAAAAATCAAAGCTGTATATAGAAAATGTTTCCAATGTAACGGATAATCACTTTTCATTTGTGAAGAAATTGAAAAGAAATGGGGTACAATTTCATGAAAAGAAAAATTAATTTTTTATGCCCCCGGAATCAAAGATTCGGGGGCATATAGTTTTTGGCCTGTCCGTCTGTTTGTCTGTTTGTCTGTTTGTCTGTCTGTTTGTCCGAAAAACTTTAACATTGGACATAACTTTTGAATGGGAAGTGATAGGGCTTTCATATTTCACATGTGTATTCCTTGTGACAAGACCTTTCCATTGATACCAAAATTTTTGACCTCGTGACCTTGACCTTGACCTTTGACCTACTTTTCAAAAACTTTAACATTGGGCATAACTTTTGAATGGGAAGTGATAGGGCTTTCATATTTCACAAGTGTATTCCTTGTAACAAGACCTTTCCATTGATACCAAAATTTTTGACCTCATGACCTTGACTTTGACCTTTGACCTACTTTTCAAAAACTTTAACATTGGGCTTAACTTTTGAATGGGAAGTGATAGGGCTTTCATATTTCACATGTGTATTCCTTGTGACAAGACCTTTCCATTGATACCAAAATTTTTGACCTCGTGACCTTGACCTTGACCTTTGACCTACTTTTCAAAAACTTTAACATTGGACATAACTTTTGAATGGGAAGTGATAGGGCTTTCATATTTCACATGTGTATTCCTTGTGACAAGACCTTTCCATTGATACCGAAATTTTTGACCTCATGACCTTGACCTTGACCTTTGACCTACTTTTCAAAAACTTTAACATTGGGCATAACTTTTGAATGGGAAGTGATAGGGCTTTCATATTTCACATGTGTATTCATTGTGACAAGACCTTTCCATTGATACCAAAATTTTTGACCTCATGACCTTGACCTTGACCTTTGACCTTCTTTTCAAAAACTTTAACATTGGGCATAACTTTTGAATGGGAAGTGATAGGGCTTTCATATTTCACATGTGTATTCCTTGTGACAAGACCTTTCCATTGATACCAAAATTTTTGACCTCATGACCTTGACCTTGACCTTTGACCTACTTTTCAAAAACTTTAACATTGGGCATAACTTTTGAATGGGAAGTGATAGGGCTTTCATATTTCACATGTGTATTCATTGTGACAAGACCTTTCCATTGATACCAAAATTTTTGACCTCGTGACCTTGACCTTGACCTTTGACCTTCTTTTCAAAAACTTTAACATTGGGCATAACTTTTGAATGGGAAGTGATAGGGCTTTCATATTTCACATGTGTATTTCTTGTGACAAGACCTTTCCATTGATACCAAAATTTTTTACCTCATGACCTTGACCTTGACCTTTGACCTACTTTTCAAAAACTTTAACATTGTGCATAACTTTTGAATGGGAAGTGAAAGGGCTTTCATATTTCACATGTGTATTCCTTGTGACGAGACCTTTCCATTGATACCAAAATTTTTGACCTCATGACCTTGACCTTGACCTTCGACCTACTTTTCAAAAACTTTAACATTTGGCATAACTTTTTAATGGGAAGTGATAGGGCTTTCATATTTCACATGTGTATTCCTTGTGACAAGACCTTTCCATTGATACCAAAATTTTTGACCTCGTGACCTTGACCTTTGAACTTTTAACCCAGTGACCTCACATACATGTACTTAACAGAAAATAGTGTTCATACTAACAAAGATGCCACCGGGGGCATTCGTGTTTCACAAACACAGGCTTTATTATTCTTTCAGATGAATTAGATTTTAATATTTAGTTTTAAAGGCTATCAAAGTCATATTTTTAGGTAGCCCGATTGGAGGGCTGAAGCTGAGCCATTTTCTTAGCCAACTTTCCAGTGTCTTCATTATTGGCCATTGAATTTCCTTCAACTTTTCACGCATTCAAATTCTTTTCCAAACCATTTGCATGGAATTTAACAAAACCTGACAGGTACATTGTATATGTATAATGTAGTAATAATATAAAATGGTATCCTATTTTTTCGACAGAAATAGTCAGATCGGTGATGGAGGACAAAGATACACTTTGTGGTGAGTTAGTAAAGCTGAAGGTGCCACTTAAAGTCTCTCTTAGTACGGGAAAATCATGGGGACGTATGACACATGTTGACGTAGAGGTGTAGACTGTCATGGGATTTGGTTAGTTTAAGTTTGTAGCGCAATGTATAAGAGTGAACTTGGTACAGGAAAATCAACAGAGCTAGGGTGTTAATGATGTACATGTAGAAGTGGACAGTTCATGTTTATTTCAACTAATTATTGTTTGTTTTACTCCTATTGGCTTTCAGTATTTGGCTATACTTCATGTATTAAGTGAATTTATGGATACTGTTAAATGAAAAATTAATAGAGACAAACCAGTTGGTAGAAAGTTTTTTTTTTAACTGTTAGAGAGTATACATGTACATTTGCGTTATGTTGTTGATTTTGCAATGTTACAATTATATCATTCAGTCTGAGTGATTTCTATGATGTTTGGACAAAGCACCTTGCATCTATTATATGTGCGGTCACTCTAGAAAGGAACTGCAATTTCTTTGCTATTGTGCAAGGGTTTTAAGATTATGATATGTGGTGATATAATTTCTCTGTGATAAAAAAAATTATCTGTGATATATATTTGTTTGTACCAAACCAAATATCTAAAATCATTCTGTGAAATAAAGCCCTAGTTTATCATATATGATGTGTATTTCTTTGCTAAAATCTGAAAACAAAATCTATGCAGGTTGATCAAGTCATGTAATATTTATAAATTTGAATTCAATGGACATTTTACTCTTTTTTGGAAAATTTATGATTTTTAATGTAAAACAGTACATGTTGTTGAATGATTGCATTCTTACTTGTATTGAATTTCAATGATATAGTTTTGTTATAAATGTATGAGAGATTCTGAGGCCCGACTACTAGTATATGATATAGTTACAAGTACCACAGTTCATTGCAACTCACTTTTAAAAATCAGAAAATCACCACATTTTGTCTACATTCTACATTAACATGTAGTAAACATTTTAGAATAAAATCAATAGCTTCTGATATATTATCAGGGTTCTTGATCAGTCTAATTTTTGGCCCATATTCGGCCCTAGTTCCAATGCAAAATAGTATCTTTTTTTCCCAATTTGTTGACCATTTTTCCCAATTTGACACCTCATGGAAAATTTAACAAAATAAGTTAAAAATTCTCATTTTCAAGTGAAAAGGCATCCAAACTTATTTCATATATTTTCCCAATTTATGGGAAAATGCCTCTTTTTTTCCCAATTTCAAAGGCCCGGGCCCCAGTCCCAAAAATTGGTGTAAGAGCCCTGATTATGTATATGTATCTTTTCCTGAATACTATTGATGTACGATAAATTTTCAAAACCTATGGACCGCTTATTTTAACAGACTTTTGATATTGATAACATAAGTGACATGTATATATGTACATGTATATGGAAACATTCTACTGTTATTTCATATATTAAGACAAATCATTTAAAATAATGTTCATGTTGAAAAATTGTGATTTTCCAATTTCCGCAGTGAGTCATGCAAGCTTTATATATGTATGAGTAAAGGAAGAATGCATTTGATCAAATGGAACACTGTTTTTATTTGCAATTACAAGCAATAACAAAACATCTATCTCATCATTCTTATAAATATCACATTCTTTTTGAAACATAAACAGTAATAATAACTCAGCTTCCTTGATCATGAATGAAAGTCAATAATTTTCATATTCTACATTGAAAAATATCTGTCATTAGCAAAACCAAAACATTTGTAGATAGTATTAAAGAAACACTCTACAACAATATGAAATTTGCGTGTTTTTGTTGTGAATTGTACATATAACAGTTACACTTCCTACATTTATGTAAGTCTGATTGATTCTTCACCCCATTTTGGCAACATCAGTTATAAATTGGTACATGATAAGACAACATGCCAAAAAAAAAAAAAAAATAGAAAATAAAAGGCTTATTTATATTCAGCCTCTACCCTCTTGTTTATATACTTTGATATATCATTTACTGTGCATTATATTTTACAGTGTGGTTTTAAAGAATTGGCTATTAATATTGCTTGGTACACTGTTTTAATTATTCAGTGAGGACATTTGGATGTTAATCAAAGACGAGACTTTGAATGGTCATTCCTTCACGGATTCAATAGTTTTGATTTGATATTAGGTTGAAAGTACCAGGTACTTATACAATTGTGTAGTATGTGTACATGTAAAGGTTACATCCCTCTAAAAAACACTTTATTGAAAAATTCAAAGTACAAATTTTTACTCTTAGGTAAGATCATGTTTGTACACATTATCGTTATTTTCATATGTGCCACACACAAAAATTAATCATCAAATTATTTGAAAATATAGATGTAGTAATTTGTTAAAAATGAATATCAGTTAAACATAAAATGACAACTTATTAACTGTCAGGGGCATCACTGATTTCAGTACCCTTTCAGAAATTACTAACATCAGTAATTTTGATTTTGACTTCACTTACTGCTTTACCTCAAAATGACTGAATTCCATACTTTTTGCGCGCATTCTTATTTCTAGAAATTCATTCCTGCGCATTTTCATTTTATGAGTTCATTGTGTGCAGAATAGAAAGTACTACAAATCCATGGAATTAGATTTCCCTTAATAGTGTAGTAAAGGCAATCAAATGGACAAACTTTAGAATATGACGGGATTTAGTAATTTTTATGTTACTGATTTCTATCATTTTGCAAAATGAATATCTTTGATCGTGCTTAATTACAAAGGAAATCGAAAAATAAATTATAAGTATCAGTCATTTCCAAAGAGGACTGAAATCAGTGATGCCCCTGACTGATTAAAGTCATAACATTTACATACAAATACAAGAGAACTATAAAACAGTTTGTGAGTTATAATGACGAAAAATTAGAAAAAGTACCATTGAAGAAATTTGTCATGATGAAAAATTGATAATTCGCTTAGCACAAAGAGAAATGATCACATAATAAATCAAATGAAAACATCACTAATCTACACATTACATAATTGTGCAGATTCTTCCTCCTTATGAATAATTTAAAGTGTGTAATCAATATGAGTTTGATTTGACCCATCCTGTCCTACCAATTGGCAATATGTAATATATTATTCAGTATTTTTCAATTTACATTTATACTGTGATTGAAACAAATTGATTTGAACGTTCAGTCCAATTGTCATAAATCGTCATCAGTTATGAATACTAGTACATGTATATACTTTCTGATGTACGCTTTGAGAAATCAATTGAGATCAAAGATTATGGACACCGACTTAATTTGAGCTGTTGATTAAAACTGCTATAAAAAAGAAATAAATAACAAGAAGCATTAAATATTCACAAATCTTTGACAGGTCATCAAGTAAGGGGTAACTTAGATATTTTGATGTATCTTTTCAAGATACTAAAATTTTGTTGATTTTGAATATTTTGAACAACTGCATATTCTTGAATTTTCAGCTACAACATTTCCAAATGGGGGGGGGGGGGGCTTTTATTACAGAAGAAATACATCTGTTATAGTAAAAGATAGATGTACATACAAGTAGCGTAGGTGCTGTAATTTGAAACTTGATCTTAAAAACTTTGTCTTCATCTTTTGACATTTTACAAAACTGTAATACAATACTATAGTATTTGTTACATTTATGATTTATACTTTAACTACATGTATATGTTTTGAATGCAAAATAATACTGAGAAATCAGTCATTGACAAATGATTTTCACAGATGATGGCTACAAAAGCTTTAAATGCTGGCAATTACAACAATAATTTACTTTCACTATATAATGGAGATATTGTTCAAGACTTTTTAGGATTTTACGGATTTTCTGGACTTAGCTCTCTTTCTTATCTTTGTTCTAAAGGTGAGCAATCGCCGAATTTTGAGACATGCCTTGTCTGAAATTGTACTGAAAAATAGAAAAATATGTCATTTTTGTCAGGAATTGTTTTCAAAATAATCAATAGAGTGGTTGAATAAACTTTAAAAACTTTGAAATTTCAATTTAGATGTACTTGACACATGTAATAGGTACTGCTTCAACTTTAATATTTTATACGATGATACTGAATTCAGCAGCAAAATAATAGATTGTTCCTACAGGAAACATAAGGCAACTTTGCTAATAAACACTTCAATATATAATAAGTAAATATTGCATAAAAATCACAAAAATGAGGTAGATATGTAATAAAATGGTAAGACTGAGGAGCAATATGGTTTTAAAAAGGAAGAAAACAAGCAACTTGCGACAACAAAAACACATTTTTCACTAGTACATAGTTTCACAATTACCTAGAATATTGAGTATTCGTGGAAACCTGAGTTACTTCCCATTAGGGACGGTATCTGACGTAGTCTAATTGTGATATCATCATATTCTATAGAAACGGTCTTTAAACTTTGGGAAATTATGGTATGAATTCAACGTTACAATACCATTTTCGTGACGTCATAATGGTTTAACATCAGATACCGTCTCAAATGGGAAATAACTCTTTATTCCACAAAGGCGCAAGAAATTGTGTATCATCTAGAAATAATTCAGCAAATTTGAATCACTAGTATGTCAACATAATTTGTATATGAGGTTTATTGTACAAATGTAATATTATAAATCCATTCTATTTAAACACAATCAAATGAAGACCTGCTATTGCAAACAACACTATGACATTTCCTTTACATGTACTGTAACTCAATGTTCAAGTAAGGTTAGCATGTGAATCACTGAAGCCCTCGTGTTATATTCTTAAACAGCATAAACATAGAAATTATTTCGCTTCATCAAGAGAAAGTTTAGTCTCAATTACCAAAGAAATGTATTACCATGAGAGTAATTTTATAACTTAGGATAGTCTTTGATTACAAACTCATCTCAACTGCTTGACTCTTAAATGGAAAACAAAGGTCAATAGGTCAAGGTCATTATGGAAAGTTGTATCAAAGGTGAAATTTTATGCATGTAGCATGAAGAATCGTTCCTTATATGAAACAAGTTCATCAAAGCAGAAAAAGTAGGTCAAGGTCAGTTTGCATTTATTTGTCAACAGTTACCAGGTTTTAAATGATGCTATTGAATTTGAAGACGTTTAACATCTGTATCAAGGTTGAAAGTTTGGCATGTTTGATCTTTCTGCTTAGCTGTATACACAGATTATTTTAATGAATGTCAATAAGGGGAAAATGATTCAAGGTCATTTGACAAATATAGCCTGATGTGAAATCAGTATGAAAGACTGATACAAATCAACATGGTAATTTTATAGTAAGACTTGTTTAAATACAAAAAAGGTCAAATGCAACATCCAAAACATTTAGTAATACATGTATCTCAAATCAAGGTGAACGCATTTACAACTACCGGTATAAACAGGAGACCAAAAATTCTTCTGTTGCTAATTGAAGTACACACTATCACAAAACAAGTACAAATATTAATTTTGATCCTTAGTACAATCCACTTGTACAAGTTATCGATTGTTCTTTGGTACATAAGATTGTTTAATGCAAAATCATTGCGCTATCACTCCATGTATATATATCAAAAATAATTTTAAATTCTAGAAGCACCTATAAATCTGGAGACACCACAGTCTACCAATGTACTGTAATTAAAGAAATATAAATATATTTAAAGCAATGCACAAAATCAGGTGGGTTGGTTGCGTGCAACAATCAATGTGACGTCATAACATATGACGTAAGTATGTGATGCCTGTGCGTGTCTGTGATTGGTCAGCTTTAAAGCACACCAAGCAGGATAATCATGAAGCAGCTTGCCACAAGCAGGAGCACCACTAACGTTCATACACACGTCTCTGGAGCATAAGCTACAATTCGTACATTTCTCACTCTGCTAACCAGCATGCCGATATTGGCGCCCATACACGGCACGTGACGAGGGGACTTGGGGGAGGGCGGTCCGTCTGCCGGCTCCTCAATCTGACGTTTGGGAGAGCGGGGCGGCTCGTCAAAGTCGGTCAGTGAAGTCTGATGTTGCATCCTCCAGGGTGATTCTGATCTGGGTGGGGCAGAGTCCACCACGTCCATGTATAAGTTTGTGGGGTCCGTGGGTGACGGGATGATGTCATTTATGTACTTACTGTTCTCCAATGAAAGCACAGTGAAGAAAAGGAAACATGCGTTACAATGTATAAATAAGCTTTTGAATCTAGAATCTCCTTTCCCTTTGACAGTGAGTGGATATATAAAACAGTTTTCAAAATTATTTGATATTGATACTGGTTAATGCTTCCCTTTCTGACTTTTCGAAAAAAAATGAAGCTTTCTAACGTGTTGTAATTATGAAAAGAAGACTTTCAATAAACATGATTAATGTTTTTTCGGACAAAGTCTCAGTTTAATGAGATATTCAATGATAATGAAAGCTGCTTTCCCGCCAAGAAAGTTATTTTGTGCTACACTGAAAGCATTAGAATCAAACATTACATATCGTTTGACTAAATCTGGAGGGGGCGACACTGCATAGAATTATATCGTAGAAACAAATTGAAAGCGATTCAATTTTCGATCATTAGTAGGTGGTTGGTTTTCTGTGAAAATTACTTTTTATTTTCAGATTATTGATTTATATGGGGACTTTGTATGATTATCCATTATTTCCGTTGATAGCGTGACCATCCCATTATTAACGTGTTTGCTCTGACACAATCAATTTTTGCCGCTCACCTGAACCATAAATTGACGACTGAGCAAATATTCGTAAATAATCTGGTACATATAGAGGTCAGACAGGGGCAGATATACTGGCATATGGATTGGTATGGTAAAATACTGATTCTAGAATAATTTCAATGTTGACAAGATGTGTTTGTGAAACATCATATCCCTGTTCGCAGCTACCTTGCGTATTGGCCTGATCAATTCAAACAAGGTCAAGGTCGTAAGGTCAAACGTTGGGACCAAAAGAAACGTCTTATCTGGGTAAATGTATAAGTAAATCCCCTTTCACACCTTCACGTTCTGGCATGGTGTTCATACTACGACCTCTTAAATTGCACGAAACGTGGCGTGACCGCAGTCGGTACGCCGGGAACGTACTGAGAACTTACTGATACGTGTTGAGATCGTAGTAAGGACGCCAACGAACGTGATCGAACGCCGAGACAGTCGTGCGAGAACGCGCTGGTGACAGAACGTGGTAAGGACTACTTGCGAACGTATTGAGAACTTCATTGACGTATAAAACAGAATTATTGGAAATAATATCATTTATGTGCGAAATGTAAATATTTATTTCCATTGAGAACATAAAACTTGTTGCGAATGTAGCAGGGTGGTAGTATGGACTTCTAAAGCTTTTACATACTTATATGGAGACCTCCGCGATCTTGTCGTCCTTATACCACGTTCTCGGTTTGAGAAGTCAAAAAGTCAAAACAGACCTCGACCAAACAATTAATTTATCCATTGAGCGTTCTATGAACGCAGAAAGGACTTCAAGGACGTCGAATTAACGCTGTAATGCAGACGTCTTCGTCGTAGTGTGAGCTTCGGGCTAATCGTAGTAATATGACCTTTATGAAAAGTGTGAAAGATTGGAAGGACTTTCTGCAAACGTGTCAATAAAGCAAAAGGTCGTATTACACACGTATTGTGGTCTTTAATAATTGTTTCGGGAAGCCCTTTAAGTGAAAAATGCCACGTTCTCACTACGTAAATTCTTCATGAAATTTTTCAAGGACGTAGTAAGAACGTCTTGAGAGATGACAGGGGCTTCAAACACAACTGAATCATTAAAAAAATATGAGCGAGGTTGACGTTTCAGACAAACAGCTAGATTGATGAAAGCAATATGCTCGTCGATCTTCCATTAAGTACTTTTTGGATTTTTTTTTCAAGATTCTGAACAAACAGTGGAATGCGAATGTTGCCAAAAATCTGGAGAAAGGAAACAATAGTACAATGGTTAGTTAACACAAAAAACATACATGGTTCTGTATTAGAGGAATATGTATTTTAGTGTGTAACAAATTCTGAAGGGGGTATCATGTCCCTGGGGGCATTGGAGATGCAAGTTCGGCCCTCAAAATTAGACTTTACGCATTGTAGTCGCAGTTCTTTGCAGAAGTTATTCAGCATGTTTACTTGTTGATAATTTCCCAAAGCTCGTGCACTATTGTCACGTTTGCTGATAAAAGCTTTTATCGAGTATACAGTTATAGATTAGTTTCTCTGGTCTTGGTGCATACAGAACTTTCGTCTTGTCAGAAACAAATTTAACTATATGGGTCCTATATGCATTCAATGCTTGAGTATTAGATAAGTAGGACTTCGGATGTAAGAATTAGTGGAAGAAAATATTGAACAAGACAATATGCAATATTGCACTTCTCCTTGGTAATCTCACACGGGCATCAAATCTTCCCTTTTCAGCATATTGCTACAGGTCTTGGAAATAATTCTGTTGCACATCATAGACAACTTGGTATTAGCTTCGAGACATTGTCAGAAACACTCATGCGGACTACAGAGGATACCGGTATATGGTTTCGAAAAATAACATCTAAAATTGAATTGTTCAGAACTCGTAAGGGAAATATGCTGTCCTAAGCAGCGACCTGGTGGGAAAGTGTCATCCGTGTTCCACTTTCTTGGGATGAAAACGTGATTAATGAATATAGGCACCCCCCCCCCCCTATTTCCAAAATTGTTTCTATCGTTGAAGATCGAGATACTGAATATCCTGTAATTCTATAGAAGTTTTCAGATCAGCCAGTTTTCATTAAAAATATTTTATATGAAAACATTCAGATGAGAAAACAAGAATTGGTTCATTAAAGTCGTTCACGATTTTCCTGGGCATAGGTGGAAAATCGTGAACGACTTTATAAAAGGCCAATTCTTGGCTTTCTCATACGAATGGTCAAAATCCAAAACTTGAAGACAACTTCAAACTTACTAAACTTTTGCCCACGATGTATCATACTGAGTATCGAGGTAAAAGGTAACACTACAAGGTCAGCGGTTAAAGGTCAGGGACACAGCAGAAACTCTGTAGACATTCGGTTTACCCATAACGTTCATCAAACTTGGTATGTGAATTGCCCATAGTGAGAGGACAACAACTATTGATTTTCAAGGTCAAACGTCAAGACCATGATACATGTAAAACATTTTGTAGACACTCTAGAAGTGACAAGTTAATGAAGTTACTTCTGATGTTATTTATACTTGGCATGTAAGTTGCCCATTCTGAGAGGACAGTGCAAATTTATGTTCAAGGTCAGACACAAATTTCAAGGTCACAATTGGCAATAATGGGAAAACCAAAACAGTAGGATATTAGTATCATCTATGGGACATTTTAGTGTTGCGTTTTGTTCAATGTTCATTTTTGTCATTTCTCATGGATAATATAACAATTCTCAGGAGCTGATGAACTGCCGTGGCACGTTCTTCATCAAGTTTCATCATATTCCATTTAATGGATTCTTAAACAGAAGTATTTTCCATATGAACATGTCTAACCGATTTTGTCTGTTTTCTTTTGTGGTACAGAACAGAATTTCTTGTTCCTGCGCCTGGTGCCCACTTTAAGGAATTTAGCTTTAATTTGACAGCTATGTAAAAACAAATTAGTGAAGTCTTCAATTAAGAAGAGCATTAGATCGAAACCAAAATTTTCCTGGTTAGGCCCTTGCTAGGAGACAGAGGAAGCCCCTGTCAATAATCAAGCAATATCGTTGATTGATTTCACGGAGGACTTGACTTCTGTGTCTAGCCTGTCCTTTGCTCGCCACCAATAATGAAATCGGCGGAAAATTCGCTCTGATTACAAGTATAATTGCAGGAAAAAATTATTAGAACATATTTTTCGGTTTCCGTTTCGTGTCCCCTGGGAAACGGCGACATTTCATAGATGTAAATGATAACGCCACCTACTGGTAGATTATAAAATCAATATCTCTTAAATGACTTTTGATGTTTCATCTGAAAAATTCTAGTGTAAGTTAACAAGATTTTCTCTTCAATCCGACATAGAATTTCCTCTATCAGGCTTAAGAATCGGTAAAATGTACAATTAGCATTCTGTTCCTTAAATTGACCAGAAATGCCACTTCCTTATCACCAGACAAGTTATGTGTCTTGATCACGATACAAATCCAGAACTTAAAAAATGGGGTCTTAAGCGGTTGAAGGATTTGTTGAGAAAAGACAGGGGACTTAGATTCTCGATGCATTCAAAACTTTTTTTTATCGAATAGCTTCAACCAGACATCATAAATCATTATGATATAGCATCTGAAACTAATTTCAGTCGATTACTTTTACTGAACAAAATGGAAAGCTTACACTGAAATAAATAGCATTTTCAATAAAGTCTGCCAAGATGCGAAACACTCCCTGCCCTCTTTTTTGACCGGATATTAGCAGTCTGGATAATCATCCCATTGCAACAGAGAACTTTGCGAAGGGGATATAGCATCGCTGCTGTCGTGCATGTATGTGTGTGTAACCGGATTTTCTTGTGAACAGCATAGAAGCCCAAAACAATCATCATAGAAACATCAATCCTTCCATAAATGTTCTCCATGGGGGAGGGTATGAAGCCTATTGATTTTCAAGGTCAAGCGTCAAGGTCCTTGCGAACAGCAAAGAAGACATATCATTCATCATAGGATCACCAAACCTTCCAGAAATGTTACGCCTTGGGGGGGAGAGAATGAACCCTAATGATTGTCAGAGGTGAAAGGTCAAGGTCACATTGGATTTAAGTTCAAAACCCCTGTGAACAGTATAGAAGACATTTCAATCATAGGATCACCAAACCTTGCTTGATGTCGAAAGAAGAAATACGTTTCAAATTTTACCAAGCAAACTGATAAGGCACATTGATTTTAGAGGGGAAGCAAACGGCCAGCCGATAAGGGGTGACCTTGTAAGAGCCGAAGTGTTGGTCGACACTCGCGATATTTTGTTGTTGTAATGGCCAATAGTGAAAATGACTCTAAAGTTATTTAAAATAATTCAGTGTGATTTTTCGCCAATTAAACTCAAACACAAAATTCTCTCTGGCCAGCAATCAATCATGTTTAATTGCTGGAATCAATAGACCTATATTATTTAACTTAATGATACTCACAGAGAAGGCGAGATGGTCTAATGACTTATTTGAATTTGATTATTCACGCAAATTGCATAAGTTTGTTCCATGGGTTTAGACGTAGTTTATGATACACAAAAATGTTTACTGGCAGCGGAAAGTTGGAAGAGAGGGAGGAAGGGCATTTCTGATCCGGATTTTTTTTCGCCGTACCTTCGGCGCCAGAATTTTTCCCTAAAATTCGATCCGGAATTTTTTTTTCGTAAGTCGTCCTGCCCCCCCCCCCCCCCCCCCCTAATCATTGTTCTCTCACTAAATATTACAATGACAATTCTCTGCCTCAACGTTTTCCGTAAAATTTCGCAAAACAGAAAATAGTTTTCTGAATGTCAAGTCTATGAGACAAGGTCACAATTCGTCCACAGTGTATCCTCCTGTAAAGTTTCATAAAAATACATGTACTTTTCAAACCTGTGTCACAATACTGCTTAATACTAGTATAACGAATAATTTATCAATTATTCTACATACTAGTAAATCATATTTGGACCCTCTCACCAAAGTTTATCCAGACCCCTTGTATAAAGTTTTGTCTAGAGTTTAATGAGGTCAGATTCACAAATTGATTAGGGAAGAAGTAGATTCTCCAGGCCATTGTAATAACCAACCAGATTAAACAGATAATGGTCTTCATATTGATCCTTTGGTTAAGTGTATTGATACTTGCTGGATATTTCCTCTGTAATCATTGTCACATTAATCACATGTTCTATGACCATTAATTGATGTCCGCCGCTGCCGGACAATAAACACCCCTGAATGGCATCTAAACGGACGTAACTGACATCACAAATCATTTCTATGGAGTGTGATAATAGAAACAAAACATGAAAAGGCAGCTGAAGAAAGATTGCACATTTTATATGTTTACATTAGAAACATATTTATTGTATGTAAACATTTTGAGCAAATATATATTTATTATATATTCTAACAGGTAAATAGACAATATATAAGTAAATCATAAAAGAAGCAAATAGGCACTTTGATCATTTAAAAAAATATCTTACTTTCTTCATAGCAAAATAATGAAGGAAAAAAAATCATAATTTTGACTGCTATTTTTTCTTAGAATGCCCAGCTATGGGCATGCAAGATAGATGTGTGAGGGTGTGTGTTTTTTTTTCTTTATCCAACCTTACATCATAAATTTGGGAATAAATGATAAACATTTTCACTTACTTTTGGATACACATATTTACCAAAAAGAGAACTCAAGTTGAATTTAGAGACGACAGGTCAAAAGTCTTGGTATTACTAATATTTATCAAAATACAATGTATTACTATACAATTGTCTCCTATTATAAGAAATTTATCATGCATCCTTCTCAAAGTCAGTTCCGCAATAGGTATTCTTGTAGATTTGTCTTTCAAAGACTCGAGGTCAAACTACATGTATCAATACATTGTATTTATTGGTTTATATTTGATAAGTTACACTTAGTGTAACACATTATTTCAAGTAATTTAGACATGTATGCTGAGGCATAAGAGAGTCCATGCTAACTATGGCATAGGCACTCTGCAGCCTATCTATAGATAATATAATATGAATTCTATACAGTCTACAAGTCAAAGAACATGGTCAAGATCAATTTTTACATCAGTGAGACATATAGGCCCCTTATTTTTTTGCAGCTATCAAATTACTCATTCAAACATTTCATACGGACTAATATGATTAAGTCCTACTAATCAATTATACATGTGCAATTAGTGTAAGGTTTCTTTCCTATATCATTAAGTTCCTAATTCATTGTTGGTTGAACTATTAAAAGAAAAGCCGAATGAAATCATTGACATATAATTTAACCTTGCAATTGCCCCTCCTTGGAGACAAGAAACTACTAATACTGGTCTCTTTGCAAATATTTTTCTTTTTGCCTTATATTGCTCTATGACATAACTTCTACAACATCAATAGTTGTGAACGTTTGAAGATTCTGACAAGTTAAGAGATATGCTGATTGATACACATACTACCTTATCTTTGGCTTTTGACATTTAATCAATCCTTGATCTGTACGTCTTAAAAAATCAAACATATCTATAGAAAAACTCCGTATGAGGATATTCCTGGTTAAGTAATGATTTTACAGATCATGCATCCTGTGACCTTGACTTTGCAGTGATGTCCCTTATTCAAGATTAATACACATCCTTGCATCCAGGGCAAATTCTGTATTTCAATCTTCGTATCGAAAGTTATAACCTGGACTTGATTTTTAAATTCCTATGCATTGTGTCCTTCACCTTGCTAATACCCGGTATAACCTTACTTCAAGGTCATGACACATTCTAAGCTTTAAGTCCTTGATATCAGCTATTTGGTGTATTCAAATCTAAACAGGGTTAAAAAGTTATGGTCCTAACAAGATTGACAGACATAAAAGGTGATTCCTGTATACTCCCCAAAACTTGATCGTTTACATGGTGTACAAGTATGCAAAACAAATAAATTCATTCATAAATATACATGAGATCAAACCCAAAGCCACAGTGAGACAGTCTCTGTCCATGTACGATATACAAGAGAACAAAGAAAGAAATCTATGTAGCTACGTAACCATGCCAACCATAACAGAAGAGACAATATCTACATGTGATAGAAATCAACGAATGACTTTCACCATGTTTGTACAACAAAACAACATACTATGGCTTGCCAAAATAAAGAATCTGATATGCAAGCAATAAGTAAGTATAAGAAATCATTTCTGGAGCCATGCTTTAAAGATACATATATAATTCTTTTTTTCATTAAAAATATGAAGCATAGATTTAGCGCCTTTAACCTGATCTCTGTATTGAGAGAAGTTTTCCAAAAATTCAAAGTATGATTTTTCTGGCTTTAAAGATAGGCACTGAAGTGAGATTACAGAATTTGAAAAATAATCTTCATTGTCTAGTTCAAGAAGCACCATTCTCATATGATGTAACGAATATGTAACTTGCTCTCAATAAATAAGTTCTAACAAACAGCATATACATACACGAATACTGGAGTATTATCTCAACAATAAATATATATATATATATATTTTCTGAATGGGCATCGTTAGCAAAAACCAACATCGCTGGTCTATATGATGTTAGGATGGAACAATTGTAAGAAAAATTGCAGAATGAGGGGTACAAAATGGAGGTAATGCATCTTAACAGGCTGAACTTTATGTTTACCCAATCTCTGCAGATTGCTGAAATAATCGTACAGAAAATTGAATATTTATAACAGAAAAATTTACAATTATAAATGAATGAAAATTCATACAGGTACAGAACGAAAGAAAATACATAACAAAAGAAAGTACGAAGACGTACATGTATACAACACTGCATATACAAAAGCAAATAATTTAATTGTCATGTGTTAGAACTCTTTTTTAGAAGAATCAGCGCATTTCTTCTTTATATCAAATACTGACAACCAGTATCATTTGACCCATTTATTAGTGAAATTTATTATTTGTCGAATATTTCCCTATTTCATACAGATATTCAGGATACCACATTTAGCTTTGCTAAATTCAAACACCCAAGGAACATTATTGATATTTTTGCACAATACATTCTATGACAACAGCTAAACATGTCTAAACATTTCATGAAATTTTTTTCACAAATTACGCAAATGAAAAAACGGAAAATAATGTATTTGATAGAATGCTGCCATGAATTAACAACATAGCATGCAGGGAATCTGAGGTATTCTACACTCACTTATCGTTCGTCCCATAAAGTCTGTGTTCCTTTATATAATCTATAACTACATCCTGTATCAAATATTTCACACTCTCTCCTCGCCGTAATGCCCTCCTGAAATAGTCAAAATAGAAAATATATGATCAATCAATAACTAATAATTTTCTCAATAAAGAAAGAAAAGACAACATTAGAACTACTAATGAGTGTTTGCTGCTTGCAGTCAGTTGAATCTATTTATATCTTTCAATGTAAGAAATATTTAAAAGAATCTGACAGTCAAGTTTTGTCAATCTTAAAATAAATTATCCTAAATTTGAGGTAAAAAAAGGTCAAATATCAAGGTCAGAAAAATATGCAGTAGGTCACGTAAAAATTCTGTTCTACACGTATCTGGTATTTGATACTTACCGTATTTTTGTAGAACTAATATCATTGTGAATCCACTCTGTTACTATATGAATGTTTTCCTTAAACAAAGAGATGAAAACTAGTTAAACGGATGAATTTTTCCCAAAGTGCAGCAATCATAAATTATACTAAGGCATAACTAATTTTATAGGAAATAAGTTTTTCATATTTTTTCCTCTTTTATTCTTGAAGTCCTATATAAGGTCATAAGAAAAAACTCAAGGTCACTTTAAGTGGCATGGTTTTACACCTCATATACATTTTTAAAATTCTCAAGCTTCATCAGTAGAGGTTTATTTCCAGTCTGAGTAACGAGTTATACTGATCATACTCAAGCAGCTGACATATATCTATACACAAATTATGTTTTACCAGGTATTTTCCATAATTGGAGACTAGATGGATGCAAGACTCGACTCATGTGCATATGTATTGCTCTCAAAGGCAAGTTAGAGTTGTAGGGGACTTCGCATTTGTTTCAGGACCCCCTGAATTTTGCCAAAATCCTGATTTTTCCCCATTTTTGAAAATAATTAATTTCCCTGCTTCCCTCTTTTCTAGTTTCTAGGTCCATCCATGTTACTTACTTGGTATTTTGTGAGAACATCAGACTCGTAGATAAATTTTCTGGGATCACTGCCCTCTCTGGTAATACACACCAAACCAAACCGACTGACAATGTCCTCTATCTAGATAATTTATGCATGTGTAAGTCATTTATAACAATAACAGCTCAGAAATAGGGATATTTTTAGCAATATTCTATGACAACATCCTAAAATGACGTCTTGCACACATAGATAAATAATATACACTTACATCTTCATCTTTCCACAGACCTGGTGTACCAAATGACTCCAGCAGATCGGCACCACACAGTAATCGTAGATTGATATCAGACTGACTTAATGCTGTGTTCCTGGCATTGTGGGTCTCAACATTCATCTCTTTAACAAAATAAATTACATCACAATTACAAGTATACAGATTATTATTGAAAAGATGCAGTGTATGAATGAAACTTTCACTCTTGTTTCCAAGCTACATCTGTAAATCAAATAGTCATAATATATCAGTTTTCATAAATTAGGACTATACACATGTAAATTGACTTACCCTCCTTGTTTAGGGTTTTGTTTATTAGATTTTTTTCTGTTTTTTAGTAGGTGTCGCGTGTGTAATGCCGCCATAGTCTCTATCTATCTTGGCTTTGTGATGAGTAAGTATACTTTCTGTGTCGAGAATATTAGTATAAACAACTATAAGTATGTCACATGACTTACCCTCTTTGTTGAGAGTTTCGTTTCTGAGATCTTTTCTCCGTTTTTTGGTGGGTGTGGGGTGTATAACGGCACCATAATCTCTATCTATCTTGGCTTTATGATGGGTAAGTACCTTAGCCGTCTCCGTCCAATGAGTTGCTCACTCTCCCATGTATCAACTCTACATATAATAATAAACAAGAGTTTTCATTACTAAAGTGAGTAGTCTTTAGTAAGAATGTGT
Source organism: Pinctada imbricata (assembly GCA_033119305.1). Taxonomy (NCBI): domain Eukaryota; kingdom Metazoa; phylum Mollusca; class Bivalvia; order Pterioida; family Pteriidae; genus Pinctada; species Pinctada imbricata. Next base: position 10,103,660 of record VSWD01000008.1, read on the forward strand.
CACAAAATCAATTATAAAATACAAATATGACACAGTAATAGTAAATTATAAATGTATGGTAAAGTTGTGTGCATCTACATTATAACACATCTAATCTTACTTGATCCAGGAACTTGTATCTAGGGCTCTTTTTAACATGGCCACTCTGTGTTTGGCAGGGAGTAAATCCTAAAATTAAAATAAAACATCGCTAAAGATGGTATGGCTGGATTGCAAAGTAAGTTTTTGACACTAACTGGGTCAAAGTCAATAGGTCAAATATTACGGCATAAATCGAAAGGTCTTGTCAGAGCTAGAAACCTACCTGTATAATATTATGTTTCTACTGTGTATATAGTTCCTGAGATTTTGCTTCAACCAGAAACTTAACCAAAATCTTTAACTATGTCAAAGTCCAAGATTACTATGTCAAATGTTACAGCATAAATTGAAAGGTCTTGTCATGGGCAATCTACATGCATGTATAATACGTTTTAACTGCATACAATTCCTTAGATTTTGCTTAAACCAGAAACTTAAACCAAAATCTTTAACTAGGCTCAAAGTCCAAGGTCAAGGTCACTTAGATCAAAAGTTACAGAATAAATTGAAATGTCTTGTCGTTGGCAACCTACATGTGTAGTATAAAGTTTCTACTGCATACAGTTTCTTAGATCTTGCTTCAACCAGAAACTTTAACCAAAATCTTTAACTAGGTCGAAGTCTAAGATCAAGGTCACTAGGTCAAATGTTACGGCATCAATTGAAAGGTCTTGTCATAGGCAACATACATCTGTAATATAAAGTTTCTATTGCACACAGTTCCTTAGATTTTACTTCAACCAGAAACTTTAACCAAAATGTTGACGGAAGACTGACAGACAGACGGACATCATCAATCTATAGACCAGAATTGCTTTGAAATCCGGCCAATAAAATCTTATTCTGTTGACTGATAAATTCAAATCATCTCCTCGAAGGTACAATTGATCTTACCCTTAAATATCTAGAATACCCCTGTAATTCATCAATTTCATTTCAATCCATAAGATGTTACCTTGGTTCAAGACCTTGACAAATATACCCCTGTTTCCTTGGCAACAACTCTGTGACATATAATTCATATCCAAGCAGGGGTTAAAAAATTAAAGCAGAAAAATAGTTTTTTATTCATTTTCAACATTTACTTCGAGGTTCAGGCGATACATGATGTATAGTCTTTTCATTCAAAACCATAACACATCATTGAGAATAAGCAGCATTTCTGTGAAGAGTTTTTTTTTGTTTTTGTTTTTGGTTTTTTTTTTTCAAATTCAAGCAGAGCCTAAGATTAAAAATTTTCTTTTTAGTGTGACCTTGACCTTGGAGATATGTCCTTGATTTACCAGACAAACACTTGGGTTCTGTATAGTAATTCTGTGAATTTTACCTAAACGCAATCATTGGTTACAAAGATATGGCTTGCGCATGATTTTAACAATCTCTTTTACTGTGACCTTGACCTTGGAGATATGAAGTTTGCTCATAGTCATGACAAATCGTTGGGTCCTTCTCAACATCTCAAATTAAGAGAGGTATTATTTAAAATATAAGAACTTTACAGTTATAGCCAAGGCACAACTGGAGGACATACATAAGAATGGACAGACAAGGTGACTCCCAGATCACATGAAGCTATTCCCTAATAAAAATCTGAAATGATGAAAAGGGTATGGCTCCTACATAACATGTACTTTTAACTTCTAAAGAATATGTTATTGATTTCTAAAAAGGTTCTCTGAATGGATATTATACAATATTGCTCAAGTAAAAGGTGACTTCAAAGGCTGGTAGTACTTTGAGACGGGTATTAATACTATTCTGTATGCAATAAAAACTCAATTTTCTATCAGGAAATTATAATTTCTATCTTGTCTAGCATCTATTATATATCTGATCTCAAAGCTGAATTCTCAGAACTGGAACAATCTGTCCTGGAAACCTTATATTCAATTTCAGATAATTTCACGCCTCTCTAATTTCCATGTTAAAGGTAGCTGCCTTTCAATACCATGTTATATAGGAAAGAGATATAATTAATCTGATTGCCATTCGATAAAGGTAATCAAATCCATGGTTCTACCATTCTTTTCATTTCAATACGTAATCCACATTTAGAATGACTGACCTTTTTACCGTATGCATCACTGACAGGAGAAATGATTCCCTGTATCACCGAGTATCTCCCCGTTTTATGTAGTGCATCTCTGGCTAGCTCTGTAAAACAAAACGACAAGCCACTCTCAAATATTGTTGCTATTATATTTCATACTAGAGATTTATAGATAAAACTGTGAATATTTTCATGCAGTTATATTTATTTAGCACACATTAATTTGTAAAAACATGAAGTGAAGGCAATTGTATGAGATGTAATCTATTGGGGTTTTTTTTTTAACAAAACAAGAATTAGGTCAATAGGAGTCTATACACATACATGTACATGTAATACCAGTGTCTATACACATACATGTAATACCAGTGTCTATACACATACATGTAATACTAGTTGCTAAAGATACAGCCAAGGTTTCAGTGATTGAAAAGTATCTCAAAGTTTAAGGTCAAGGACACTAGATTAACATGGTTAAACGTCATTGTCTCAAATGGAAGGTAATGGTATTACTTAATCTACGCATGAAATATCAAAGTCCTATCCCTTATACATGTAGATGAACATACCTTATATAAAGACTGCCTTAATTTTTCAAAACTAGGTTCAAATTCAAGGTCTTCAGGTCAAAGGTCATGGTCTCAAATGAAAGATCCTGTCAAAAGGAATCTACATGTGAAATATCAGAGCCCTAGATCTTTTATTTGAAGAGATACAGTCCAGGTTAAAGATTTCTAAAAGAATGTCAAAGTTCAAGGTCACTCAGTCAAAGGTCATGGTCTCAAATGAAGGTCTTGTCAAGAAGAATTTACATAAGAAATATCAGATGCCTACTTCTTTTTAATTGAAGAGTGAACTATAGTATATATACAACTAGTGAACCATAAAAAACACAACTTCTGGGCCCTAACAATAAACACTACTACTGTAATGAACCAAAGTAAATACAACTAGTGAACCAAAGTAAATACAACTAGTGAACCAAAGTAAATACAACTAGTGAACAAAAGTAAATACAACTAGTGAACCATAGTAAATACAACTAGTGAACCAAAGTAAATACAACTAGTGAACCATAGTAAATACAACTAGTGAACCAAAGTAAACACAACTAGTGAACCATAGTCAACACAACTAGTGAACCATAGTAAATACAACTAGTGAACCATAGTAAATACAACTAGTGAACCATAGTAAACACAACTAGTTAACCATAGTCAACACATCCAGTGAACCATAGTAAATACAACTAGTGAACCATAGTAAATACAACTAGTGAACCAAAGTAAATACAACTAGTGAACCATAGTAAATACAACTAGTGAACCATAGTAAATACAACCAGTGAACCTTAGTAAATACAACTAGTGAACCATAGTAAATACAACTAGTGAACCATTATAGTAAATACAACTAGTGAACCATCGTAAACACAACTAGTTAACCATAGTCAACACAACTAGTGAACCAAGGTAAAACAACTAGTGAACCATAGTAAATACAACTAGTGAACCATAGTAAATACAACTAGTTAACCATAGTCAACACAACTAGTGAACCAAGGTAAAACAACTAGTGAACCATAGTAAACACAGCAGTTGAACCATAGTAAACACAGCAGTTGAACCATAGTAAATGCAACAAGTGAATCACACGGTAGTTATCACCACTAGTAAGCAAAAGTAATCATAAATTGTGATCTGTAGTAAATATGACAAGTGAATCATATTTAACACAACAAGTTAACCATGGTAAAATAAACACAACTAATGAACCATAGTAAACACAACTAATGAACCATAGTGAACACAATAAGTGAATCATGGTAAACACAACTAGTGACTATATTATTTAAATACAACTAGTGACCCATAGTAAACACAACTAGTGAACCATAGTAAACACATCCAGTGAACCAAAGTAAACACAACTAGTGACCATATTAAATACAGCTAGAGAACCACATTAAATACAACTAGTGAACCATAGCAGGGATTTTTCAGGGTATTTTACTTTGGGTCCAGGGTCCGGTAAAATTGGGAAAAATCACGGCGTTTTAATAAATTGGGAATTTCCAACAGTTTAATTTCATTCTTAATGGAATAAATCCTTACACAGAGATATAACTCCTTCTTATTCAAAGTGTCTTCAATAAAATAATTAAACAAAGTACTAGTAAAACCATCTATACTTTAGATTGTACTTCAAAGGACATAATGATAATCTTCTAGGATCAGGAACAGGCATCTGTTCAGAGTCAGAGGGGCTACTTTAATGATCATGATCAATCAGGATTCAGATTCAAAGTCAGTGTTTGACGGAGACATTCCCATTGTCCGAGTCGCCCTATTCTGTTACTGAAAATGAACTACTTTCTGTTGTTTCTTTTATAGTCACTTTCCAAAATTTTATTTTGAAGAACGTATCTCTGATGTACTCCCTTTTGTCGTTTTTTGGTATCAAATTTGCTGTTGTAAGACGACATGGTCATGGGTTCCCAATACTGGAGATACGATTTGATGATTAAAACGTAAACCTATACCGGATATAAGATTTCTGACCAGTTTACACATAGATCGTCAATGTGCAATGTATTTCAGTCGTCATTATTTTGCTCTTTATTGAAGAACACTTAAAAAAAATCATGAGGTTCAAATTGGGAAATTTCAACCATAAATTGGGAAAATACAGGCCATTTTGGCGTTGGGAATGGGTCCGATAATCGGACCCAAAAACGGACTTGAAAAATCCCTGCATAGTAAACATAACTAGTGAACCATGATAAACACAACAAGTTAACCATGATAAAACAACTAGTGAAGCATAGTAAACACAACAAATGAACCATTATAAGTAAATACAACTAGTGAATCACACGGTATTCAACACCACTAACTAGCAATACTTATCAAAAATTGTGATCTGTAGTGAACATAACTAGTGAACCATAGTTAAATCGACTAGTGAACCATACTAAGCACAACAAGTTAACCATGGTTAAGTTACCACAACTAGTGAACTATAGTTAACACAACAAGAGAATAAAAGTTAATAGAACTACTAAGTGACCATATTAAATACAACTAGTGAACCACAGTAAACACAACTAGTGGTCAAACCATAGTTAAAATAAGAAGAGAACCAATTTAAGTAAACACAATAAATGAACCACAATTTACCAAATCACTAGGACAGACAGACATACAAACTGACAAAAATCACAATTCATACACAATATTTTCTTCCCATCTTTGATTAGCATAAGTCATACTAGGATACATTTTGTACATATGATGCAAGAGTAGAAACAGTCGAATCTTGACAAAATAATGCCCATATTATTGACAAAAATGCATCATAAAATTATAGCAAAAAATTTAGGCTATCTTAACATATAGTTTATAAATATGAAAGACCAGGAAGTGATTTTCTACGTAAGTACTATACAAACACTTTGTTCAGTAAGAGGAAGCAAATCCTTTTGTAACAATAAGTACTAGATGTGTTTGATGTAACAACTTACACTTCTTAAAAATGAATTGTGTATATCATACAGAATATTATACATTATTTAACAGATAATTTTTATAACATTCATCATGAATATTTTAAAAGGAAACTGAGCCGTATTTGGTTTGTTTATGTTGAACAAAATTTACTAAAGCTGATTATGCTCTAACTCACTCGCTTAAAGAGCAGTAATTGCTGATTTTTTAAACTCAGAGTACAAAAGTTCAGATGAATCCAATGCAATAAAAGAGTTGATATAAACATATTTGTCATTCCATTCAAGCGTCATGTTGTCAGTCTTTCCTTAAACTCCTTAGGAAAAAAAATTGTAGTAGTGCACTTGCTGTATATCTTTTTTCTCTCTCATTTTAATTAATATAGTCATGACATATTTAGCGTATTATTTTTTCTTTAATTTTATATTACTCTTCTCGACACCATCAGTAATTTGTCACTTTATTAAATAAGACATTTCATTACTTGATCTGTATAACAATGCAATGAATCTTAGATGATGTATTATACATGTAATGATCGATAGTATGATTTAGATTGTACATTAAAAAAGAATGGGCTTATATGGCAATAATTTCCTCTCCAAAGAAGCCCTTGTTTTAAGCATGTAAGATAAGATGTACATTCATAATATCATATTAATGACTACTCAATTAAAAAATCACAAAGATTCTTATTAGATTGTGATATGTGTCAACTTCGTTATTCAGCTTGATTAGTTATAATAGGCTACATGTATGAAGCAAAAAACATTCCAATAACTCAAAGATTCTAATGTACAAACATTGTACTTTCATTATCAGAACCAGCTTCATCATATCAGATGACCGAATCTCAAAAGCATCGATCGAGCTATTATATGGTGAGTAATTCATCATGTTCAATAATGAAGGAAGTAATTTATAAATAAAATCCTGATAGCTTTCACTTTAAATTGTTGTCCCTTAAATAGAAAATGATTTTCTTTTTTAGAATTTATGTATGAACATTTGTAAAGTTTTCAGTCCATCTAGTAAATTTATGCATGAAAAATGTACAGTACACCGAGCTGTGTACATTTTCAGTAAATTTTTGCAGTACAGAAGTGAAAGTATCATATGACAACTTACCAAACATACGTAGATGCATATTGGTGACTGGATTGAATGATCCACAAGCAATAATAATACATTTTGTCTTCAAATTCATGTTTATTTCTTGACATTCCTTGATTCCTGCTGATGTTGATTTTCTTGTGGAGGTCATTGTAATTTCCAGACTGAACCGGATAAAAAATCCGGAGAAACCAGAAAGAAGAATATACAAAAACTTGATTCTCCTTCAGTAGACTGAAAAGACAGCAGGACTATCCAGACGGGCTATGAAATACCATTCTGGTATTAAAGACCAAGTTGAGACTTCCTACGTCGGTGAAAAATCGATTTTGGTGCTTTAAGGGTCATTCATGAAACCTCCAAAGGAATTCCGAAATATCAATGGCGGCGCCCATGTGTGAACATGTTGACGAAAACATCAAGATAAAAAACAAATATTGAAGTGTATGTATACTTTCTAGTTAATAAGAACAATTTTACTTTTCTCTTCACCCGTTTATTCATGTACCAAAATCATGAAAATGCCGAAAATTAAATTTCTACAGGTCAGAGGAAATTCTAATTTATCTACCTACCTACCTCCCTCCATCCCTCGTCACTCGTGTCACATATGTGCAACACTCGGACCCGGACACTTGTCGTTAGATTTCACTAGAGTCAACATTTGTAACACAAGTTGTCATATGGAACACAGCCTGGATTACCATTGAGTGTCCCACTGCTATAGTCCGACTTGCAGACCTACGACGGTGTTATCTGTTTTTTCGTCTTCGGTCTGACTGCTATGCATAGGCAAAACTTGAGAATTTCTTTGCGAAAAAAAATTCGGGAAAGTCGTCCTTTTTTTTGACAAATTCCAGTCTCTTAAAGCAAAAAATAACTTACTCAGTCCTCCTCCCCCTAAAAAATCCCCTCTAGGCCTGGTTTCATCTCTGTGCGCATGACAAACTGTCGTCGATCAGAGGAAAATCGGAGTAGAAGAAGAGGTGAAACCAGGCTTAGAGGGGATTTTAAGGGACAGGAGGACTTGGCGAGTTATTATTTGGTTGAAGAGACTGGAATTTGTCAAAAAAAGGACGACTTGCCGAAATTTTTTTCGCACAGAAATTCTCAAGTTTTGCCAATGCATAGCAGTCAGACCGAAGACGAAAAGACAGATAACACCGTCATAGGTCTGCAAGTCGGACTACCACTGCTGCAGCCCAAAAAATTCGCATGCTCTGAACCATGAGTCAAATCCTTAGATTCTATATTTGCACCTGACTCGCATGTTATTTTTATTCATGCAGTTGTCATGGTTATTTTTGTGTTTGAAAACACACAAAAACAACCAAATAGAAATGATGTGCGAGATGGGGGAAATATTGAGGCTATTAAAACTCAACTTGATCATTTCATTATTGATTTTGACTTGACCAAGTTACATTTATGGTTACAACTTTATATGTTGCCTAATACAAAATAACTGTGGACCATTCAGAAAAAGAAATATCCTCTTGTAAATTATGGGACAAGAAATCGATTATTACAAATGACAAATGAACTAAAAGAAAGATGATATGTTTATCATGATGTTTATTGTTAAATTCTTAGAAATTAACATTTTATTGGCCTGATTGCGAAGCAAAATCCGGTCTTAGTGAAATGGCAAAGTCTGTCTGTCTGTCCATCCGTCCGTCCGTCCGTCTGTCAGTGCGTCAATATTTTGGTTAAAGTCAAAGTGTTGCATTTAAGTCCGTTGAGAGAAAACTTTTTGGAGGAGAAACTTGACATGGTGATAGACCTAATGAGACAAATCAAACACAACAACAAAATTTGACCTAGTGACCTTGACCTTGAACTTTGACCTACTTTTGAAAAACTTTAACCTTGGCTGTAGCTTTTGAAAGGTAAGTGATACATTGTGTACATGCAGGGCTTTCATATTTCATTTGTGTATTTCTTGTGACAAGGCCTTTCCATGGATACCAAAAAATTTTACCTTGTGACCTTGACCTTAGAGTTTGACCTACTTTTGAAAAACTTTAACCTTGGCCATAACTTTTGAATGGTAAATGATAGGGCTTTTATATTTCACATATGTATTCCTTGTCACAAGACCTCACCATGGATACCAAAAGTTTTGACATTGTGACCTTGACCTTGGAGATTGACCTACTTTTAAAAATAATAAATCTGGGCTATATCTCATGAACTATAATGGCTATGGCTTTGAAATTTCAATTGCAGAATTTTATGACTAGATCTTTCATTTGATATCATGAGTTTTGACCTAGTGACCTTGACATTGACTGTTGTCCTTCTTTTAAACTATGAGAGGTAGGGTTTTGATATTTCACATGTAGATTCCTCATGACCAGACCTTTCATTTGATATCATGACTTTTGATCAAATGACCTTGACATTGACCTTTGACCTTTTAAACTCTTAAGAGTCAGGGTTTTGATATTTCACGTATAGATTCCTTATGACAAGATCTTTCATTTGATATCATGACTTTTGACCTAGTGACCTTGACATTGACCTTTGACCTACTTTTAATTATAGGAGATTGGATTTGATATTTCACATGTAGAATCTTCATGACATCTTTTCATTTGATATCATGACTTTTGATCAAATGACCTTGACATTGACCTTTGACCTACTTTTGAACTATAAGAGGTAGGGCTTTGATATTTCACATTTAGGTACCTTATGACTATAGCTTTTAGTGCAATAGTATTAATGACCTTTGACCTTTCTGTCTGCGCAAAAAAGTATACGTTATCTAATACAAACACTTCGCAATCCGGACTTACCGCCTTTGGCGTTTTATGGTTTATCTTGATTATATTCCTTTTTGCTGATGTATGCAATGTATGGTACCTTATATACATGTATCTAAAACACATCTTCCTTTTCACTCTGCTTAAAGTGCTTTTTCATAATCATGCATTCCAATTTTCAGTAGTCAGATGTAGTAAAGTAAAATGGGGAAGAAAAAGAAGAATGTTGCTGACAAAGTCAGAGGAAAGAAGAAAGACTCAGTACAGAAAGTAAACCCGTTTGAAGTGAAAATAAATAAACAGAAACATGCTGTGCTCGGTCGTAAGATATCCAAACATGACAGAGGAATGCCAGGACTGTCAAGGTCAAAGGGTATAAAGAAGGTGCTTATCAAAGTTTCATTTTTTACATATAATTGTTATCATTACATGTATTTTATTAAACAAGACATACACATGTACATTGCAATATCTATATCAAGAACATTAGGTTCTTGTTTTCATTTCATAATTTAAGTCATTGATATATTTTTTTGGATAAATTTCTTGCAGAGAAAAGAGACGCTTTTGCAAGAATACAAACAACGTCACAAAAGTAACAAGTTTGTCGACAAACGTATAGGAGAGCATGATGCTTCGCTAAGCTTAGAGGAGAAGATGATGAAAAGATTTGCAAAGGAGAGAGTTGTAAGTTAGACATGTTACATAACTAATAAATATTTATAGAGGCTCCTGTTGTATACGCTCGTGAGAATCTGCATGACTTTTTCAATAGGGCTTGTAATTTCACAAAAATATGCAATACATGTATAAGTATTCAGTATAGCATGAAGGCAACTGACAATAAATCATAGAGTGAAGGAATCGGTGTTTTTTCTCACTTTGGGGGGAAGGGGGTCAGGGCTCATACGAGGGGGAAAATAAGCGCTTAAGGCATTAGGGGTATAATACTCTACTTCCGGTTGTTTTGATAACGGAAATATTAAATACCACGAAGTTGGCCAAAGACGCACGACTTAATTTGGCAATGTTCGGTACAATTTGGCAATGTTCGGTACCATACATTTTCATGGCGAGTTGAATAGAACGTTAAAAAAATACAAAATATCTAAAAATATGTAAAATATGGAAGTACATACATGTAATTTCTAGCTTTTCGATGATATTGTTATCATGCCCCTGATACCTTAAACATAATGTTAAATGACATTTTAGATAAATCACTAATGATTATTGAAGATTGAGTGCTGATACCTACTATGTAGACAAACACATGTAAAGTAGGTACATATATGATACACAAGCAGCTTGAGAAGAGAACAATTCTTTTCACAGACTTTTTCAACTGTCATGTGCCTTTATTCTCTATTATAAGGCTTATGTTCAAGTTCTAGGTCATTAAAAACTTAATATTCTATTAAGATATTGATGTACTGTAATTAAAAAAAATGCTTAGTATTGACTAAAAATGAATATATCAATACGTTTCAGAGAGAAAAGGGAAACAAATTCAGCCTCAATGATGCCGAGGAGGAACTGACCCACTATGGACAGTCCTTGTCACAGATAGAAAAGTTCGAGGAACCAGAAATTAGTGATGACGATGATGAAGAGGATGCCGACAAAGGTCGAATTAGTGGTAAGGAATCAGTATATAGGGATCAGTCGAAGTATTTTAGAAGTAGTTGGGATTGGTCAAAGTATTTTTAAAAGAAGCAGGAGTCTCAATATTTAAAATCATACTTGGACCAAAATATTTTTTTCTCCTTTGTTACAAGTAAATGTAATATTGTATACTGTAAAATGCTTTATTTTCGTCAATACCAATTTTCGTCAATTCATTAAAAATGACCATTTTGTCAGTACGTAAATTCGTCATCCAAGGGTCCCTAAAATGTAAATTTGTCTGCTCAAATGCCAACTTAACATTTAGATCTGCCGTCAAATAGTCAAATCTGTCATATGTGTTTGTTTTCATTGTTTGTTTATCACCTACCTTGCTGTGAAAACATATTATTTAGTAATTAGAAGTACATTATATGCGACCTTGTGTTCATATTCAGTTTTCATTGATTTGCCATTTGCGTGTGGTAATAACACTTTTTCTTCAACGTAAACTTCCGCAGTGCTCCCGGTTTATATTTAAGTTTACCAAGAGTCTGATTCAATTTTTCCTTCCTACAATTTATTTTTTTGTCAGGAGTATTTATATTCATTGGTACGTAATTTCGACAAGGAAGGCACTGACGAAAATGATGAAAATTGGTATCTGACGAATAAAAACCAATTTTCAGTAATTTGTTTCTGTGCACTATATCAAAAATTGCTTACATACTCACATTCTGGTAGTTTTGTTTACGTATATTGTACAAAGTCTCTTAAGCCAAACAACAGATTCAATTACCAGCAGTATACAGAATACTTTTTAGCTCACCTCGACGAAGAAGAGGGGGGCTTATGCTATCGCCCGGTGTCGGCGTCCGCACTATAGGTTAAGCAAAACGGGGCAGGTCTATTCCCGCCAAACTATAAGTCCCACATCAACCAAACTTGCATGGATGATGCATCTGAGGATGCTTACAACAATGCATGGTACGGAGACTGCATCTGACCTACATTTCATGCTTGAGTGAGCAGGTAAGGTAAAATGGGACAGGTCCATTCCCTCCTTACTTTAAGTCCTAAACCAACAAAACTTGCATGGATGATGCATCTGAGGATTCTTACAACAATGCATGGTACGGAGGCTGCATCTGACATACATTTCATGCTTGAGTGAGCAGGTTAGGGAAAATGGGACAGGTCCATTCCCACCTTACTTTAAGTCCTAAACCAACAAAACTTGCATGGATGATGCATCTGAGGATTCTTACAACAATGCATGGTACGGAGGCTGCATCTGACATACATTTCATGCTTGAGTGAGCAGGTTAGGGAAAATGGGACAGGTCCATTCCCTCCTTACTTTAAGTCCTAAACCAACAAAACTTGCATGGATGATGCATCTGAGGATTCTTACAACAATGCATGGTACAGAGGCTGCATCTGACCTATATTTCATGCTTGAGTGAGCAGATTAGGCAAAATGGGACAGGTCCATTCCCGCCTTACTATAAGTCTTATACCAACCAAACTTGCATGGGTGATGCATCTGAGGATGCTTACAATAATGCATGGTACAGAGGCTGCATCTGACCTACATTTCAGCTTGAGTGAGCTGGTTAGGTAAAATGGGACAGGTCAATTCCTGCCTTACTATAAGTCATTCACCAACCAAACTTGCATGGATGATACATTTGAGGATGTTTACAACAATGCATGGTACGGAGGCTGCATTTGACCTATATTTCATGCTTGAGTGAGCAGGTTAGGCAAAATGGGACAGGTCGGTTCCCGCCTTACTATAAGTCCTACATTAACCAAACTTGCTTGGATGATGCATTTGAGGTGTTTGTTACAATGCATTGTACAGAGGCTGCATCTGACCTACATTTCATGCTTGTGTGAGCAGGTTAGGTAAAATGGGACAGGTCGATTCCTGCCTTACTATAAGTCATTCACCAACCAAACTTGCATGGATGATGCATCTGAGGATGCTTACAACAATGCATGGTACAGAGGCTGTATCTGACCTACATTTCATGCTTGAGTGAGCAGGTTAGGCAAAATGGGACAGGTCCATTCCAGCCTTACTATAAGTCATACACCAACCAAACTTGCATGGATGATGCATCTGAGGATGCTTACAACAATGCATGATACAGAGGCTGCATCTGACATACATTTCATGCTTGAGTGAGCAGGTTAGGTAAAATGGGACAGGTCCATTCCCGCCTTACTATAAGTCATACACCAACTTACAACAATGCATGGTACGGAGGCTGTATCTGACCTACATTTCATGCTTGAGTGAGCAGGTTAGGTAAAATGGGACAGGTCGGTTCCCGCCTTACTATAAGTCCTAGGTCATCCAAAGTTGTGTGGTTGATGCATCTAAGGATGCTTACAACATTGCATGGTACATAGGCTGTAGTCTAGTTGCCAAATGGCTATTTTGGGGTGAACCCAAAAAAATGTTACGCACAAAATGTTTTTGCATGAAAGTGATGTTAATACTCTCTACTTTGATAATCCGGCTGATGCCACTCTGGCATCCTTGGGCATTTCGAAATTTTTGGGAAAAAAGGTAATTTTTCAACGAAAACTGTTGAAAATTGGAAATACACAATTACTTTGTCCATGTTGTAGCTAGAACAACAAATTTGGTATCAAAAGAACAGCAATGCCATTGCCTTTAAGTCCCAAGCTCAGTGTATCAATTTACTCGTCCATAAAATGGGGAAAACTATGGATTTTCGATGAAAAACTGTTGAAAATTGGGAATATGTCATATCTTTTTTCATACCGTAGATAAAATAACAATTTTGGTACCAAACGCACAATAAATGTATTGCCTTTAATTTTAAATATCAGATTAGCAATTTGCAAGTACGAAAATGGGAGAAAGAATGAATTTTGAATGAAAAATCGCTGAAAATTGGGATATTGCAATGTTTTTTCCATGCTGTAGTTAGAACAACAGCAAGAAAAATGATTTCATTGCTTTAAATTCAGAATTCCACTCAAGCAAATTGAATCTTCTTGTTTTGTTTTGTTTTTGCTGAAAACAGGTTTTAAATTGTAAAAAAAAAATCGGTTTAAAGAAATTCTAAAACAACAATTTTCGTATCAAAATGATTGCATATTGATAGTTTTAGATTTGCAATCTCTTATTACCCTTTATTCTACTCTAGATATATCATTCCAAATAGTATAAATGTCCTAGCATCATCTTACAACATCACGCATCATTTCACGAAAAGAATGTTCCATTTTAATTGCATAATTCATACATTGCTTACTTGATGTTTGATGTCGTGTTTGCTGTTCCCTGCCCGTTTGGATTCTCTTTCTGTGTTTGTCTTCTCTGTATTTTTACTTGAGATGTTTTGATGTGTTGATATTGGTGCTGCAACCCAGTTTTGTTGGATATCACCTCCTTTCTTATTGCCTTGTTTTTTCATCAACATGCAATTGTAATTCTTGTGTGCAGCTACTTCTAACAACAAAGAACCCCTCTTACATGGTTGATCAAAATGCCTCCTTTGCATCGTACTCTGACAATTTTCTACTCCAAAACATTTACAGAATTAAAGAAAATTGAGCACAGAATTTGTCACATCTGTTTGTTACACAGCTCAGATTTCACGTGTGACTACAACAAATCAACAGGATAACAGATCGAGGTTCAGACGCAATTGGCAAAATATTATCACAATAGGTCTCAACATTTATTTTAAATTGAGTTCTTTCAGCAGATTCAGGTTTGATCTTAAGAATGTTTCCTTATGCATGGCTAAAAATATTTCGTTTTTCTTGACATTTATCGAAATTCTTCAATTAATAAAGTTGGTGGTAATGGTCATCCAAGAGTTTTGAACTCTGTGAGGAGGTTGTTTTACACCATAATTGTGCGTTCTTCGAGACCTCTGGGAAATCGGAACAGTGGGAGGGTTGTGCGCACGTAATCCAGCATAACCACACCGTCTGCTATTTACGTGGCAGATGGCCGTCCTAAGTCGGCACCCGTTGTCCATTGGTCTCGTTGGTTAATGGTTAGTCTTTTATGTTTCATGTTTCTATGATCTTGTCCCTTTTGCGTCTCTTTCTGTGGGTGTCTGTTCTGTGTTTTTTTTGCATGGGTGTTTTGGGATTTTGCTGTGGTTGCTGCAACCTAGTGTTGTTGGAGATCCCCTCCTTTCTCTTATAGCCCATTTCATTCAATCGTACACTGGACCTGACATCAGATATACTGTCTAGATTCTCTTCAATATCTGAATTTACTTCTCTCAAATTTGACACGGAACACCACTTCAAAAGATTTCCCACAGAACAACCTTTGTCTCTCCAATACCATCATATGTTGATGGTATCCATCATCATGATCTGTTCCCAATACCTACATCTTTAGAATAGTGTATAGAATGCGAGTTCTTAATCAATCGGATTGCTTTCTAGATCAAATGATTGCAAGTACATGTAATATCAATCAGTTGCACTTCATTTCATGAGATGTAGCTTTCTTGACTGAATCTTTTATGTCATTGTGATCGTAAGTAGGAGTCAATTGAATACCATTTAAATTTGCTCTCTGCAAAGTAATAGCAATTTCAAGTTCAGAAAATAGGGCCAGGGGAGCTGCTGGAGAGGATTTTGGCTGTGCCATGAAGTCATTTAATTGAAAGCATCACTGATGAGGATTTTCCTATCCGAAACACGTGTCTGGTGCAGTAAAATTGGTTTAAAACTTTCTTCAAGAAGGAAGATAGCTGGAACACTTATCATTGAACATCTGAAGTGTTTAGTTATTTTTAGAATTATATGACCAGAAACAATCAAGGTATTAATTCTGCCATTTAATGGTCAGTTGATACACCAGAGCCCTGCATACATCAATCGATCACCAGCTCCTAGGCAATTTCTTGTCGAATAGATAACCTGGAGCTTATTTTAAGAACATATTTCGAAGTTGAAAAACTGAAGTAATCTTTTTTACATTGAACAATGTCACCACTAAGCAGGTCTTTAAGATCCACTTCAATGATTGAAAACAACTTTACAACCCTGGCAGAAATCATCTATGTTAAACATCTTCAAATTCATTAGCATCATTTAAAAGCAGATTAGTTAACAGCGAGGACTAGACATGCACGTTTCGGATATTTAACCCTCGTCATTGATCCTCAATCCAAACAATGAAATATGGCCATAATAATGTGTGGTAATTATGTCCAAAATATAAGGCGTAGCTAGATAACTAGGATTTGATGCTACAGGACCCAGGTTTCAGAAATTTGTGACAATTTTGCAAACAGAAATTTTCGAATGCGTTTGAGACAAAGGAGGGGATCTCAAACAACAGCAGGTTGCAGCACCCTTAGCAAAATCCCCAATGCAAATGACACAAAGCAGACAAGCACAAAAAGAGACGCATAAGGGACAAGAAACGTCAACGCACAACACAGAAACATCAAACAGAAAGGACTACACATAAACCAACAAGCAACTGGTGACGACTTAGGAAGGCCATCTGCCACGGAAATAGCTGAAGGTGTGGTTATCCTGGATTACGATTTGAAGACACGACCAACTGAAATTGATCAAACTTGGCTACATGTGCCCTCGGGGACTCCTGGTCCGCCAGCAGTGACACTCACCAAGTGGTACAAATGTTAAACGTCTTCAAATTCATTAGCATCACCTAAAAGCAGATTAATTAACAGCGTGGACAAGACACGCACGTTATGTATCATAGACAGTAGCCGCTTCCTTTTGAACAATGTATCTAATTTCACCCACATCTTTCAAAAGCCTTCAAATTCATTAGCATCACCTAAAAGCAGATTAATTAACAGCGTGGACAAGACACGCACGTTATGTATCATAGACAGTAGCCGCTTCCTTTTGAACAATGTATCTAATTTCACCCACATCTTTCAAAAGCTTGCTACAAGACTCCATGTACTAGTAAATTGTTTTTCTTAAAACTGTTGACTTGAATACACATATCTTTGTTCTAGATTTTCTCTAAACGTTTTGCATTTTTCAAAGTCCAAACTTTGTATGGAAAAAAAACCTTCAAAAATCAAAGTTTTCTCCCTCATTGTTCTTCTCCCATTTTATTTATGAGCAAGTTGCTAAATATGTATTCAGAAAAAAAGACAATAACAAAAACCTTTATTTTGGTACCATAATTGCAGAACCTCATACTACAGTTTGAAAAAGTCATTGCATTTTGCAAATTTTCAGCGATTTTTCATCAAAGAGTAGTTGTTTTTCCCAATTTTTCGTACCAGCAAATTGCAAATCTGACATCTGTATTAATTAAAATGAAAGGCAATAAATTTATTGTGCGTTTGGTACCAAAATTGTTTATTTAGCTACAGAATAAAAAAAGATATGGTGTTTTCCCAATTTTCAACGATTTTTCATCGAAAATCCATAGTTTCCCCCATTTTATGGACAAGTAAATTGGTAAATTGCGCTTGAGACTTAAAGACAATAAAATTGTTGTTCTTTTGGTACCAATTTTGTTGATCTAGCTGCAGCATGGAAAAAGTAATTGAATTTTTCCTATTTTCAACGGTTTTTCTTCGAAAAATTCCATTTTACCCCAAAATTTCGAAATGCCCAAGGATGCCAGAGTGGCATCAGCCGGATTATCAAATAAGAGGGTATTGACAACACTTTCATGCAAAAACATTTTGTGCGTAACAAATTTTTGGGTTTCGTGAATGGCACCTAGACTACTGCATCTGACCTACATTTCATGCTTGATTGACCAGGTTTAGTAAAATGGGACAGGTCCATTCCTGCCTTACTATAAGTCCTACATTAACCAAACTTCAGTGGATTATGCATCTAAGGATGCTTAATGCAATGTATGGTGAAGATGCTGCATCTGACCAACATTCCATGCCTGAGCAATCAGGTTAAGTAAAGTTGGACAGGTCCATTTCTGGCCTATTGTAAGTCCTAGATCAATCCAAAAAACTTGTGTGGGTGATGTATCTGATGCTTACTGCAATGCACTGTACAGATGCTGCATCTGACCTATATTTCATGCTTGAATGACCAGGTGTGGTAAGATTAGAATCTTCAATTCCAGCCTTCTTTAAATTTTTTATCAACCAAACTTATGTGGATGAGGCATCTGGAAATACTTTGTGCAATGCATGTACAGATGCTGGTCATTGGACAATGATGCCGTTGAGGTGAGCACTGTCATCTCTGATGGCCCTATGTTTTATGAATTGTAACAGGTTCTCTGGTGACCAAGGAACACTTTGGAGGATTTTTAGAGGACAGCAATTATGAGGGATTAGGAAATAAACAATCTTGGAAGGAGAGGATGGAGGAATTAATTACAAAAACCAGGAAAGAGAGGGTACAGTATTACTGAAAAGCTTCATCTGTAAATATCAAAATCACTTGATATTTACAATTTTGTTATGCATTTTAATGTGGAAAGATAAGATGTCAAAATTTCAGCCCTGCTGTATATTGATGTCTGCTGGTAAGAAGAGTGGATTGGAAAATGTGTAGCTTATCATGTGTAACTTTGTATGGTGGACTTATCATTCACTTTATTCACGTAAAAGCATTCATTTTTTAAAATAATTTTTTTTCATTATGATTTTATTTTTGTAGTCATAAGTACATTACATTCATTTTAAGAATGATTCCATTTCAGCATGAAAGGCAAATGGAGAAGGAGAAAGCACGGGAAGAGACAGAAAAATTAGATTCAGAATGGAAAGATTTAGTCCAGCTAATGATGGGCAGTAAAGTATGTGATGATATATCTAATTTTGTTGGTAGATGTAAAGATTTATATTTTGAATAAAAATCAGAACAAAATAAACTAACTGGAAATTTGGTCTTTATGTGTAATATGTAGAATTTTTTCAATTCTATTGATTGATGATATTGATAGATCAAGAAAAAAGAAAAAAAAGTGGAAGTTTGGAAATATTAAATTGTAGATAATTCTCACTCTTCAGAAAATAAATCTATGAATCCTCTGAATATGTTATGGTTTATATTGCTTGTACAGAGACTACAATGATGTTGCCTACATTTTAACTTTCTTTATTTCTCATAAAAGAAGAAAAAGAAGAGAGCTCCTCGGAGAAACCCAAAGTAGACGACTATGACGTGGCTGTCAGAGAACTCAAGTTTGAGATGAAAGGAAAGGTAAAATGTTTCTTCAATTTCTGACTATATTTCTGTTAAAGGTGCTATATTTTTGTGACGTGACAATGAAAAAGGTGTCAAAACTTTGCAGCTCAGACATTTATTTATTTGTCCATATGTCCATTGTAAATGTCAACAAGTCGGTGTTTTTCCTAACTTTTGGGGGAAGGGGGTCGGGGCCCATACAAGGAAAAAAAAGGCGCTTACATGTAAATGAACGGAAAGGGGAATTTTTTGATAATTCACAATTCTTACAAAAAGTCTATTAGATAGCTTTGGAATGGTTTTTTAAAAGTACAAACAGAGATATACGTGAATTTTCCTTTTCTTGATTCATTTTTGTTGAATTTTACACATGATTTTTAAACCTTTTTTGTCAAGGAAAAAAAATCTTTTATATGAGGGAAAGTTTCTCTGACAGGAGGGGAAAAATATATACTCCAGGAAGGAGGGAATGGGGTCCAATATCACTGTATTTTTTGGAAAAATCACTGCAAGTGATTTGTTCATAAGAATTCACATATTTCTTGGTTTATGTTATATGCAGGCCTCGGACAGATTGAAAACAGAGGAAGAGATCGCCAAGGAAGAGAAAGAACGCCTTGAGAAATTAGAGGTATATATATATCTTATATAAATCACGTGGCAGTCTGATTTTATCTTTACCTATCAGAGATGGCTTGAATTACTTATCATATGATAATGTTGGAAATATTTTTCTGAAAAAGGGCATATTCATAGATGGTTTTGTGATATGTTTGCTGATAAAATTGCCGTTTAAAAGGATCCCTAGTTGTAAGGAAAACAAATTATGATTTACTTCGATAGCTATAACATGTATATGATGAGTATTTTAATTCTGTGCAATGTCGTATTTATTTACAGAGAGAACGACAAAATAGGATGAGAGGAATCTCAGAAGATGATACCAAAACTCATAAAAAAGTCCACTTCTCTGCTGATGATCTAAATGATGGGTATTTATTTTAGACATTTAACTACATACTGCATACGTAGAATCAATTGCAGTGTATTAATCTTCACTACTTTCGCTGTCATCTTTGTGCAGTGAAAGTTAGTCTCAGTGAATTTGAATTCCACATGCATAACTCAATACTATCAAGCGCGGATCCGCAAATCATTGTCCATGCGAAATGAAACGAAAGTACCAGGGAAATGATTCTACTTATACAGTGCATGTATCAAGAGTGCAACTTACCTTTTGATTTGGGAATCAGTAGGTCAAACATCAAGGTCACTGTTATAGAGAATCTTCAAATATTGTATTTGATGAATCCAAGAACTCCGCTACTTAGATTTTTTTTTATACCATGTTTTTTTTTAATACAATGTTTTTTGGTAAATTAAGGCCCAAAGATCAAGGTCACTAGTGACTTTTGCCAAAAATACAAAAACTGAGTTTGATTGACCTTTTGGAAGTTCTGTTTTGAATCTGATCAGCATGCATGTACATGTAACATAATCAGATAATGTACCAACTTTTATCTTCAGTTTTGCAGTAGATGACGATTTCAGAGAGCCTTTTGTAGCCAATTATAAAGATGGAAAGTTAGATGAAGATGATGATTCTGAGGATGAAGATGATGAGGAGGAGGAGGAAGAGGGTGATAATGAAGAAGACAATAACAGTGATGAAGATGGTGATGAAGAAAAAGATGATGTTGAAGAAGCTGATGATGGAAATGAAGAGGATGAAAATGAAGAAGATGAAAATGAGGATGATTCAGATGATGATAGCTATGATGATCTAGCATCTGATAAAAGTGATGGTGAAGAAGATGAAACAGAAGAAAAGGAAGTCAATGCCAAAACAAAGTCTACTGATGGAAAAGACATGAATCAGGTAGTTTATGAAAATTGGTTGATTAACAATGTACTACATAAATGTCTCAATTTATTTTTGATTAGTTTTAGATGCAAATGTGGTTTAATTCCTGTTAAATCAAATTGCCTCAAAAGCAGCGTAGTACATGTATATAATCCTAAAAGTATCCTCTTTCAGTTTTGATAATACATGTTTATCTGTGTGTAAGAATGTATTTGTATATAAATTGTATTTACTCATATTTTACAGAAAAAGAAAGACATCATAGAGGCTGCAAAGAAAGAATTGCCATATACCTTTAAAGGTGACGTTTATGTCCTAAATTGAAATTTTTGCTGGAATTTTTCAAGGCGGCAAATGTTAACTTTTTCAAACAACCACAATTTTACATCAAAATATATAACCTGTATTTGATTTTGAAACTTTAAGTAGACTCTATGATCGATCAATTTTATGATCTATTTGTTAATTCCTCTATTCATAAGAGTAGTCACACATTTGACCTAACTCAAACTTACGTTTAGGCATCACACTTTCCGAGAAAAGGACCTTATTGATATACACCCTGTACATGTAGTAATACACTTAGTTCATATATGAGATTTCTGTAAATCAGACAACCGCCTTAAATGAATTTGGTTTATTTTTAGCTCCTGAGAGTTATGATGATCTGTTAGAACTTCTCCACACTCATAGTGATGACGACCAGATGATTATTATTGCTAGGATACGTAAATGTCATCACGTAAGCTTGGCTGAGGGTAACAGGGAAAAATTAGAGGTATATATCACAGCCAGTTGTGCCTCGCATGAAATTAATATGAAAAGAGCATCATGTGACTTTCACTTGAAAGTTCATGTGAAATTTATGAAAAATTCACATAAGATTTATGTGAAAAACATTTTTTTGAATTCACATGAATTTGCTTCACATGAATTTCGTATGATTTTTTTTAATGTGACGTTCCTGTGAAATTTTAATTCACAACAGACTCTTAACATGGACTTCATGTAAAAGAATGCTCATTTCACAAAAAATTCATTTGAACTTTTATGTAATTTCTCATGAACTTCATTTTCAAGAATTTTATTTCTAATCAAACTCTCAGTAAATTATCTTGAATACGATTACCATAAAATATTTGCAGAATTTCATGCCTGATGGCAGGGTACCTTTCAGAAAAAGTTCCGGACATGAAACAAAATATTCCTGTGGCCAGTGCAAATTCCCATTCAACTGTTTTCATTAATTAGATGAATGTCTTATTTTTCTTGCCTACAGGTTTTCTTCAGCTGTCTTTTGCAGTACTACTGTGACCTCGCCCTGCAGCTTCCCCCCAAGCTGACCCTCATGGACAAGCTTGTGCCACACCTATATGAACTAACCCAGGGGTCACCGGTGACCGCAGCCCAGTCAGTGGTGGATCAAATCACGGAGAGGAGGGAGGAATTTCAACAAATCTGTGATAGGAAGGGCGGAAGAGGACAGTATCCTGCATTAGACACTGTAAGGGCCTTGTATTGAAAACACTAAGATTACAATACATGTGGGTTTAACGTTACATATGAAGAATGATTTCACATGGAGATCACAATATCACTATTCCTTATTCTGGCTTTCATTTTTAAAGTTGTCCATACATGTACATGTGTGTGAAACTGAAATGGTAATCAAAATGTGATACAGTTCCCACTATAGTTGAAGTAAAGATTGGGGATTCTAGATGCATGTACATTTATCACGCCTCAGACAAAAATGTTGGAATCTGATTGGTCAGATCATGGTCACATGACGCCGTGAAAAAAGCCGTATCAGGCTTGTAAATCCATATCGGGTGAGTAGTTTATTATAACGTCGTGAATTGTATGATACAGAGACCCCCACACATACAGTAAGAGGTCTTCGACGTGATAAATTCCGCCCCGCCCGATACGGGTTTTCTTTTCACACCATGTATTTTTCCGTATCAGGTCACTAACTAACCGTGTAACTAATAGTATGTTGCCTTTAATGAATAGTGACATTAAGGGAACACTTAACTGTTGCCAACATCTGATGTTGAGTCAAAACAAGCGACTCTAGATACGTGTATGTTTTTGTTCAAAGACGGTAACATCTGGGTATCACTCTGTGTGTAGTAACTAGTATGTATTACACATATAGAACTTCTTACTGAATCTATCTGGTAGGACTTTATGAAAATTTTGACTTATACATTATATTCAAAATATCTGCTTGAACAATTGAAAAATGTTTGAAATAACACGTAAATTGGACAGGTAAAAGATCACTGATGATATGTTATTTTATAAATAATTCAGATGGATACCCTACCCTTCAAGTTAACAATATAGGATGTACGTGTGCACATGTAGCAAATATAGACCTTTGTATTCAATTTTCCCCAATTTCTGCCATAAAGTCATTGAAAATAAATATGTCTATTATCATAGATTTTTTTTGTGATTTCAGCTTCTCCTGTTGAAGTTGGTAGTGATTCTATTCCCGACTTCAGATTTCCGTCATTCAGTCACGACACCAGCTCACATCTTCATCACACAGATGTTATCTCAGGTATGTACATGTACATTATGTAAAGGAATATATACCGGCAATATATACATGTACGTACATAAATACGCGTGTAAAATGTGTGTAAGTGTCTGAATATGAGTATGCTACAGAATTCTAGAAATCTTCCAACATGACCAATGAAATGTGGGACATTTGGGGATTTTTATCGGTCCATATAATAGATATAACGTGAGTTTTTGTCAGACCAAACAATTTTTTATCCGCAAATCCGATAAAACCGATACTTTTCTTGAACTCCGAAGCTATTCAAGAAAGAAATACAATACACAATTGTTGTTGAAAGTGCTCACTGAGAATATAAATAAGATTTGCTTTCTAACAAAAATGAGGGTCCACGAGGGAGTGTATGATAAATACAGTTTTTTTTTACAGTGTCCAGTGAGAAATGAGAGGGATATTGCAGCTGGTCTGTTCTTGTCGTCTTTGTGTCTAGAGGTGAGTGATAAAGAATAGTCTGATTGGTTTTTAGGACGGACTTTGCTTAAATTTTATGTATTCTCCCATGCATAAATTTGTAAATACATGTACCATGAATTTGAATGAATGTCACTGATTTATTGACTTACATTTACAAGTTCCAAATAATGCATTTGTCATTTACATATTATGCTATACTATTGTTTTGATAAATACACATTTTATAATACACTAAATTTGATTTTAGAAGTAATTGTTTTTGATAATTTTCTATAGTTTTTTTGGTTTCTTCAACTCTTTATTTCTTTTCACTTTATGTATTTTTCTTTCAGTATGTTACTTTGTCCAAAAGATTTATCCCTGAGTGTACCAATTTTCTTCATGGATTGCTGTTTTTGGCGTCACAAAAATCTAAGAAATGTAAGTTGGCCAGCTCTTTATGATCTTCATTTGAAAACTCTAATGGAAGTTTATTAAAAAAGAAATCATTATCGTAAAGTCTACTCCAAAATTCTACCTATTTTGCATTGTATCCCGTGAAGGAGAAAGAGTACAAGTAATGTCTATAAAATTATCTAAACACTGTTTTTCCTCATGATATTCACATTAGACTGATTCGAAGAAACTTAACCAATGGGCACTCAAAATACAGTAAGTCTGAAGGTCAAAGGTCGTATTCACTTGTTAATTGGAGCCTTCACTTTTAAATTTGAATTAAGAGAGATATGATGAATTTCAATGGTGTCTATCCATTGAATGGTTTATGTTTGTATATCTTCATTTTACAGTGGAGGCAGTGATCCCGCCGTTCAAACCTGTGGGGAAAAACAATGACCTGCTAGTTGTAAATAAGGACTCTAAGTAAGTTTAAAAACTTATATTTGTACATGCATGACAAATATTCAATTTTCATATTTTATTATTTTCTTTTAATGGCCTGTTTGGATTGCAACAAGATTCAGATTGTTAACTAAATTCAAACAATAAATTTTTGGACACATGTTTTCCCTGAAATTTACTTAATTCATACATTTAATTTTTGGACACATATTTTCCATTTTCAGGGATATTTCTATAGAAAAGCTGTGTATGTCCAAAGTGTTATCTACAGATTTGGACAGAAATGAATTAAGTAACAACAAATTCAGGTATTCGAGCACATTTGAATGATATTTCAAAATTTATATAGAATGAATCATGCAGTTTTATTACTAGAGTTTTGGTCTTTTGACTGACATCAGCTAGAGAATGTAAAAAAATTATTAACAAGAGAGTATGAAAATCCTATTCTAAATAATATTGTATAACGTAGTCTCAGACTGAATTTTATTGAATTTTTTATTTATTCAATAATCTACCTTGACAAGTGTGTTGAATAGCAAGCTGCAATTCATAAGCATCATTTATGTAATTGCAAGATTTAATATTTTATTTTTAATAGGATATGTGCCATCAACACTGTAGTTGTTCTGCTGAAGGAGTTTATAGCCTTGTATAAAACCTTACCCTCCTGTAGAGAAATCTTCTTACCATTTGTCACCATGGTTAAGAAATTACCTGTAATAAAATATCCAAGTCAACTACAGGTAAGTGTACCCTCCTGTAGAGAAATCTTCTTACCATTTGTCACCATGGTTAAGAAATTACCTGTAATAAAATATCCAAGTCAACTACAGGTAAGTGTACCCTCCTGTAGAGAAATCTTCTCACCATTTGTCAGCATGGTGAAGAAATTACCTGTAATAAAGTATCCAAGTAAACTACAGGTAAGTGTACCCTCTTGAAGAGAAATCTTCTCACCATTTGTCAGCATGGTTAAGAAATTACTTGTAATAAAATATCCAGGTAAACTACAGGTAAGTGTACACTCCTGTAGAGAAATCTTTTCACCATTTGTCACCATGGTTAAGAAATTACATGTAATAAAATATCCAAGTAAACTAAGGTAAGTGTACCCTCCTGAAGAGAAATCTTTTCACCATTTGTCACCATGGTTAAGAAATCACCTGTAATGAAATATCCAAGTAAACTACAGGTAAGTGTACCCTCCTGTAGAGAAATCTTCTCACCTTTTGTCACCATCGTTAAGAAATTACCTGTAATAAAATATCCAAGTCAACTACAGGTAAGTGTACCCTCCTGTAGAGAAATCTTTTCACCATTTGTCATCATAGTTAAGAAATTACCTGTAATAAAATATCCAAGTAAACTATAGGTAAGTGTACCCTCCTGTAGAGAAATCTTTTCACCATTTGTCATCATAGTTAAGAAATTACCTGTAATAAAATATCCAAGTAAACTACAGGTAAGTGTACCATCCTGTAGAGAAATCTTTTCACCATTTGTCACCATGGTTAAGAAATTACATGTAATAAATTATCCAAGTAAAATACAGGTAAGTGTACCATCCTGTAGTGAAATCTTCTTACTATTTGTCACCATGGTGAAGAAGTTACCTGTAATAAAATATCCAAGTAAACTACAGGCAAGCTTAACCCTCCTAAAGAGAAATCTTCTCACCATTTGTCAGCATGGTGAAGAAATTACCTGTAATAAAATATCCAAGTAAACTACAGGCAAGCTTACCCTCCTGTAAAGAAATCTTATTATCACTTTTCACTATGCTAAAGAAATTACCTATAATAAAGTAGCCAGGTAAACTACAGGTAAATTTACCCTTCTATGGGGGAGTTTTCCTTTTTTTTGTTACCATTATTTGTATTTGCAATACAAATTCACTTGAGCAAGTGCAGCATTTGACCTAGTGATAGTGACCTTGACCTCTTACCTTGTAGGAGTATTCATTTTAAATAATTTTAAAACTATTTGTCCTGATTTGCTAGCTCTACATGTAGTTTAATATTTCAGATTCCTTCCCGTATAAGTTATAATCAAATTTCTTATATCAACAATACAAATGTTATCACTTTTGATTCCTTTTAAAAAAAATCCTTGTTTATGAAATGTAAAATTTTGTCTTTATTGAGTTCGGATAAAGTCTTCAAAAGTTAAGGCAACGTCTGAATCATTTACAATTCTCAGTGTTTCTAAGAAATATTTTTGCTCTAATAAATGATATACTATACTGTTAATTTATCACAGACAGCAGTAAAGGATCTCCAGAGGGATTTGGAGGAGACTATATGTCAGACACGGAGACCTGTAGTGATGAAGCAGAATAAACCAAAACCTCTCAAAACGTTTGAACCAAAGATCGAAGAAGTGTACGTAGTTCTGCCCATTAACATGTAGATAATGGATTACACAAGTATGATATATATGAAAGATAAGAGAAGTTAAGAAAATCTAATGTGTGAACTCCTCCTTTTGTTAACTATTGAGTCAGTAGAGCATGTACAATTTTGAGAATCTTGTAAATTTTGAAATCTTTCATTCATACAATGTTCAAATGCTTTTGTTGATACATGTAAATGACAAAAAATATAGATAATGTACCTCTGGCAATTGGTACTACATGTAGTTACAAAATGGTTAGCGCAGTGGTTTGCATGCTCACATTTGACCTCTTGAGGTCTTGGGATCAAATCCTATATTCAGCAAGGGCTCTTATGTGGGAAGGTAAAGTGGTCGCCCACTCGGTCTCGGGGCATTTTTCTACGGGTACCGTACCCTGGTTTCTTTTTGCTCTTAGGACCCCCTCATGCCAACACTTGAGCCAACATGAGACATTATTAGTTGCTTAACTTTTAAGCCTTTTAAAATAAAGTTTGTAAATTTTGAGAACTGTAGAATTGCAAAGTAAGCTATGTTTTGTAAATAGGAAATGTTCAATATTTTTCAGGTTTGATGACAAGAAGAAAAGGAAAGGACAGAGTAAAGAACTGAATGAGAGGCAGAAAATGCAGCACAAATACAAGAAGGAATTAAAGGGAGCGATGAGAGAAATACGTAAAGATACGCAATTCCTGGCAAGGCAGCAGCTAGGTGAACAGATGGAAAAGTAAGTCACTTTATGCTCAATAATGTTTAATAACCAGTGTGATCACTCTTGGCAAAAATTTATGACATTAAGATATTACATCAAACCTGAAAATTATTGTACATCTCAAAAGTGAAAATGTGAATTTCTTTGCAATTCGTCTTGGATACTTAATTAAGCCCTTAGTTCCTTCTGGAGCATAGGCCCTTAATGACTGTCCTCCAATGTTTGATGTTTTTTACACTTGTAGCTTTTGTTTAATGGACTATCAGAAGGATCCTATACAGTTTACATTTTTACTTTATTTCAGAGATGCAGAAAGGAAGAGAAAGGTAAAGGAAATCTACCAGATGCTGGCAACACAGGAAGGCGACTTTAAAGCCATGAAACGAGCTAAAAAATCTTGATGGAAGTCACTTGGGATACTCTGAGTTACATGTTGTTCTTTTACATATAGAACAGTGGATACATAAATCAAGTTTTTTTTCCCAGAAAGTGAATACCTAGATATCATAGGTAAAACATATGACAACATTGACACCAGTTATCATCTCATACCCTATATTTAACTACGAATGTGACAACATTTGTACATGTGTGTGTGACAACATTTGTATGAGTATGTGTATGGATGACAGCTAGTAACTCAAGTATTACATTGTTAATGTCTTAAATGTGATAATAAATATGTAAAATGATCATCTCTTTAGTTGTCATAACAATATAATTGAAGGGGATCAGATTTACTAAGTTGATTAATCTTTGTCAGTAAAGTTTAGGGGAAGTGTTTGTCTGTCTGTCCATTTATCCACAGATACATGTAGTTTTGTTTCTGCACTATAACTCATTGACATGTTATTCTTGACCTACACTAATGAAACCACACTTAGGCCATAGTAATAAAAATATTTTGTTTTACGTCGCCTGGAGTGTACCTTTTCAGTGAATTCTTTAAAAAAAAAAACAGACACACAGAAACATCAAATTTGCAATCCAGAAAAAAAAATAAAAAACTCATTTCAAATCATAACAAATTCTTTTACGACCAGAAAATTCTTCATCTGCCTCAATATATGGAGTTACTTCTAAGAAAATTTTAACATTTTCAAGTTCATATTGGAAATTCCCATTTTCCTCTCCTTATTCAATCCTTTATCGAAAGTTTCTACTTGATAATTCATGTATGTGTGTATTTCTTGCCTGCCAGGAGGGTACCTCCATAAAATGATCGGGACGTAAAACAAAGTATCTAACTACTTTGGCCTTGCATGTCTATGGATTATAGATGAGCTCTACTAATTTAGGGATAAGAAGGACAAAGGTCAAGGTCAAAGTTTCCTTATGATGTGAACATGTATTTATTTCTACACCTACATGTACGTCTTGTACATTTCATACATTGATGGTACTTCAATACAGACTGCCAATATGCAAAGGAGAATTTTTTTAAAGGGATTCAGCATCATAACTAAAGGATACCTGAACCTATATTGTTCATAATTCTTGCATTATTTACGCATCATCTAAGATGGGCCTCTAATTGACTTTGTGGTCAAAGGTCACGGTCAATCTGGAGTTGTGTGGACAATACAGTAGGTATTAGAGTCAAAGAGCCCTTCCCCTTCTTGTCCATGTTGGGAAGTTCTGTTATAGTCAAGGTTATGGAATAGACCTCCTTCATATTACTGTTAGACTTGCATTTTGGACGCTCAAAGACCCGACATCACTACTTTTGATATTATTTCTAATTGTGACGTCATAATTCAGGTACGTTGTCGCAACTAAAAGTTACGTCAAATGTTGTCATGTCGGGTCTAAGGAAGTGTAAAATACAAGTCAACTGCGGTAATATGAAAAACGTCTATTGGGTTAAATCACTAAAGGTAATAACAAACTTTCTTTAAATACCTGTACTGGGACACATCAACTGACAATACTGGCATCGTGACTGGTAGATTTATGCATGTACAAAAATGTACATGCTACGTACAGTTGGTTAGATTGACAGTTCCATACATGTACTTGCCAACATACTGGTTTTTTTATAAAAAGAAACCGAAACAACAAGAAAAAAAATCAACAAATTTAATAACATGACACTGATATTGTATGATTTGCTTAAAAATTGTATAAATATCATCGCTTGTATATGTATGTACATGTATCTCTAAAATTTCAACAAAGTGTTTCATAACAACACAAACAATCAAAACTATGTATATTCAAGTACAGAATTTCTCAGTGAAATGAAGCAAGATACTATTCATAATCTGTAACAAATGATGGAATATTCAGCCTTATTACATTGTATAGAAAAGTGATGAATTTTACTACATGTTTCACATTGCAAAATTTTTTCTCTCTTTATATTAGGAAATATAACCTCTCCAAATGGCCCTTTCCACCTAAAAATGACATCATTTCATTCATATAATCTAAAAGGTAGTAGAAGGTCTTATTGTGATGACATAATACAAACATTCAAACACAGCTTCTGTCAGAAATTTTATTGGACTCAGTTGAAAGGGGAAAAGGTGCAAAGTTTGGTTCAATCATTCTTTCAAAGCAAGGCCCTTTCTTTTTCATATCTGAGTACATGTATAAGAGAAAGGTTTTGTGTGAAATGCTGCAAAAATAATGGGCATAACACAGATAAGGAGTTTATTTTCAGTGTAAATTGTGTTGTACACATGTAAATGAGTTAATCCACCGCTGCATGTGTATGGAATACATGTACTAGTGATAAATACATCTAATGGAATGTAAAATGGCAGTTGCGTAAGATGTGTTGTTACCAAACGAGATTTATCGTTGATGCATCTGAAGACTGATACAGCATGCTGGAAAGTTTGCGATAATGATCAGTGATGTACTGGGTGTGTACGAGTCCGATATGCATCATAATAAGTTCGTAGCAGTTAATGGAGCCAGGTATGGCGTTAGGAAAGCAGTGTCGTTTGAGAGCTTTGTAGAAATTACCGGACAGAATACCGGGTATGATGGACAGATCACCAGACTGATACGGCTGATGGACTGCAATATTGTGACCCTGAAAGGAAAATTTATTTTGAAAATTTTTCGAAATTTAAATGAATTTAAACTAGGAATGCAAAAAGTTCCATGCATTATTAAAGCCATACACATTTAGTTAATAAAGTACACATTCCTAAACACAAAATTTGATAAAAACACTGGACAGTTTATTAACAGACACATGTATATGCCCTGTCAAAAGTATGATCCTAAATATGTGACCTTGATGACCTTGACCTTTGCTAGGTATTGATTCTTTATATGCTTGACCATTCCAGATGGAAGTATAACTCATATCAATAATGTGAAAATGTTTAAACTACCAGACAGATGGATGCAACACGAAAAGATCGCTATGTGTTGCTTTTACTTTAGGGGCAACATACATTTAAAATATAACAAAAGTAACAAGTTACAAATATACAAACCTGCAAGTCCTCAAACCATAGGAAATATGAGAAGTAATAATCTCCCTCCCTGGCCGTTACCATGGTAACACCGCTAGCAAGTTTCTGGAAAAACCAACCTGTAATTTTCCATATCTGTAAAATAAAGAATGATGCTTTATGAATCATCAATATGTTTAAAAGACATTTTGTGTAAAGGATCATCAGAGTTTTAAGTTCCTGATTCAAATGGTCAAGAAAAAAAATCCTTGAAAATTTACTGTAAACGTGGAAATATTTGCGTGGGAGTAATTTTCGCGTATTTCGCAAATCAAGTGACTATGCGAAAATTCCCCCCATGCTAAAATAACCTTGCTGCATTCTTACAATGACAGAGACAATTATATCGCAAATATAACCCCCAAGCATAACGTCTTGATGTTATATTATTGTGAAATTTTCCCCCAGCGAAATAATCACGTTAACAGAAACTCTGTGAACACATGATCACATTATAAAGGCTCTGGCTGAATAACACAGGACTCATACTGAAACTATCTCTAACTTACGGAAACTACTGTCTTGTTCACTAAATCCAGAGCACCCTGTTTTCTCTATAATATCATATTGTCATATTCCAAAAAGATATAAATTTTAAAGCACTCCTGTAGTCATAACAGAAAATACCATTGTTATGGCTGTACGTCAATTAAGTTAGAAATACATGTAAGACGGAAAATAAAAAGTCAACAGGGATTTCCAGTTACGACTAAAGGAGGTCAATTCTCGGAAACGACAATCAAAAGGAAAATTCTTCAGATGACAAAATAAATAGCCAAAACAAGGTGCTCTGGATTTAATGAACACGGGACACTAAATGTATCTCTAAATAATATGGTGCAATGGTTATTGTGCATGTAGACTGAGACTTTTGAGTGCTATTGATGAAGGAGTGTTATATAAAACGATGGAATCTCCAAGTGGAAGAGATGATAGAACTCATGATGTCTAAGAACTTTTACAAGTTAAGAGATTAGTTATTTCAAGGTGATCTTCAATGATCAAATATTATTTTGGTGAGTATCGTGTGATTACCGATGATTTAACCTTATTTTTCATCAGCATTGTTGGATCGACTTCAGCGTCCTTTCCAGTTGTGATGTTCAATGATGGTGCCGTTAGCTGATTGGTCCTTCTATCCACGTATATAAAATGAATGAGGCCAGGAAATGTGTCTAAATATGTGAGATTTGGTTAAGGAAAAAAGTTATTTGATAATTATGATTTACCAAAAATTCCGATAAATAATTATGATTTATCAATACAAATGTACATGCATGTACGAATATTAATTCATTAAAAAATGCAATCATGACAAGAAGTCTAAGACACCAGTGTTCTTGATTTTTTTTTTCAGTTTATGAGAGCTATAATAGTTTTCAGTGTTAGGGAAGAAAAAACACAATTTTAAAACTCAAGCAATTTCATATCACTTTTTTGTGAAACTGGTACATAAATAATCAAGGATATGATGTCATCACAATATTGCGTTGTGACTTTACAGACAGGTAGTCCTTGTAGTCCCAGATTTTGACCTTTGACCTCTCACACACGGCTTCCACAGTCTCCTTGAGTTGAGGCGTAATTTCATATGGATACAGATAAAGGTACAAAAATAATTCCTTCACCATTTTGTGTAGGCTGTTAAGGGATCTCTCAATGCTGGAATGAAAGTAGAGTTATTGCATTATTAAATTTACATGTATATCTATGTAATAGACGATTTTCATATTACTGCAGTTGACTAGTATTTTACACATCCAACATCACAAGATTTGATATTACTTTTAACTGTGACGTCACATCTGATTTATGACGTCACAGTTAGAAAAAACATCAAAAGTAGTAATGTCGGGTCTTCGAGTGTCTAAAATGCAAGTCTACCGGTAATATGAAGAAGGTCTATTGATGTAAAATATTATATACATGTGCATTGTATGCCTTGATGTTTTGTTAATTAGTAACTTAATTCGTTATTGTCTGTTTTATCATTAATGAGTACTACACTAGTTCTGATAAATATACAACAAACTTAGAAAGAAGCAGAGTTTCAATACTGAGTGAATCAGTCTTATACAAGTACATAGTAATAAAAGATGTGTAGATTTCCATATAATTAAAACTAATATCTACCCAGGAGGTATTTCAGATCCCGAGCTCTGTTCCAGGTATATGAGGAGGTTTGTTTTAAACTCGGCATTATCCCATTTCCTCCTTATGTCATTCAGTATATTCTCTAAGTTACCCTGCAAACAAAACAAACAAGAATCTTAACTTTTCCTTGCAGTAACAGTAAATTAATTACAAAAATAATGATGCATGAAATAATAATGAATATAAATTGTCTGAGCGCAAGGTTTTCTTGTGGTGACACTAACTGTACATTACTGACAATAGATATCATGAATTTTGAGAAAATTCATGATGCTACAATGCATTTTATACATGCATGTTGACCATGGCTGAAGTTTTATTAAGTTACATTGAATTATAATGAAAACCATTGTCAACATTAGCTTGTTGATATAATAAATGTTCAGTAGTTGTTTTTATTAAGATTCTTACCCTAGCTTTCTTCATTGCACTGGCCAATTTATTAAGCAGTATATTTATGATGTCATACAGCATATGACCTTGTGCCCTTTGAACTTTGTCCTTTTGACCTGACAACAAATCTTTGATAAGTCTCAGTAACTGACACAGGCTGTTGGCATGGGAACCTCTAGGTATCTGGTAAAGAAAAATTGGAAACACATGTATGATTTGAAAATCGAAAGATTATTGCAATTACACTATACACATGTATGTTAAAAGCATGGTCAGTAAACCTTTACTTTACTGACTTCCCATGGAAATGTGGGAGTATACTAAGTTATGATTATAGTGGGGCTTGGCTCCACCTCTCTACAACATACCGGTAATCACAACTTACGTCGAATATTTCTATAGTAAGTCAGTCGTAAATTAACCTAATAACTGATGTGATCCCGTTCATAAGTTTCAAGAAATAAAACCCCTCCTATTTGAATTCCACCTCAATATTATTTAAAATTCCAATACTGAAAAGTTATATTTTTCCAAAACTTAAACACTAAATGTTACTACACATATTTGGGATTTTCGTTATACAGAGTTACTTCCCTTTTGGGACGTTATATGACGTAAACATATTGTGATGTCATCAAATTCTATGGAAACCAACGTTAAATTCAGGGAAAATATGCTACAAAACTGATGTTTCTATAGAAATTGTATTATGTCATAATACATATGTCAGATGTATTATGTCATAATATGTATTATGTCATAATACATATGCTTTTATGTCAGATACCGTCCCAAATCAAACACAAGCATACATCAATGAAAAGACGGAATACCTTGCTGCCTTCACATACCTCACTGATTAAAACTAGCACCATTCCAGGGAAGATCTGTATGAAGTGAAGTTGATATGGAGAGTACTGACATAGCTCTGTGGTCAGGAAGGCGGTATGACGTACATGGTAAGGGGAAGCACTGGGTACAGGGGACTTAGGGGGCGTCGTCCTCTTATAAATAGGTCGGGTCTCTGTGCTCTCTGCCTCAAGATCCTCTGTAAAGAATTAAGCATACTTAAATTACTGACACAGCTCTGTGGTCAGGAATGCAGTATGTTGTATATGGTAAGACGAGGCACTAAAACAGGGGACTTATAAATGGGCGGGGTTTCTGTGCTCTCAGCCTCAAGGTCCTCTGTAAAGAATTAAGCAAACAAATGTAAATGTCAGAACAAATCAGGCAGATTCTGCAAACAATGGGATAATAAAATACGCAAAAACAGTGTTGCATAAATGTATTATCCTCTGTCTTGTATTATTCTCTTTTTTCTGTACAAAGACTTTCAAATTTGGAGTCAAACAGAGTTTATTACATGTATTTCAGCTATCCTAGTGGAAAGGTCTTTGACTCTTGTCATTTCAATTCAATGTACCTAATATCCCCTGTGTTTGTTGCTGATGACATGCCTATGGATGATGAATTAATTTGATAAAGATAGAAAATATTGTATAAAGGACATGTCATTAAAGTTTATTGATAAGTTAGGCTAGAGTACTGTAAGTCTTGGACTTTAAAAGTGTAGCCCAGCCAGTGTCTAACTAAAGGACACTGCCTCAAGCTTCCAAGGAGCAAGACTTATTATCAGTAGATACCTATAGAAATGCTTTGGTCGTTTAAACTCCTACTCCGTGCCCGTCCAACACCAGGAGTTATCCTCCCTGTTCGACTCTTCCCTACATGTACGTCCTCCAATGTTCTACTCCTGCGTCTCCCAATAAAGTCTCTTTGTCTCGAACTCTCCTCCTGAATCAAACTCGAGTATATCAAAATACTATCTACATGTATACATAAAAATAGAACAACAATATTCATTTTTGTATGCTTTTGAAGATATTGCATAACTTGGAGAGATTTTCATTGTGACGTCAAGATGGTGAAATGATACATTACATCACAATTAGAAAATGTTCCAAATGATGTGATATGGTGCCTAAATGTATAAAACAGGCATTTTTGTTACTTGGAAATTGGACCAATTTTTATCAAGGTTATGAAATATCAAGTGCAGGTAAAAATATCTAGGCAAGTACATGTATAAAGAACAGCAATGCAGATGATCTATCAAGCTAAATCAGCAAAATATATTGTTGACAGAAATGATCTAAAGTACTAGAACATAGCTTACTAGTGCTCTATATTGATATTGGAATATTGAAGAGTATCGATACTTTGGGATTTTCGATACGTATCGATACACAAATGCTGTGTATTGATACTTTCAATACATTAAATGAGAAAATAAAATCCTAAACTTTTCATTCGTTTTTGGTTCTTATTTTCATATTTCTTCTTAAAATCTTCTTTGATCACATCAACGTTCACTGGGACATACGAGTTCAAATAAAGTTTCTATCGTAATTAAATTTCGATAAATCGGGTTGCCAATGTGAAGTCACATCCAAATTTTAAACATAGAAAGAATTTGCCAACGTTAGAATACTTTTAACGCTGTAATTCGCTGTGCTTGCGATGTTCGTGTAAAAATAGGGTGTCTAATATTTAGAGAAATGTAAATAGAAATAAGAAATGAATGTCTTAATGTTGGTGTTCATGGGTGTAAAATTCGCAATTCTCGGATTTGCACGTGACCAACCACCAACCAGAATTCTTTGGTAGACAAAGACACACTTTCCATGCCTGCCATTGTCTTCTTTTTATTCCTTCTTTGCTTTTGAAATAAACATCCATTTGTTGTTTATTTTTATTCAGTTTTATTAATTAGTTTTCATTGATTAAAACATACATGTACATTGTAAAAACTCCATTTATTGTGTAGCCTGCGAAGCATAGCGACACTTAGGGATCACTTTGTCCGTTGTCCTTCTGTCCGTCCGTCCGTCCGTCTGTCTGTCTGTCTGTCTGTCTGTCACACTTTGGGTGTCACAGCCCATAACTTTTGATTGGTTAGTGATAGGGCTTTGATATTTCACATGTGTATTCCTTGTGACAAGACCTTCCTACACATACCATAATTTTTTACCTATTGACCTTGACCTACATATTTGACCTACTTTTCCAAAAAAATAAAAATGAATATATCTTTTGATTGGTTAGTGTTAGGACTTTGATATTTCACATGTGCAATCCTTGTGGCAAGACCTTTCTACACATACCATAATTTTTGACCTTGTGACCTTGACCTCGATATTTGACCTACTTTTGAAAAAAGATAAGATTCACTATATCTTTTGATTGGCAAGTGATAGGGCTTTGATATTTCACATGTGTATTCCTTGTGACAAGACCTTCCTACACATACCATAATTTTTTACCTATTGACCTTGACCTACATATTTGACCTACTTTTCCAAAAAAATAAAAATGAATATATCTTTTGATTGGTTAGTGTTAGGACTTTGATATTTCACATGTGCAATCCTTGTGGCAAGACCTTTCTACACATACCATAATTTTTGACCTTGTGACCTTGACCTCGATATTTGACCTACTTTTGAAAAAAGATAAGATTCACTATATCTTTTGATTGGCAAGTGATAGGGCTTTGATATTTCACATGTGTATTCCTTGTGACAAGACCTTCCTACACATACCATAATATTTGACCTTTTGACCTTGATCTAGATATTTGATCTACTTTTCAAGAAAAGTAATATTGGCCATATCTTTTGATTGGCAGGTAATAGGGCTTTGATATTTCACATGTATTTTCCTTGTAACAATGCCATTCTACACATACTATAATTTTTTACCTTTTGACCTTGACCTATCTATTTGACCTTCTTTTCTAAGGTTGTATATATCTTTTAATTGGTAGGTGATAGGTCTTTAATATTTCTTATGATGAGACCTTTTTGTTACCAATTTTTACATAGTGACCTTGACCTAGATGATGACACTCTTTTCTTTTAATTTGTAATTAAGAGGTCTGATATTTCAAATGAATTTCATTTGACAAGACTTTTCTACTAATACCAATAATTTTAATCGACTTTCTAGAATAATAATCAAACCGCTTCGCAGGCGACACAAGCATTCCTTGGATTGCTATTTTTGATTCATTATTATGATTTATTTGAGAAAAATGTGTATTGTATTGTAAAATATTGAGTATTGAAGCAAAATGTATTGCATTGTATTGTATTGAAAAATCTATTTCAATATACAGCACTATAGCTCACCCCTGAAAAGCTAAGTGGAGAAGTCTGATTGGGTGTTTGAAACCCCGCCTCCTCGGTGGAATGTTCTGACACAGCAGGGTAGGGATTGGCTGAAAATACAAAACAAGGATTACTACAGATGAGTTCTTAGTGATGAGGAGACCAAATTCTATTACTGATTCTACGTCTACCTATGTTTTATCTAATTAAGAGTTTGACCTTTTGAAATAACCTAGATTTTAAGACACAGGACAACACATCGATCAGGGGCAAATTTTTTCGTTGTGACATCATATTTAGTGGCATCATCTTGATGCATCAAGATGTATTCTGCTGTGATGTCACAATGAAAATAATGCTATTCTGCTGTGATGTCACAATGAAAATAATGCTAAATTTTGTGATGTCCGGTGTATGGTTGTCTGATTGTATTACTGGCAAATGATCTTTTGGAGTTATTATCCATTTTGCAGTTTTATTACAGCAAACTTACTGATTAAAGATTTTATTTAGTACATACAAATAAGAAAAAAGTCAGATTTTAGAACTTTAGGAACTATGTGCCACAGAAAGAGGGGATGACATGAAATTGCTAGTTATCACTAATGTTATACAGACATTACAACTGTCTGCAGAAAATATACTTCTCCTTCACTTTTGCTCGTACCCTGTGAGACAGCATAAATTTGAGACACATAAGTTGTCTCAAAGGCTCTATTTGACCAATGATAAAAGAGAATCTTATTGTGACATCACAGTAACGTCGTCAGAAAACATGGTGTTAGATGACATGAAACGTTGTTTGAATTCCCTTTTTCTTATGTTTCTTGGAAGAAGAAATAGATTCTTTCACTTTCTACTGAGTGAGACATAAAAATTTACACTGACGTGACAGAATTTTTTCATCTTTTTCCTCGTTCCGCAATGCTCCACTCAGGAAAAGACGAATTTTCCATCACTCGTGTAAATATTTTAAAATTATGTCTCACTCAGTAGATCGTGATAGAACCTATTAATCTCTTACATAATCAATGTATATGAAAAATTCATTATACTATGCTTACGTGTGTAAAAACCTACCACTGGATTTCTTAGTGGACGGTATTTCATCTGCAGCACTCAAGTACTACAATAAATAAAAGATAACATTTATGTCAAATACTGATTCCCTCCTAGAATGTATCACTATGGCAACAATTTGAATATCATTTTTCGTAATCCACGGCTTTTGAAATTATTTTTGTAATTCATGTTGAAATCATCTTATTTTCACTATTTGTATCAAAATTTGATCATTTCTTGTGGTATTAAATACCAAACCATCAAATTGCATTTATATTGGAGCAGCCTGAAACCTTATACTGAAATCTGCCAGGTGATCTGATTTTAAATTACTCTGGAATTATACATGTAAATTCCACACGTATAACAACAAAAACAGTTCTGTGGTATGGATCTCATACCTGGTTTTTCAAGCATTTCTTGAGAAAGTTTCTTAAAATCAATTTAAGATCCATTCTTAAAACCAGCGAAAAATTCTTAAAGAGAGAAGATTCTTTAAACCAAGGAAATACAGTCATAAATCCATACAAACATTCTTAAGACCAATGTATTATATGAAGACCTGTTCCTCCATCTCCGACTCCTCCCCCTCTATGGCACTCTCATACCGATCTACAGGCGGGGTCAAGGTCACTGAGGCAGGTGTAGATTTCCTCTCCTCCGACTTCCGTGTTGGTGAGGAGAGGTAGTCGTCAAGCTTCTCACCAGACGGGAAGAAAAGTTTGACCAGTAATATAATACATAGCACATCTGATTCCTGGATGGGAGGGGCACTACGGCTGCAAAAATAAAACAAGGAGATAAATGGCATCAAGAGAAAGAATGAACGAATAATGTAGTAGATCTATAAGATATTTGTATTCTCAAACTTAAATATTGATATTCTCCTTCAGTCAATTCTCCCTCATAATGGAACTGAAATTCTGGTTACTTTATATGATACAAATGCATTGAGTTAAGGGCAGGGGGGTATTCATAGTTTCAACATTTTTTAACGAAAAAGGAATATAAAATTTTCATCCTATCATCATGAAAGGCCTAAATTCACTGAAGGCACAATTTGGTATACTGTGACATATTGTTCATTATCTTAAGTTTCAGAGATATTTTGGAAATCTTCGCATAATGTTTAGTAGAAAAGAAAATAATTTACAACTCACTTTGAAAATAATGACAACAGTTTATTATTTGCTATCAGCATTGCATGCTGGGTATTTTTCTCTCCGGCTGTCTGGAACCTAACCATTCCATATTCCAGAAGTTCCATACATTTTTCATTCAACAGCTGATTCACATGTAATCTCTCTACTGCCTGAAATAGATTTATAAGCTAGAACTTTATCTCACTATACCTTCAGAGATTATTACATGTATCCCAGAATATCTCCAGTATACATGTACATTGTACATGTATGATTTTCAATTAAATATTAGTTATTATTATAAATAGACCACAATAGTTATAGAAATCATAAGAATCATCCACTTTGCAGCTATAATAAAAAAGTTTTACCTCCACTAAGAAGGAATGCTCTTCAGCGTGTAATGTAGACCAAGCTGATAGAACTTTCCTGAGAAATCTCCATCTTTCCCCTCTGTGGCAGAATTTACATTTACCGATTCTGAAAGTAGCAATCTTTTGAATTAACAGTTTTTTACAACCTCAACCATACATGTATGTTAATTGATTTGAATTAATTTATAATGAGAACAGTGTTTTCTTATCAGGACTCTCGATCAGCCTTATTTGGGGCCCATATTGGGCCCCAGTCCCAATGCAAAATAGTATCTTTTTTTCCGAATTTATTGACAATTTTTCCCAATTTGACACCTCATGGGAAATTCAACAAAAATGAATTAAAAATTCTCATTTTCTAGTCAAAAGGGATCCAAGCTTAGTTTAAATATTTCCCAATTTTGAGAAAATGCCACTATTTTTCTCAATTTCAAATAATTACATACATTTTGCAGAAAATGCAAGTGCATTAATATAGATAATATATAAATTAAGGATTTGCTCAGTGAATCAGCTAAAAGTAAGATGACAGAATATATGATATGTGTACTTAGAGTTTAAATGAAATATTAATAATATAATTATTATTTGTGTAATACATGTATATATTTGTTTCAATATAGAATTTACATGATGAATAAACTATGATTTTGCAAAGTTTTTCGAATACATTATTGTAACTATCTAGGTTCACAGTCTTTTAAGCTTAAAGTCAAATTTCTCTTGCCAATGGGCAAGTCAAATGTCAAGGTAAAACATTTCAGAACATAATTAAAGATTTTTGTCATAATACATCTAAAAATGAAAACTTCATCTTTTGATGCAATAGGCCACTTGCCAAAATTCATAATGGCTGACAAAAAGACGAAAAAATGTCCATGGTAGGCAATTTTTGCGCACTTTTCATTGTTACGTCACAATGGAATTGCATCTTTTAACAGTGACGTCATAATGTAAAACAATGCCAAAAGATGTTTACTCGGACATTTTGTGCTCTCTAACAAGATTGGAAAATGGTCTATTCAAAAGTACCACAGTATTCAATGAAATTTATTGTTCATCTAGGGATAAATGATACCCCCGCCCGGCATATTTTACATATAAGCAATGTATAAAAAGTTTGAAGGTGCACAATTCAACACAAAATTGAGGAACATGACCCTTTATTTGAACTTGACCTGTATTTCTCAATGTAAAGATATATCTAAGAAATAAATGTATTCCCTGTTACAGTTTTCATTTAAAGGTCAGGCAAGCACAAAATATTGATTTTTTTCCAAGTTTGAAGGGGCACAACTCTGCATGATGTTGAGCCATATTCAAACCTAACCTGTAATTTTTGGTATAATCATGATAAAAGCTACTTTCAAGAAATGAATTTATTATCTGTAACAGCTGTCCTTCTAATGTCCAGAAACCACAAAATTTTGAATTTGTATAAATTTCAATGGTCATAACTCTGCATGTAATTGAGGGACATGACTTATATTTGAAGTTGACCTGTATTTCTTGGTGTAAAAGGTATATGCAAGAAATGAATTGATTATTTGAATCAGTTTTCCTTTAAATGTCTGGAAACCACAAAATTTTGAATTTTTCTAAGTTTCAAGGGGCATAAAACACTGCACGTAATTGAGGGACATGACCCATATTCGAACTTGACCAGTATTTCTTGGTGTAATAGCTATATGCAAGAAATGAATTGATTATCTGTAACGGTTTTCCTTTAAACATCCGGAAAACACAAAATTTAGAATTTTTCTATGTTTCAAGGGGCATAACTCTGCACGTAATTGAGGGACATGACTTATATTTGAAGTTGACCTGTATTTCTTGGTGTAAAAGGTATATGCAAGAAATGAATTGATTATTTGTATCAGTTTTCCTTTAAACATCCGGAAAACACAAAAATACTCTGCACAAAATTGATGGACATGACCCATATTCGAATTTGACCTGTATTTCTTGGTGCAAAAGCTATATGTAAGAAATGAATTGATTATCTATAACGGTTTAGCTTTAAATGTCTGGAAACCACAAAATTTTGAATTTTTCTAAGTTTCAAGGGGCATAACTCTGCACAAAATTGAGGGACATGACCCATATTCAAACTTGACATGTATTTCTTGGTGTAAAAACTATATGCAAGAAATGAATTGATTATCTGTAATAGTTTTCCTTTAAATGTCTGGAAACCACAGGTGGGTCGGATGCACACACACACGGATGGGACGCACAGACGGACAAGTGCATCACTATATACCCCCACCATTATATGGTGGGGGTATAATTAATTAGAATATACATACTCATCAGGAACAGGCCCGAAGGAGAATTCTGACATACGTATAAAGATGCTGATCTTTTTATGTAGGAATTGTTCACTTTC
This sequence comes from Pinctada imbricata, assembly GCA_033119305.1. Classification (NCBI taxonomy): domain Eukaryota; kingdom Metazoa; phylum Mollusca; class Bivalvia; order Pterioida; family Pteriidae; genus Pinctada; species Pinctada imbricata. The sequence goes on from VSWD01000008.1 coordinate 10,146,937, forward strand.
TGATCCATCTCCATTGACAGCCACTATCAGGAAATCTTCATACTAAAACAAAGTCAGAATATTAATGTACATTTCTGTAACTTAGTCTCTTAGATATAATACAGTTTCTTCCTGTTTTCATACAGTTAAGTGTAAACTATTAATAAAATGTCAATACAAAGTCTTTACAGGCATTGATCAAAAGAAAAAGTCTGAACCCGATCATACTTATACGTGACAAAAGCCATGTAGCAAATTTCAGCTAGATATGTAATTAGTAATAAATTGTAGAAAAAGTCAACAAATTGAAATGGAGCAGACAAATTGGCAGACATACTAAAGGGTTTTGTCAGAAAAGAATAAATAGTACATTTCCTTTGAATTGAATATAATGATTATAAATATCAAGTCGTACCTGCTTAAAAGCGAAGATGAAGCCATTCTGACAAGTAATGGAAGAACATGGATTTTTTCGCTGTTCTATCAGGAACCATTGTGACATAAAAAGAGGTGAAAACAGCTGCATGATAACATTGGGATCAAGATCTTGGTTGTGGGGTGTTGATGGCTACGATAAAAAAAATATTTATAAATATGAAAGAGTAATAACAACTATATGGCATCTTCTCATCTGTACATTTATGTTCATAGCATAAATTTGAGTTTATAATTCTACGAAAATTTAGCTACAACTTATATATATGAATAATTTTTTCTGAGTCTTTTGACATGTTTTATCAGCAAAAACAATTAAAATCTACTTTATCATTACAAGGAAACAAGATAACTTTCCTTCTTACTTCTTTCAATTAAGTCAGATACGGGATTGGAAGATAATTTTTTTCTGCAAAATGTAACCTTTAAGAAAACATGAGGTCATCACAAAATCCAGAGCACCCTAGCTCTTTTGGGGATTAAAAATTCTGCCATCTTATTATAATTTTCCAATTGATTATTATCCCTGTAGGTTAATGACCTCCTTTAGTTGTAACAATATACATGTATTTGCATTAACAGTCTGCTATACAGGATAAAAATGTGTTTAAAATGTGAAATATGAATGGCCCTCGACAGTCCGCATCAAAGGTCATGAGGTCAAACGTTTTGGTATCAATCAAAAGGTCTTGTCACAAAGGATACACATGTGAAATATGAAAGCCCTATCACCTACCATTCAAAAGTTATGCCTAATGTTAAAGTTTATCCTAAGTAGGTCATAGGTCAATTTCAAGGTCACATGGTCAATAATTTTTGTGTCACCTGCAAAGCATGTCAACAATAGGAATCATTTGTCCGGTGTCAGTCTGTCCATCTGTCTGTCTCAGGCCATAACTATAATAGTCTGCTGTAAGTCATGAAAAGTTTATATTTCACATATGTACACTTATGATAAGACCATTATCTGCACATACTAAATTTTTGACAGGTGGTGACCTTACCCTGGACTTTGACCTGCTTTAAAAAAAAATGAAATATCTTAAGGGCATATAGTTTTTGAATGGCACTTGAAACACATCTCATATTTCTCATGTGTATTCCTTATGACAAGACCTTTATGCTTATACCAACAATTTTGATCTGGTGACCTTGACCTTGGACCTTAACTTTTGAAAAATCTTTAATTGAGCATAATTTTAATGGTAGGTGATAGGACTCTCATATTTCTCATATGTGTTCCTTTTGACAAGACCATAATGCTGATAACAAGATTTTAATTACATGAGGACCTTGACCTTTGACCATGTTGACCTACCATAAAAAAAATTAATATTGGGCATAATTTTTAAATGCTAGATCACATAGGACTCTCATATTTCTCATGTACATTCCTTGTTATGAGACCTTTAAGCTAATACCAAAATTTTATACATCATGAACACAGGACTTTGACATACTTTTGAAAAACTTTAATTTGGGACATAATTGTGAATGGTAGCTAGTTGGAAGGACTCTAATATTAATTGTCATGTATTATTCTCTGTAGCAAGACATTTACACTGATACCAAGATATTTTAACCTAATGACCCTCATCTTTGACATTTTTAGGCTAGCTCAAGATATAAAATTAAGTTCAATTAACAGATTAAGCTGTATCTATTTCTAATTAAACTAAACTATGCATGTGACATCAGCGACATTTTCTGTTTAAATACGACAAAAGATCGAATTCTATCAACTTTTTGTGTCTTTTAATGTCAGAGTTTATAGTTATAGTTTCCCTCCCACTCTATAATACCCCCACCCTCACACTAATGTAACCCAACGGAAGCAGTAACCGAATGATGTAACAGTGTAGGGGGTATTTGAATTAATGAAATTGGATAAAATTAAGGAAACTTAAAAAGTTTCACTAGAAATCGACATAAGTGTCATCATTTTTATAATAGAGTGACTTGATGAATAGTTTTTGGTCATTTATTAAGCAATGATAGATTAGATATTACGTACGGTTGGGGAAAGCTACCTCCTGAAACTTTCAATAAGAACTATATTTGAGGGAATTTTCCTCAATTTTCTACAATTCGGTCTTTGGAAAAGAATGGTTACTTCAGATTTAACAATATATAGAGTTGAAAATCAATCAATAAAACACATCCAAATGCTTAATTGTTCAGTTAATTATTGCTTTAGCAAAGTTGCGAAATTGAGGAATTCTTGTGATGAAAAGATCGACATAGAAGATGATGAAAGTAAGAAATTTTGAGATAATTATTCAATAAATATTTGAGACACATGCCAACTATTATTTGTTCCAAGTTTCATGTCTCAATTAATCAAAACAACAAAGTTATCGTGAATAAACATTCAAAATCATTCGGTTACTTTTTTTAAACCAGTAGGGGTACTGTAAGAGTGGGAGGGGCACTGTCCATGTTTTGACATTTATTCACCTAGTAACTACATATCAATGTGGGTGTTGCATTGCCTAAATTAAATTATGTGTGCCTATGAGGACACGCCCACTTTTCCCACTTCAGACTACAACCTGAAGAAGACCATTTTCAATGGCTTGAATGTTGATGTGCGTCGTAAATTCATCATCAGCATCTATAAAATGTACATCATTTATCCTGTCAACCACCAGGAAACCCTTCATTATGATAAATCAGTCCATCTTCGGATTTCTTTTTTTACATTTCCTCTGACTAAAGTTCGTCAACGTCTTGTAGACGCTCTTTGCAGAAGAAGCAATATTGGCCTTCAATGAAACGTTTGATGGATTTGTCCCTTTCAACTTTTGGTTTCGTAAATATTTTGTGAAAATATTAGATAATTTACTGGGTTTTAACAGCTAATTACCTAACGAAATTGTGGTATTCGGGAGTACGATTCTCGACTTTGTATTGGAGTTGATTGTTTACAGAGAATGATGGATCCTGGGGTACATACTGTACACATCTATATACTTGTCCTGTTTATTTTTTTCCCTTGCTATCGTAAAATCTATTTATCACATGATACACCTGTTATTCAATTACTTAAAGCCATTTCATACATAAATGTTATGATAACACGTTACATATAACTTTGTACGCATTATCATTGGATGAAGCGCTCCAGATCGATCCTTTGTGACGTAGAAACGGCAACGTTGGCACGTTATTTGCAAGTAATGAAGTGAAAATTATAGCATTTTGATCAGTCAGTCTAGCTTATTTCATGTGTTAAAAAGTATCTCAAATGATGTTTCTATTTCATACGGTATTTATGAAACTCGTGTGATTTTCATCCTCTCGCCAAGGCAATATGGGGATGTAAAAATCACACAACTCATTTCATAAATACCTTATGAAATTGAAAATTATTTGAGATCTTATATATTTATCATTTGTATACTTCCACAATCATAATTTTACTTTGCATGTTATATAAAAGCTCAAAATTCTTTTTTACCGATTGAGAACATCCAACATAGTTAAATGTTCCCACATAATAATATTTCATTCCTACTGTCACTTCGGAAACTGAATAAACGCGATTTTGACTACTTTATGATGCAAAAATTTAAATGAAGTTGATACCATTCAATAGATCTCGCCTAGTCGTAAATTTTGGTATATGTATAACGTTATATGATAGTGAATATACCCAATTAAACTATATAGACAAAACAAGTTTTAGATGGGCCTTTTCCCATGCTAATTTTTCCCATGACGTTGTGACGCTCTCCATAGGCTCAATGTTAAATTTGGTGATGTCATGCTGAAATTTAACATTGAAAACACCCTATCTAAAACTTATTTTGTCTGTATAATATGATTGCATAAATCCTCGACCATGTAACATATACCAAAACTTACGACTAAGCAAGACCTATTCAATGATGTATATTTTACTTTAATTGTTGCATGAAAAAGTTATCAAAGTCTCTTTTATCCAGTTTCCGAAGTGAGCCGCGCGGACAGTAATCTCTTTCACATTTCGGGCACGAACTGTTTTATTATCAATTATGCTGCCGTTGACTGATTGTCCTTACCACAATCCCTTGTCAAGGCTAAAGAAGTTTATTTGGGTAGGCCTTGATTAAGTCCCACCTACTTTGTGAGCATGATTGAGACATAAATACCTTAATTTGTATGGGCAGAAAGTAAGTCATTCCCCACATCCTGACATATTTCCAAGACGACAATTTTGGCGTCTCAGCTAGGATAACTTCTGAATTCTTTATTTTCTATAATGCTTTTGATAATTCTTGCTAGACTATGATTACTTATCCAGGCTGAGTTGAAGTGTTATAATATACATTTATTATTCAACAAATCAACTCTCTTCCTCTTTCTGTCTCTTTCTGTTTGGGCACCTAGCTGGCAACCCTCTATTGGGTCAGTTGGCTGTATTGATGTTATATTGCGGGGAACTCATTCGCCAACTGCCCGTTACAGAGTAACGTTGATCTAGCAATTATATGGAACCATGGACTTCCAATATTAACAGTTTGTACTTTCCTTTTTTCAGGATTTAATGATAAAGATTAAGTCCATCAATCCCCATATTGTGTGTTCTTTGTGTGCCGGGTATTTCATTGAAGCCACAACAATCACAGAATGTTTACACACATGTAAGTTCATCCTTGTACTATGATGTACACTTTATTAAGTTTGATTTAATTGTGTAAATGTATATACATGTAATACCAAACTAACGTAGAAGACAAACAATAAAATCAAATTAATTAGAGAATGTCACATGAATTTTTTTCTTCGAAGAAAAATTAGCCCAGTATTATATAGGGTCCACAATGATAAGACATGTATACATGTATAATCAAAATTGGTGTCAGAATTTACATAATCTATTTCTCAGCTACTGCACAGAATATTTTTAAACTTAAAAGAGCAAATACTAAAGGTTCTCTACCAAAATTGTGTTTTTTAACCCAAAAAAGATTACTTTATTATATACAAAAGGCTACATTGTATTTCAAGTTTGATTGTTAAAAGCATGTTTACAACATGTACAATGTCAAATGACAGTATACCGTATAACCAGAAATTTTCGCGAGTATCAAATTTCGCGATTTCATGGTAAAATAGGGTGTCTTTATTTTCGCGATTCCAAAATTACAAAAAATATGTACATATAACTTCACTGTTTTGTACCTTCCATTATTAAAGTTTCAGTTATTTCCATCATAAGAATTCACTAGAACTACTTTGCTTTATGTTTAATCAGGATATGTGAAGAATGACAAACAAAACGTCACTGATATACCAATACATCTTATACCTTATTAAACACAATTTTTCACGAGAATAATTTTTCGCGATTCCAAATCACTCGCGAATATAGCGAAAATTAGTATCTCGTGAAAATTTCTGGTTATACGGTACTTATAGCGAGCGGAGCTTGCTGCAAAGGCCCTTATGGTAACGCGTATACACATTTCATATAGAGAAAATATGCTGAATCAAAGAATGAGAATGTACTACTATGCTTTCAAAAACTTTCGTCCCCTCGCAGACAGAGTTGCTGCGGAGATGCTGGATATTGCCATTTAAATTTTTTTACGACTCCAAGTAGACGTATATGTTATACTCAATTTTTGTTTATAAGTTGAATTTACTGACAACATTTTTCGTAAATCAGGTAACGATAAAGCATCAACAAGACGGCGTAACCACGGGAAATCCGACATTTCCGGTTTTAAACGAGACGTTTCGCTCTGATTGCTTTTCTCGTCTCTGGTGGTTTCGTACTGCCAGAAGTCGGAATATGTTTGTTTTTTCTTTTGTGCTTAAGTAATTTATTTTCAGCTAGCCTTAACATTATTCTTACAAAATAAAAATGAGTTATAAAGAACCATATCTTTAAAGGACCATATTTTAAGCCCCCCTTAAAATGTTCATCTGCTGGTCTAGATCAATTTTACAAATGCTTCCGTGTTTCCACTCGCCTTATACTACCTTTTTTGGCAATCATCAAACAGAAAGTTTTGTAAGATAAGATAAACCATCATATTCAAAATAAAAAAGTAAGATCTTTTTTTATTTTATATAATCATATCTATTTTCTCTCCGCTCGCACAAAAAGGCTTTGCCTTGATTCATATTATGAGGGAATTATAAATTAGGATTTATTGTCAAAACTGATTAATTGCAAGTTATTGTTGACTGTCATCTCATTTTAATTAATTTTTTTTTTCAGTTTGTAAAAGCTGTATTGTGAAGTACTTACAGAGCAGTAAGAACTGTCCACAGTGTGGGGTCAAAGTTCACGAGACGCAGCCATTGTTACATCTCCGCCCAGATAGAACACTACAGGATATTGTGTATAAGCTGGTACCACATTTGTTTGAAAGTAAGTTTGAAAGATAAAATTTTGATATTGTACTATAAACATGATTGTTTTCTCTTCAATCACTTGGGGAGGGGGATATCACAATTATAACATAAAGACGTTACGCTTTGGGGAAATATTGCAACACAAACATCTCCAACTTTTTAAGAATGCAGCAGGGTAATTTTCGAATGGGTGAAATATTTGTGAAGTCCATTGATTCGTGACATATTCGAAAATTACCCCAACGTGAAAATTTCTATGTATGCAGTAAGTAAATGTATTTAGCTCTCTGGAATAAAAGTCCGGAGATGTGTTGTCATATATGCCTGTCATGGTCAGCCTAGTATAAAATCAGCCCCATCTGTAGACAAAAATTTACCGGAGGCTGTATCTTTTGTTCCATGTGAGATAGAGCTGTGATAGCCTTATGTAGATTCTGCATTACCAGAGATTTCATTTTATATTATCATAACTTTTGACCTAGTGACCTTGATCTTGGATTATGACCAACTTTTAAAATAACTTCAGTTATATCTTTTGAACTACAAGACAAGACCTGGCTTTTATAGATAGATTCCTTTGTACAAAATTTGTACTAGCAATTTAGATAGCTTGACCTTTCACATGGTGACCTTGACCTTTGATCTGCATGTGCCTAAAAAAAACCTTAAATCTGTTCTCTTTGAAGGCTATGATATTTATCATTTACATGTAGACTCCTTGTGACCAAAGGAATCCTTTGATGCCATAGTCTTTGACATAATGACCTTGACCCAATTAAGTATAGGAATTCATGCATCCCTCTTTATTTGGCTCATGTTCTACTGAATCATATGACTGATTTCACTTTTTCTGGTGAAGTAATAAACATACTAATTTGTATTCATCGTTTGTTTTAATATTATTTTAGGAGAGGAGAAACGAAAAGAAGATTTTTATAATTCAAGAGGATTTGAAACTCAGAAGAAGGGCCAAGTTCTTGGTAAGCTTTCTTACACATGTTTTTAATTTTGTTGGTTTGTTGCTGTGGTTACAGAATTATGTACTTTTATTTTATAAATAAATTGGTACTATAATAAGAATTTCTGTGGAATACAATAACTTGATTAAATATAAAACTTTTACAGTATATGCATCTTAGTTTTGAGTTTTTTTGGGCATCAATTTTTCAAAAACACATCTTGTTCATGAATAGGGTATCTTTTTACATATATAGATGTCATTACACCTGTACATTTACATTAAGAAAGGAATGAAATTATTATTTTTCTGTCTGAAATGTTTTATAACTTTCCCTCTGACCATTTCTAGACCATTGTATATGTAACTCACATTTTAAAGAAAAAAGACCTGTTCATTTCAGCTGGAGTGGTGGAGAAGAAGTCAGAGCCTAAACTGTCATGCATACTGAACAATCCGAACGCACATCAACTCAAATACGACGAACAGATTTGTTTATGTCTTGAAAGGTTCAAGTACGTACAAAATCAAAAGTTTATAGAGTTTTTATCTGAGTTTAATCCCAAATAATCAATTAGATATGTTGGTTTCATCATAAACTTTCATTATTTATTTTTTTCTGTAATTTAGAATACATATACATGTAGTATAGTTTTTATTGTAATTCATAATCAAATTTTATCTTTACTTTGAAAAAGCATAACGCTTAAAAAAGAAAGTATACAAGAGATAGATGTACATGTATATTCACAATTTATTTCAGTTTTAATATGTTCAATATAGTAATTCTACATTTTTAATATATTCAATATGGTAATTCTACATTTTTAATAAATTCAATACGGTAATTCTATATGTACTCGTAATATATTTTCAGCAACCAGCCACAGCTGATATTTGGTGAGAAGTATACTGTACCGTCATTGGAGAAGAAGTTCCTCAGGTGTTCTTCCAGGGTTTGTGTGGCCCAACTAAAGGAAATCTTACACAAAAAACTCAGTTTTCCGCGTGGTCTTAATGTAAGGAATCATTAATGATTTGGTTCTATGCAAATTTATTTAATAGTTGCAAAACAAGTGTAAGTTTGGTCTGTATTAGAACAAAAAAAAATATATCTTTTTATTTTTATGCTTATAATATTATAAGTAAAGATTTAGGGCATATGATTTTAGAAAGGTTGAATGGAATTTGCTGAAAAAGAATTTTGAATTAGACACACATATTTATGAAATTCAAAATGGCGCCAAGAGTGAATAAATTAGGGTAATTCGATTGAAATGCAATTTGAAAAAAAGAGAACAAACAAATTTAAAAAACAAAAAATTCAGTTTGCAATTTGGTTGACATGTACATGCTTTAACTTGATTTTGTAGCTTGAGATGACATGTGGAGCAGATGCTTTGTCAGACGAAATGAGCTTAAGACAGGTTTACCTGATGAACTGGTGTCCAAGGGTACGTACATGTACATCATTCATGTTAATCTTATAATTTTTAGCTTGACTGTACTTGAGTGCAAAAGAGCTATTGCAATATCCCCAGCGTCGGCGGCATCCGAACTAGATGATAAGGTAAAATTAATGTAAAGATCATACAATAGACCTTCTTCATATTACCGGTAGACTTGCATTTTAGACGCTCCAAGACCTGATATCACTACTTTTGATGTTATTTCTAATTGTGACGTCATAATTCAGATACGAGGTCACAGTTAAAAGTTACTTCAAATGTTGTCATATCGGGTCTTATAGGATGTGTAAAATACAAGTCAACTGCGGTAATATGAAAATTGTCTATTACCTTTCCTATATTCATATTCTGTTGGTTCTTTTTGTTTTTAATGTTAAATTATACTTTGTTTAATATTACCAGATGGGGATGTAGCCTCTGGGGATGGGATTTTTAAAATTATTTCAAATGATTATGCAAATGTTGAGATGATAAGGTTAATGTTAAGATAGCAATATTTTGCCTGTAATGGCCAATATTGAGCAAAGTATATGTGCTTCATGTTCCAAACTTAAATTGTGGATGTATCTTTGATCAAACTTTCATAAAATGACCGTGACCTACTTTTTCCGCTTGAGTGATTTTACCTTTAAAAGCCAATATTGAGCAAAGTATAAGTGCTATAAGTTCCAAACTTACATGTTGGAATTATCTTTGATCTAACTTTCATAAAATGACCTTGACCTACTTTTTCCGCTTGGGTGATTTTTGTCTCTAAAAGCCAATATTGAGCAAAGTATAAGTGCTACATGTTCCAAATTTACATGTTGGATGTACATGTATATTGTGTATAATTATTTGTATTGGGGAAAAAGTGAGCTTAAGAAATTGGTTGTCATGAAAGACATTATGCTATGCAGTCGAGCATTAGGTGACGCTGGCAACTATTTTTAATAGATTTCCTTGTCCAGTAGTCCTTGTGACAGGACTGAGGAATGTGTTAAAAGGCGATATAATTATCATCGTTCAAACTTAATTATTCTCAAACTTTGAATTTAGCATATTCTTACATGAGACTGTTATTAGCATCTTACCAACATTGAAACATTTACATGTATGTTTATCTTTGCCATGTGGAGCTCGTAAAAAAGTTCCCCGCGAGGGGTTTGACAGTAATTGTTTTGAATATATTTTTCTGACATTGTCGCCATAGCACTTTCTATATAGACATAACGTCAGACAGTGCATGAAGTTTATATATTGTTTTCATTTTCGTGCTTAAACATCGACGGCGGGTGCAGGCTAGCCAACAGGGGATGCTTACTCCTCCCGGGCACCTGGTCCCACCTCTAGCTTGCTAGGGGTCCGTCGATGCTTAATTTTGTACTCTATTGTGAGTGCTGTTGAGATTATCGTCAGGATCTTCTTTAACTCATTTAAAAAAAAAGAAAGTATATACATTCAACTTTTACTTCAGGGATCACCAATGTTCATATTCTATGCCGTCTGCAGTCCTGGATAATCACACCTTACAAATTGCCATTCAACAAAGTTTGTTTCAGTGTTGTTAAGGTGCTATTACATTACAACGTTATATGGATATTGTTAACTGTTTGTTAAAGTTTCTGTGATCTCAAAAAAAGAATTTATACGTACAAATATGTATAGTTTATGAATTACATGTATATAGAATGTTGATTATGACATTTGATGTGTTAATGTATATTTCTACCTGAGTAAAGCTTACTTAAGTAATTCTTAGGCATGATGTCTATTCTCTGCATGTATGTTAATGGATGTAATTTTTTCACAATTTTTGGCGTTGTAGAAAAGTTTCAAAGGAATTTTTTATGCTTTATAAAATTAGTTATTTTCTCACAATACCTATTCAGTTGTTCAATTTTTTTTTCTTTAAGCTTGCTAAGATGAATGTTGAAGAGCTAAATAGTGATGTCTTTGTCTGTTTAAAAAAAACATTGGTTATAACTTATTTACAAGACAATTTAGGGCTTATATATTTCACATGTAGATTTCTCATGGTACTATGATCATCACTTTGTGAACTTTGACCTTTACAAGTCCTGAACTACATGTATATGGGTAAGGATTTGATAGGACATGGGAATCTATACGTAAACTAAGCATTCGTTTGGTGCCATGACTTTGACTTTCTTAAAAAAGAAACACAGGTGGGATATTGGTCTTTCTGGGAGAGTCTTGTTTACAATGTCTTTCACACACAAATTGGATTTTAAATTATGATCTTGAAGAAGATACCCACTGGAAATTCAAGTTCTGTTTTCATAGATTTTGCAAAGTCTATATACTCTTTACATGAACATGAAAATGTCATATATAAACAAAACTTTACTCGTTGGATGTTATTAAATTTTCAATGAAATGTTAAAATTTTCTGCGATCTCAAGACGACATAAACATGCAACATTTATGAACATTATTGTTATGAATACATGTATGAACGTGTGAAGAACTACATGAACTTTCATTTTACATGTATTAAATATTTATATTGATGTTTAAAAATTTGTTTACTTTTATGTACTCGGAGGTCCCAATTTTGGTATGATTGTACATGTCTAGAAGAGACATTTTAAGATTTGACTTTTGAACTCAAAGAACTGCTAAATTCTCTCTGCATACATCATGATAAGAATAAGCAGCTATGAGTAGTAATTGTCTGTCCCCCAGAACATCTTATGTCTTAACATGCAGACAACAAGACCCTGCTGCAGACGGTATTAATGGCGGGATTGCTGGCAGGAGATATTGTTTTGAAACACTATGTCCATTGAAAGTAACAGAGTACATTATGTATAATATTAAAATCTCCACTTTAAGTTTCAGTGTAAGATCCAACACACTCACATGTAAGTCTAATTCAAAATCATATTGTCAAGGTCAATCCTCAAGGTTAACTTAAGTACCAGAAATCAGTTCCACTAACTATGTCGATACTTCGAGAGTATTGGCGTATGTCCAGTTCATAATCAAACTGTCGATCCCAAAGACAATACCTGAAATCAAGTCATCATGTTCTACCTCCTTGTAAAATTTTAATGTGTTATCTTATGTAGTACAAATACTTAGTACAAAGTAAATTACATTTTTCAAGGTCAAAGGCAATACCTGCATTCAGATCCTCTCACCATGCTTTATCTTGGTACGAGATTTGAAGATTGTTCAAAATTACAATTTTCAAGGTAAAGGTCAAACCTCAAGGTCAAAGACTTTACTTGCGTTCAGATCCCCTCTTCATGCTTTATCTTTGCACGAAGTTTGAAGATTGTACACGTTTTAATTCAACTAACCTTCACTGCAAAATTACATTTGTCAAGGTCTAAAACAATACCTGTGTTCAAATCCTCTCACTATGCTTTATCTTTGTACCAAGTTTAAAGATTGTACCCTTTTTAATTCTTTTACAACTATCCTAAATGCAAAATTACATTTTTGAAGGTCAAATCGCGAGGTCGCAGTCAAGGTCAAAAACAATACCTGCATTCAGATCCTTTCACAATGCTTTATCTTTGTACTAAGTTTGAAGATTGTGCCCCTTATAGTTCTTTCATAACTAATCTAAAAGCAAAATTACATTTTCCAAGGTCAAAGTCAAATCTCAAGTTAAGGTCAAAACAATACCTGAATTCAGGTCCTCTCACCATGCTTGATCTTTGTACGAAGTTTGAAGACTGTACCCCTTATAGTTCTTTCACAACTAACCTAAACATAACAGATATTTTCAAGGTCAAGGCCAAACCTCAAGGTCAAGAACAATGCCTGCATCCAGATTTATCTTTGTACCAAGTTTGAAGATTGTACCCCTTATAGTTCTTTCACAACTAACCTAAACATAACAGCTTAACCAAATTGATGACATAGACAGATGGACATGGCCATTTCATAAGCCAGATTTTGCATTCGCAATCTGGCCAAAAATGTTTGAAACACTTCTGAAATTGACAGAAGTCAAGACTTTTCTCTGCTGTATGAAAACAAATCTGACCCTGTGTTAAACATGGTGCCATTGAAATGTTTCTGAAACTTTCAATACTATCTGCCCATATAAATAACTCTAAAATGTCCACTGAGAAGCAAAATGGCAGTACATAAATCACTTTCTGGAAATTTAACAAACAGTAAAGGTCAATCTTACATTCAAGGTCACACTCTCATTAACCTACATGTATCAAACAATATCTGTGTGTTCATAGATGCACTATTTGTCAATCGTCAATCGTAATTTTATTAATGTTCTTGTGATCTATATTCAATGATCTTGAAAAGTGAAAGGAAACAATTCAGTACGTTCCACATTTATTCATATGGAAATAACATGATGCTAAAAAGTTCATTTCAGTCATACTGTATGAAAAAAGATCAACGTTACGCACCTAAAAAATTTTGATGTAGAATTCATGGTTTGTAAATAATGATACAGCAATGATCAGTTTGAATTTTAAAAGTTTGAAAATTCATTGTGCAGCGATACAAAGAATCAAAACTAATACAGAAAATAAACGTACAAGTAGACACAGAATTACACGTATCAAGATATATCACAGATGGGAAACAAAAATTTTATGGAGTATACAAAACACAATTCATGGTCATAAAACATGACTCGACACGAGTATACTATCAATTGTCACTTGATCGTGCAGTTTGTAGCTTGGCAAGATTAACCCAACTTTAAGGTATAACTTATGCGTAGTACATGTATATGTAAGCAATATTTGCTATGAAATGAAGCTGTTTAAAACATTGGTTTTCAGAAAACCTGAAAATGGTTGCTAGAAGTCGCAAATAAAAATGTGCTAATACCTTACCACATTGCTTGCTTAGTGAGGTGTGTATATTAATTATCACTCCTTGAGAGTACGTTTATATTACAATTTCTTTTCACATAAAATATAATACAGTCTGATTAAGAAAACCAAGACCCAGTATTCTAAGTAACTATTCAGACAGATCACACAATAATTTGCTATTAATTTACTTTGAATAACTTGATATTATTCACTCGTGTGACTGATATTGAATACATATACTAGTACATCAATATACAATACAAAGAAGCTTTTTTCATAGTACATCACCATGTGTTGCCATGCCAAGTAGATCTTAGCATTACTGTGGGAGTGGCCTTGACAAAACATTAGATATGACCTTGAATGTGACCTTGGACATGACTTTCACAATTAAAAACTCAAAATGTCTGAGTCAACAACTTTTGGTGTTGTTTTTCATTATGTCATCACTGTTCAAAGATGCAATTCTATTGTGACGTAACAATGACTAAGTGCACGAAAGTTGCGTACTACGGACATTTTTTGTAATTTTGTCAGCCATTATAAATTTTGGCAAGTGGTTTATTCACTGTTGTAAATATTACAATTATACCAATTAGAAATTATTATAACACTTATATTCTATTATGCCAGACAGTTTAACATGACAAAATGATCCCCAGCTTAAGGTATCCGTTGTACAAATAAATATCAAGTGTATTATATAGTTAAAATCATGGCATATTTTTATCTAAATGTACATAATACAACATAAATAATGGTTTCTATCAGCAAAGGTCAACATGCCAACCGTCACTCAAGCCACGGAAACTCTCGAGACACTGCCGCAGATTACCGAGATAATTTTAACACTGTTTAAATGGACGAGACGTCCGCGAGATCTTCATTTGTACATTGGATACGTTAAGAAAAGACTGTCTTACATTTGGTGTTAATGGATGTATAATTCTGGTTGGTCACATGCAAGTTCTGAGAATTACGAATTCTTATACATATATTTACATTTTTGCTAAATATCAGACAACCCATTTTTGCACAAACATCACTTTTACATCAAAAGTATTCTAACATATGTAATTCTCCCTACTTTCAAAACTTGGACATGACGTTACAATAGGCAACCGGATTTATTGGAATATAATTCTAGTTGCCTAATTGGCGTTCAACTTGGGAAATCTACTAGTAATGTAAATATAATGTAATAATTCACTAATGAACACACATGACATATCTGCAGCTTAATTAACAAATCTATGAAGCTTTTTCCAAGTAAGCTCCTTACATAAGCAATACGGGTACTCACAATTGTATTTAGTAGAAATCTATAAATACAGAGACTGATCATGTAAAAAATATCGTTATAAAGTTGATACATACATGTACCAGTATTATACATTTACAAGTCAGAATGTACTTGTTTCACTCATACTCTAAAAATATTCCCAAATGAATATTTTACAGTACCTTACAAATATATTTTAAAACATTGTTTCTTATATATTATGTTGAAAAAATCTAAGAACAATGATACTTAGTATGAGGAAATCAATAACATCAATTGACATATGACATACATGTGTATGCTAATGATACCACCTTAATCTACTGTATGTGTACTTATTTTAACGTGATCAAAATTTAGCAAAAAATAAAGGAGGGTATTGTGAAAATTAACCTAAATTAAGAAATGGTGCACACTACTCATTTTCCTTTACACTATGTCACAATTAATACATTAATTTCCCGTAGTCTTGAATAAGCAGTCATAACAGCGCTTTCTCTCATACCCGCGTATGTGTTACAGAGAAGGCCCATGAGATACAGCTACATGAGCTACTTCTGTATCACATATCACGTGACAGCTGTATCACATTACACGTGATGCTATTGTTTCGATTGTTTACGTTATTGTGACCTCATGACTTTCAGCCTGCACAAACAAACAAGCTAGGGGTGACGTCGCAATAAAACATAGATTTTTAGATCGTTTTTCATTGCACTCTTGCGTCATATTTAGAAAAGCCCAATATTCGTAGATTATTCGTATAGAATAAACCATTTTTGGGGGTGCTGAATTCGAAAATTACAAAATTTTTGCAATTAAATCAACTTGATATTTTTCAAATTTCATCCCTTTTCTTTCAGTTTTGATTTTGGTCCTTAGATATGAGAGAAAAACACTCTTTCGTGGTATTCTATGAAAGACTCATCGCTTCCATCCTCAGGGTCTCAAAATTTTGCAAAACCCTCATCAAGCCTCGGGTTTTACATGATTTTGAGACCCCTCGGGTGGAACTGATGTATCTTTCATAGAATACACCATGAAAGAGTCTTATAAACTCCACTTCAATTTGAATCCCGTTAAAATAAGTACAGGTACAGTAAATGATTTTTGTATTTTATACAATGTACATGCAAATATGTGTACAAAACAAATCTAAATGAATAGGCTAAAGGTAGCCATTGTACATATAATTATATTAATCAATGCATTTATAACAGTTGAAATACCAAGTTTATATAATATACACACATTTATTCTACTTCTTACCTCTGGATGATGTGTATCATAAGGTACGGAAAAACACATAAAAAACACGGTTTTAGCAAATCCATACTTATGAGGAAGTAGAATTTATCTTCAATTAGAGATTTTACTATTCTAATTCTTTATGACTATAACGATTTATGGAAATAACAATATATATCTACTAGTGATCTGAGATTCATTATAACCGTTGTTTCACTGAAGTAATATGCCAAACGTAAAAATTGTCCCTACAACTGTCCTTAGACACAATAAATTTGAATGAGATCTTATTGTTAACACTATTTATAAATGGAAAATATGTTGGTGAGATATTTATTTGTACCATGGGTATGTTCAGATCAAGATGATGTTGAGACAATGCAAGGTCTGAAAACAATACATTCAGTTAGTGATGTCTAGCCCTGGCACATAACAGTAAAAGATCCAGGTAGGGGCTTTAAGTTGTTTCATAATAATTGATGGCTAAAGAGAAAAATGATTCTTACGAAAAAAAAAAATGAATGATTGAGAGGGACTAGCTTCAAAGGAGAAAATTAATGATAAAAACCTACATCTGTATACATGTACATGTATGTTACATACATGTACATGTAATATACAATAAATTATACATTGTACATATAATATCTCATAGTTAATGCTTAAACTTTCACATGAGAATTTAACATCAAATACTGTAACATTGTAAAACAACATGAACAAGTTTCTTTTTTTTATTTTTTGGTACCTCAATAAATAATATGGTTTTTTTATGGATAAATAGTTCCTGAAAGAGGTTGTCATGGATACATAATTGACCACTTTCAGAAATCCAAAGTTTTCTTTCTGTAGTGTAGAGTCAGGGGCCGGCCATCCTGAAAGACAATACATGTACGTGTACCATAAACATTACTCAGTCCTCATTAGAATACATGTCATTTATGAATATTAGGCCCCTCCTTCTTCAAAAAAGTTGTGCTCATTATTTTTTTCTTACTATACCGGTGCTTTCTTCTATTTTATCATACATGTATATGTATATTTCAGAAGTTTTATTGTTCATATTCCATTCCCATCATTCTCACATGTACAAATGTAGGTAAGAGAAGATAATTATAATCTGAACTTCAGTATGTATGGATTTTGCGATTATTTTACCTTGACTCTCCAGCGGGTGATTGCCACAAACTTCAGGGTGTGATACTTTCCAAGAAGTTCATCATTGCACAAAATCTCAACCTATGATAACATAGAAATAATATATACTGAAACATTTGAAATTGTTTTTCACAATAATGGAACTGGGAGGATTCTAAAAATAATTTAATGATAAATTTTGCTCGTACGCCAATTGTTTCATAAATATTCTATGGGTGATACATAATGGGAAAACTTCCCCTGATAGTTCCTCATACTGAACCACAACATTATGTGTTTGTGAAACATTACGCTTCTTTTGAACTACAGGCTTAATCAAACTCCAATCAAGGTCGAAGCCGAGAAGTGAAATAGAGCCGTAACACAAAGAAGATGAAATGAACTCAAAATTTGGCAAAGGCATAAAGTTTCATACAGACAAACAAGTACATGTAGGTAGGAGATTTAAAGAACTTGAAAATAAAGTTTCTTAGTATTTCCATTTATATTCACTACATGTATCTTCAAATTGTATACATACATGAATATCATTTTCAAATGATTTTCTTGATACAAAAATAATTCCTATAACATTCATACTTGTAATATTTTACAATACTTACGTCCGTGTACTTGCTCATATCATTGTAGACTTTTAAAGCTATGAATTTCTTCAGATGGCACACAGTGGCCTGAGATGAGAGTCGTAGAAACCTCCTTTTGAGATGTTTGAGTTGGCTCCCTTTACACTCCAAGCACACGTTAAGTTGTTCGTCGCTCCTATGATAATCTTTGTCTTCTTCTTTATCTTCTTTTTGAGTTTCTTCTTTCTTCTTCTCTTCACCCTCTGTTTAAATGTATTATATTTTCAGAATAATAAATGTTTTATGTACATGTACACTTTAAACACATATAAGTATTTAGCATCATTCAGTAAAAGTTACAGCAAAGATCACTTACAAAACTAAATTTTTTTTTTATCATAAAAAAAATTGTGTGTACATGTAAGAAAATCTTTACCTTCTTTTTTCTCAATGTTGATCCCCTGCTTTTTGTAAAATTCTTGTTGTCGCTTGGCTTCCTCTGATAATAAAAATCAAGATAAATGAAAGTTCATGAACTGCAAAATATCTTACACTTTGAAATCTTGTATACTTTCAAACAAAGAAGCAAAGAAAATTTATGTAAAGTACTGGTATGCACTAATAATACATTTAAGGAAATCAATTTCACTTGTAACCTGTAAGCTTGCCTAAAAGTGAAGAATAATGTTAAGTTCAAGGCAAACATGCTAAGTCAAGGTTACATCATATTTCCTGCAAGAATTTGGTTTGCTTCAATAAATACATCTATCATTATAATAAAGAATATGATAATAGGTCATATTGTAAGCGCTAAAGACGGTATGGCGGGATTGCAAAGTAAGTTTTTGTCACTAACTTGGTCAACGTCACTGGGTCAAATGTTATAACATAAATTGAAAGGTCTTGTCAGAGGCAACCTACCTGTATAATATTATGTTTCTACTGAATATATAGGTCCTGAGATTTTGCTTAAACCAGAAACTTTGACCAATATCTTTAACTAGGTCAAGGTCACAAGGTCAAATGTTACGGCATAAATTGAAAGGTCTTGTCATGGGCAACCTTCATGTATAATATAAAGTTTCTACTGCATACAGTTCCTCAGATTTTGCTTCAACTAGAAACTTTAACCAAAATGTTGACAACAGACATCGTTAATATATAGACCAGAATTGCTTTGCAATCCGGCCAAAAAGTTACATAAGTCAGATCTTATAACCACTTGTAGACAAAAAGGAAATACAAAGGCAAAGAAATCTTGTTTGGAACCATAGATACATGTACATTTGTATGGAAAATAAAATAACGTAAATTGTATATGCAGATCTAAGAAGAATAACTTGAATTGTCCTGATTGTCTGTCAGAATTGCCTTGAATTGTCTGGCTTGTATTGATTGTTTTGGATGATTGCCTGCATTGTCTTGAATTGTCTAGATTGACTAGTTAAGATTGTCTTGAATTGTCCTGAAATTGTCTACAATTGACTTTACAATTACAATTGATTGTCTGGATCTCTTGAATTGTCTCAAAATGTCTTGCATTGTCTTGTATTTAATTATCTGCAATATTTCAAATTATCTTGATGTCTTGTCTTGTTTTGCTTTGTCTTTGATGGTCTTAAATTGTCTAGCATATCTAAGAGGAATACAACTTGAATTGTCTTACTTTCTTGTAGATTGGGCACCAGCTTGTAGACAATGTCCTGCATGGTCCTATCATGGCTGTAATATCAAAACACATCATAAAATCATTATTTACATGATAATTTTTATCAAATGATACCTGTGTGTTTTGGAGTAGTCATGTTTATAATCATAATAATGTACATACATGTAATTTTAATGAGTTAATGGCTTGTTCAATGGTACTCATAAAGAATTTTAATTCTGTTAAAACAGCATGAAAATAGGCATTTAAAAAATAAAACACTGCTAAAGACAGTATGGCCGGGTTGCAAAGTAAGTTTTTGTCAGTAAAAAGTTAAACTTTTAAAATTAAAGAATGCCCATATGTTTGGACCTTATATATTTTGAGGTAAGAGTGCCTTGTATATTTAATGACTAAACTTATGTTGTTGTTTCTTGATTTGGGTATAAAGGAGACGAGAAATAACATAAATTGTCAAAGGTAACTAGGGAAGGGTCACTAGGTTAAAGGTCATAGTCTCAAGTGAAAGCCAACATCACAAGGAATCTCCGTGTGAAATATCAAAGCTTTCACAAAGCCCTATTTCTAATAGATACAGAGATATAGCTAAAGTGAATTCTTTTAAGGCATGTCATTTCTGAATAAAAGAATTTCAACGATTTTATGATAACCATATGAAAATATAGTATTCATGTCACTTAATCATTTTATGTAGGAAAATTATTAGGTCCGTGAATGTGTATTTGAACCAGAAGTCTCTGACGAGACTGTAGCTCTCCTGGTTGTTTTGCTTTTTATTTACTCATTGACAAGTGAATAAGATACATACACATAAATATCGATTTCCATTTTTTAAGACCATAGGGAGCAATCATTCTAACAAATTAAAAGTAGCACAACAAAACACTGCAACTCGAATATCACTCATATAATTCATAATATCCAAGATAAAGTATTTAAAAAAAGAATGCCACACCCATTTTCCAAGATCCCAAGGGGGCAGAGGAGGGGGGGGGGCAGGGAATGCCAGCTCACATGAACTATCAATGACATAACAAAACTGACAGATCCATCTTACTGCATTAAGAATTACAACAACTCTCATTCATTAATAGCTTTGAAAGGTTGCGAGCACAATTATATAGGAAAAATGGCCACACCTATTTTCTAAGACCCTGGGGGTAAGGGGCTCAAACAAAATATTAGATGCACAACAAGAACACAAACCAATCATATTACAAAAAGAATGAAGCCTCAATCATTTATAGTGTAAGAGGAATTGTGAGCGCAAGATTACATAGAGTTATATACTAGGAGAAAATGACCACACCCATTTCCTAAGACCCTGGGGCTCAAACAAAATATTAGTACACAACAAGACCAGTGACAGACCAATCATATTGCAAAAAGAATGAAGTTTCCATCATATATAGCGTCAGAGGAGTTGCGAGCACAGGATTACATAGACTTATATAGGAGAAAATGACCACCCCCATTTTCTAAGACCCTGGGGGTCAGGGGCTCAAACAAAATATCAGGTGCAAAACTAGACCATGGACCCATAATATTGCAAAAAGAATGAAGTATCTATCATTTATAGTGTCAGAGGAATTGGAACACTAGATTTATATAGAGTTATATAGGAGAAAATGACCACACCCATTTTCTAAGACCCTGGGGGTCAGGGGTTCAAACAAAATATCAGGTGCACACCTAGACTACAGACCCAGCATATTGCAAAAAGAATGAAGTCTCTATCATTTAAATTGTAAACGGAGTTGCGAGCACAAGATTACATAGAGTTATATAGGAGAAAATGACCACACCCATTTTCTAAGACCCTGGGGGTCAGGGGCTCAAACAAAATATCAGGTGCACATCTAGACTACAGACCCAGCATATTGCAAAAAGAATGAAGTCTCTATCATTTATAGTGTCAGAGGAGTTGCGAGCACAAGATAACATAGAGTTATATAGATGAAAATGACCACACCCATTTTCCAATACCCTGGGGGTCAGGGGTCAAACAAAATGTCAAGTGCACAACTAGACCACAGTCCCATCATATTGCAAAAAGTATCAAGTCTCTATCATTTATAGTGTCAGAGGAGTTGCGAGCACAAGATTTCATAGATTTTCATGACCACGCCCATTTTCTAAGACCCTGGGGGTCAGGGGCTGAAACCAAATGTCAGGTGCACAACTAGACCACAGTCCCATCATATTGAAAAAAGAATCAAGTCTCTATCATTTATAGTGTAAAAGGAGTTGCGAGCACAAGATTACATAGAGTTATATAGGAGAAAATGACCACACCCATTTTCTAAGACCCTGGGGGTCAGGGGCTCAAACAAAATATCAGGTGCACATCTAGACTACAGACCCAGCATATTGCAAAATGAATGAAGTCTCTATCATTTATAGTGTCAGAGGAGTTGCGAGCACAAGATTACATAGAGTTATATAGGAGAAAATGACCACACCCATTTTCCAATACCCTGGGGGTCAGGGGTCAAACAAAATGTCAAGTGCACAACTAGACCACAGTCCCATCATATTGCAAAAAGTATCAAGTCTCTATCATTTATAGTGTCAGAGGAGTTGCGAGCACAAGATTTCATAGATTTTCATGACCACGCCCATTTTCTAAGACCCTGGGGGTCAGGGGCTGAAACCAAATGTCAGGTGCACAACTAGACCACAGTCCCATCATATTGCAAAAAGAATCAAGTCTCTATCATTTATAGTGTCAGAGGAGTTGCGAGCACAAGATTTCATAGATTTTCATGACCACGCCCATTTTCTAAGACCCTGGGGGTCAGGGGCTGAAACCAAATGTCAGGTGCACAACTAGACCACATACCAAGTAAGATGCAAAAAGAATTAGCTTTCTATCTCCTATGGTTTCAGAGGAGTTGCGAGCACAAGAATTGTTTACGGACGGACGGACGGACAGACGGACAGACGGACGGACGCCGGACGACGGGGTATCGCATAAGCTCGACTGGTCTGAGACCAGTAGAGCTAAAAATGGGTAAAAAATGTGGGAAATTTGTTGCTAAAAATAGCACATTTGTAAAGAAAATACAAAAAGTGTTGAAATGCACTCATTTGATTTTTATTTTACTTTTCTTCATTATTATACAATGAAACAGGTTAGAACTTTGTATAAAAGTAGAATTTGATAAAGTGCTACCTTACGTACCAACTTCATCGATAATTAAAAATTTTCTAGATTTTACTAAAAATAACAAAAATCATCCAAGTTAAGGTCAAATTTTCAGAGGTACCGAATTTCAACGATTTTTTCAAACACACAGTAAAACGTGCTCCTAGGGAAGACTTTTCAAAATATTGAAGACAAGTTAAAAGTCATGTTTGTAAAACATTAATGCCCCCCTACCCCTTCTGTGATTAAAGTCCATCACAACTTTATACTTGCATTGATACAACCTATGGGGGTATAAAGTAACAGTTTGATTTCAATATGTAACTCCACTTAAGAGATATTGAACAGAAACCCTGAAGTTTTGGTATTTTTCAAAGTGCAAGGGGCATAACTCTGTCCAAATTTTTTTGATCGGACCTAAATATGAACTTGACCTAGATTTTCATTTGATGTGTCTGTATACAAAATTTCATTTCTATATGTAACTCCACTCAAGAGATATTGAACGGAAACCCTGAAATTTTGGTATTTTTCGAAGTGCAAGGGGCATTACTCTGTCAAAATTTTGTTGATTGGACCCAAATAAGAACTTGACCTAGATTGTCATTTGATGTATCCGTATACAAAATTTCATTTCAATATGTACATGTAACTCCACTCAAGAGATATTGAACGGAAACCCTGAAATTTTGGTTTTTTTGAAGTGCAGGGGCATAACTCTGTCATAATTTTGTTGATCGGACCCAAATAAACACTTGACCTAGATTTTCATTTGATGTGTCTGTATACAAAATTTAATTTCAATATGTAACTCCACTCAAGAGATATTGAACAGAAACCCTGAAATTTTGGTATTTTTTGAAGTGCAAGGGGCATAACTCTGTCCAAATTTTTTCGAACGGACCTTAATACGAACTTGACCTGGATTTTCATTTGATGTGTCTGTATTCAAAATTTCATTTCAATATGTACCTCCATTCAAGAGATATTGAACGGAAACCCTGAAATTTTGGTATTTTCCGAAATGCAAGGGGCATAACTCTGTCAAAATTTTGTTGATCGGACCCAAATATGAACTTGACCTAGATTTTCATTTGATGTGTCTGTATACAAAATTTCATTTCAATATGTAACTCCACTCAAGAGATATTGAACGGAAACCCTGAAATTTTGGTTTTTTTCGAAGTGCAAGGGGCATAACTCTGTCCAAATTTTTTCGATCGGACCCAAATAAACACTTGACCTAGATTTTCATTTGATGTGTCTGTATACAAAATTTAATTTCAATATGTAACTCCACTCAAGAGATATTGAACAGAAACCCTGAAATTTTGGTATTTTTTGAAGTGCAAGGGGCATAACTCTGTCCAAATTTTTTCGAACGGACCTTAATACGAACTTGACCTGGATTTTCATTTGATGTGTCTGTATTCAAAATTTCATTTCAATATGTACCTCCATTCAAGAGATATTGAACGGAAACCCTGAAATTTTGGTATTTTTCGAAATGCAAGGGGCATAACTCTGTCAAAATTTTGTTGATCGGACCCAAATATGAACTTGACCTAGATTTTCATTTGATGTGTCTGTATACAAAATTTCATTTCAATATGTAACTCCACTCAAGAGATATTGAACAGAAACCCTGAAATTTTGGTATTTTTCGAAGTGCAAGGGGCATAACTCTGTCCAAATTTTTTCGATCGGACCTTAATACGAACTTGACCTGGATTTTCATTTGATGTGTCTGTATAAAAAATTTCATTTCAATATGTAACTCCATTCAAGAGATATTGAAAGGAAACCCTGAAATTTTGGTATTTTTCGAAATGCAAGGGGCATAACTCTGTGAATTTTTTTTTTTATTAGACCCAAATATGAACTTGACCTAGATTTTTGTTTGATGTGTCTGTATACAAAATTTCATTTCAATATGTGAATCCATTCCAGAGATATTGAACGGAAACTGATGTCGTGGACCGACCGACAGACCGACCGACCGACAGCGGCAAACCTATATGTCCCCTCTTCTTCGAAGGGGGGCATAATAAAGTATATGTCCATGTTAAAATAAGAGAGAACAGACGCTTACAAATAGTGCCATTTTGTGGTTTTCTTGAAAAAGTGTCAGAGCTGAAAATTTGCCTTATTTTGGGTGGAATTTAAACAATTTATGATTTGTCAGTATTCATCAGCCATACCTTATAAAAAAGCTTAAATCAATAATATTCCATGCATAAAACAAAATTCATGGGTAATTACTAACGTAAAAGAAATCCGAACAGTTGAAAAAAGTACCTCCACGTTAATTTTTGCAGAAATTACCGCAAAGCATTTTCTTACGAATACTTCATTCATTTTAGATAAAATTTTCAAACTTGGACGTTTTAATGTGTCTTATGAATTTTAAAAAGTCTGAAAAAGAGTAAGAAATAATACATTGGCCATAATAAATTGAAATATCTATAAAAGTCAAGCTCAATGAGTGCTAAAACAGGAGATGCGCAATAGTCCAAAATCGTGACCAATGACACACCTTAAGTAGGTCAAAGGTCAAGGTCAAATGATATGGCATATATATATATATGGCATCATATGGGCAACCTACGTACATGTACAATATTATGATTTTATTCCATACAGTTCCTTAGATTTTGCTTAAACTAGAGACTCTTACCAAAATTTTTAACTAGGTCAAATTCCATGGTCAAGGTCATTAGGTCAAATGTCATGTCATGAATTGAAAGGTTTTGTCATGGGCAACCTACATATACAGTATAATAATATGATTCTACTGCATATTGTACAGTTCTTTAGTTTAGATTTTGCTTAAACCAGAAACTTTAACCAAAATCTTTAACTAGGTCAAAGCCAAGGTGAAGGTCTTTAGGTCAAATATTACAGCATAAAATGAAAGGTCTTGTCATGGGCAAGCTACATGTATAATACATTGTATTATGATTTTATTGCATATAGTTCCTTAGATTTTGCTTAAACCAGGAAATTTAACCAAAATTTTTAACTAATTAAAATTCCAAGGTCAAGGTCACTAGGTCAAATGTTACTGCATGAATTGAAAGGTCGGATGGATGGACATACAGACAGATGGACGGACATCATCAATCCATAGACCGGAATTGCTTTGCAATCCGGCCATAAATTTATTAATCTGGTCGTACTGAAAGAATACCTGATGTAATTGAGTGGATGACTTTGATGTATAAGAATGCCACATTTTGGACAGGTATTGTGGTCCTCAAAATACTTCACTAGGCAACTCTTACAAACTGAAACATAAAATTAAATAAAAACAACTGCAACTCCTTAATTCTTCTGAAATGCAATAATATGTACACCTGTATATCATTGTAGTGCATTTTTTGCATTCGAAATTTCTTTCAAATACCTGTTTAGTTCTCAATTTTGTGCAATTGTGTAAATCCAGTATGACTTAGTTCACTTTTCTGCTAGTATATAGATCTGAATGCTATTAGATTTTGAAAACTTCAATTGCTTTCTATTAAATCTGAAGTGTTTCAAACAAAACAGATGTCTTATAGAAAACATGGTGTATCAGTATTTACATAAAATTTAATGTGTGCAGACATTACTGTCCTGTTTACTAAATCCAGAGCACCCTGTTTTAGCGATTTATTCTGTCGTCTGAAGAATTTTGCTAAAATTTATTGTTTCTGAGAATTGGCCTGCTGTAGTCGTAACTGGAAATTAACTTTAACTTACCCTATCAGCTGCCCTCAAACCGCGATATGAAAAATAAAATGTCTATGGGAAATTCCCATGTTAATTTCAAGCCGCCGCAATATTGTTCTCCGTGTCAACAATAGTAAACAGTAACGTCAAAGCTCCCGATGTCATGCATTTTCAGCGATTTTACTATAGAAAATCCACGTAGACTTATTATTTTCTGTCCTATTTCTAACTTAATTGACGCATAGCCAAAACAATGGTATTTTCTATTACAACTCAAGGAGTACTATGAAATTGATATCTTTTTGGAAGATGACAGTATCATATTTTAGAGAAAACCGGGAAAACAAGGTGCTCTGGATTTAGTGAACAAGACAGTAGGCTATAAGCAAGGTGTACTACATGCACTGTACATAAATGTATGAAACATTCATGGTGTACTTAAAACTAAAAGTGTGTAGAAATCAGTCTACTAGACAATAATACACAGCAACATACTTACCCATGAGTAGACATCAGTAGGTTACTTGTACATGTGTGTAGACAACAGTATGGTATTGTTACTTACATGTGTGTAGACATCAGCATGGTATTGTTACTTACACGTGTGTAGACATTCTGTGATTGTAGTGGCCTCTATCAGGTATCCCTGACACAGTTTACAGATGATGTGACAGTTTACAGTCTTCAGTTTAACCTTCTTTTCCATCATGATGCTCTGTATAACATGTCAGCCCTATGAATAAAGAAAAATTAATTTCAAAGTTGCAGTTTTATCTGTACAAATGAATGTTAAGTGCATCAGAAATGAAACATTCAATAAGGTACATTTGTATAAAAGAAGATACAGTGCAATGTCATACATCACATAATGAGACAAGCTTGGTCTTGAAATGCCATCTCAGTATAATTCAACTGTGATCAACAATTCTTGATGTCAGACTGGTCATAACAAATTTCCGCCATGTTTACAAGGGGGGGGGGTCTTGAGATTTATCTGAGTGTGCCCTATGAAAAATCTGTGATTTGTTAGCTCCCTCCCTCATCAAATCTGCTTTGAGGAGCTATGAGGTAATTCATAAATTTTCTAGTCGATACGTGTGAAATCGGAAAAAATAGCAACATTTTCTTATAAATTGGGAAAGTATTTAAATACGTTTGGATGCCTTTTCACTTGGAAATTAGAATTTTAAACTCATTTTGTTGAATTTTCCATGAGGTGTTAATTTGGAAAAAATGGCCGTAATTGGGGAAAAAGGATACTATTTAGCATTGGGACTGGGGCCGAATGATTAATGTTGCCCACAAATTAGGCTGATCGAGAGCACATAGCTGTTTCCATCAATTATGCTCTATGATAATCACCAAGTTTATCCTCCAACTAATTTCAGAACTTCTTGGTGCTTATCTGTAACAAAATCTTTGAGCGACATAAATGATCTGCCTGTGCCAGGCATATATTTGAACCCTTTACTTAACTTCATAGCGAGCGGAACTCGCTGCAAAGGCCCAAAGGGCCTTTGCGAGCGAAGCTTGCCCTTATGGTAACGCGTATACACTTACCTTAGTGAGAAAATATGCTGAATCAAAGAATGAGAATGTACTACTATGCTTTCAAAAACTTTCGTCCCCTCGCAGACAGAGTTACTGCGGAGATGCTGAATATTGCCATTTAATTATTTTTTCGACTCCGAGTATACGTATATGTTATATTCAATTTTTGTTTACAAGTTAAATTTATTGACATAATTTTTCGTAAAGCAGATTACGAAATAGCATCGACAACTCGGCATAACAGCGGAATCGTTTTAGGAAAGCCGACATCTTCGTTTGAGTATTTTGTTTACTGTGCTTCTATGACATCATTGATGTCATCGCGCCAAATTCTTCATGTCACTTTGACGTTGTAAGATTTTCCTTTAATGGACGTATTTTGCTTGACGTAAACGCTTCTAAAAGGTCAATAAACCGGCCAAAGTATTCCTATGGGCGATTTTGTGTTCAATCCGGATGGCTTCACGTTATTAAGTTTCTCAATCCAGAACACTTCTCGGATTTTACGATAATATTGGGAGGCATCCGAACATTTCTCCAAAATTATAATTTTGATGTCCGATATTAAAGTGGTTTTCTTTATTGAAATGTTATGAAACAGGCTTTGGACGATTGTATCTGACATCGGCGAGATGGATTTTTTTCTTTTGGGCGATATGCAATGAGTTATTTATTTTCATTTAACCGTTTTATAACAAAATTAAAATGGCTTTAAATAAAAAAAAAAATCACATGTAGGAAATATGACCATGTCTGTTCATAAATCCTTGGTCTGACCAGTTCTAGCTGAGCTCTTTAAACTAGATCGTTGATATAAAGTTTCAAAATCATACACCTTTTGTATTTGCTCGTATTTTTCTGTAAATTTGACTGGAATCCCCCCCCCCCTCAACCTAATCTAATATTTGCCGGTCAAGGCCAAAACAGGAACGTACAAAGAACCATATTTTAAGCCCCACACCCCCCTTAAAATGTTCATCTGCTGTTCTAGACCAATGTTACAAATGCCTCTGTGTTTCCACTCGCCTTATACTGCCTTTTTTTTTTTTTTTTTGGCAATCACCAAACAGAAAGTTTTGTAAGATAGGATAAACCGTCATAGTCTAAAATCATATTTATTTTCTCTCTGCTTGTACAAAAAGGCTTTGCCTTGATTCATATTAATGCAAATAAGTTTGAATACCAGTGCATGAAAGCAGCAAGGTTGGTGCATCACAACTTCAGGCTTGAAAGTGGTAAGACATACAAGCAGTTGCAAAGTGAATCTAAAGTCTCGTTAAAGCTCATCCTGTATAGTTTGAGCTAAATACATTTAAATTAAACATGCAATAAATACTAAAAGATGGTAATACTAACAAGAAATCATCAAAAGATATGTTAAGTGTGTGGTATGTCATTTCGAACGGTAAAATTATGTCGACCCAAACGACAGAGGAAATTCGAAACGTTTTCTAGTGTTTGGCCAAAATAACGTATTGTATCGGGTAAGTTCGTGTTTTTTCTTACATGATTTACTCATTGTCTGATCAAATTCGTCGAAGTACAATATTTTGGCGTATTTCTTTGTATTTCTTTTCTTTCACTTTCATTGATGGTAATGACACTTCCGGTAGCCACCTGAAGCAACGAGATATTTCATTGGTTGAAAGACAAAGAGTGTTCGGAGGGGTCGCGTAGGGGCGTAGGGGACAAGGTGTGGTCATTTAGGGGGGCAATGTGTGGTCATTCTTGCGGGTTGTCATCATACAGGTCTACAGGGTGGGGTTATTTTGGTCAGAGACTATACCCTTGTGGGTGGTCATCATACAGGTCTAGTAGGGGATCTTGGTGTTTTCTTTTAAAAAATGAGGACCTTGATGGGAGTACATCAATGAGCGGATCTAGACTATGATTTTTTCGGGGGGGGGGGGGGGGGTGAGGAGACCCAGCCATTTGATTCTGAAGAAAAAATGCACCAAAATCGGGAAATTTTCTAGATACGCTAGTAGAGTTGCCAATTTCATCATGTTCATCGATCCTCTTTTGCGTAATCGGAGATTGGGGGCATATATTGATAGGTCTTAGTACCGTCTGTCCGTCTGTTTGTCCGCATAAACTTTCACCTTAGCCATTACTTTTTAATGGTAAGTGATAGGGTTTTCATATTTCACAAGTGTATTCCTTGCGACATGACCTTTCCAAGGATAACTAAATTGAAGTTTGACATTGTGACCTTTGAGTTTGACATACTTCTGAAAAACTTTAACCTTGGCCATAATTTTTGATTTGTAAGTGATAGGGCTTTCATATTTATATGTTAACATTGTGACAAGACCTTTCCATGGATATCAAATTTTTTTCCTCACTTGACCCTGACCCTAATAGAATTTGACTTACTTTCGTTTCACCTAAACTTTGGCCATAACTTTTGAATGGTAAGTGGAAGGGGTATATATATTATATTTCACATATGCATTCTTTGTGGTAAGACCTCCTCATTGACAATTTGACCTTGTGAACATGGCCAAAAAATGTGAACTACTTTTGACA
This sequence comes from Pinctada imbricata, assembly GCA_033119305.1. Taxonomy (NCBI): domain Eukaryota; kingdom Metazoa; phylum Mollusca; class Bivalvia; order Pterioida; family Pteriidae; genus Pinctada; species Pinctada imbricata. Next base: position 10,177,793 of record VSWD01000008.1, read on the forward strand.
TTTCAGCTGTTTTACTGACAAAGATGCCAACGGGGGCATTTGTGTCTTACAAACACGTTTTCATTTTATTTTTTTTTTCCGGAATAGAAGGTTGCAATCAATCCGAGGTCAGTCAACCATTTTGAGTAAGAAAATAAACCAGAAAACTATACACGCATATATGATTATGCTACGGGACAGGACAGGCAACAAGATTATTGTTTTCTTTTGATGATATTTGTATTGGCAGTGGCGGATTTAGAGGGGGGGGGCCAGGGGGCCCGCCCCCCCCCCCTTTTTCACCCAAAGTTATTGATTCAGAGTACTCTTTTTATGCTTATTCTCTTTACTTTTGGGGAAATTTTCGGCTCGCTTCGCTCGCCACACTAAATTTTTCATTAGTTGTTAATTTTTTCGTCTTCACTTTGTCTTCAACTTTCTTTGTCATCGTGTTTGAACGGATTCATTTGTCATAAACATATACAAAATTCAAAATCAAATTGACACTTGAATAATTACCAAATGCTTCATTTTCATGGGTCGATCTAACCAGGTTGTGGAGTTGTAATGCCCTAATCTTCCCAACCTTCCCCAATTGGTCAAACAAAAATGGAGCATGGAAAATGAGAGAGAGATTGTATTCTTATGACAAAATATAACAATCTATTCCAAAAATTTTACGGCTCGCTCCGCTCGCCAATATAGAATAAAGTTGTTTATATACATGTACGGATGACTTAATTTGAAACAAATGAAAACTTCATATCTTAAAAAAATTTTCTGCCTCGCTACGCTCGCCAGTTTACCTATTAACTAAAGTAAATGAATCAACTCCCCTCCCCACCCCACCCCACTTCTTAATTAGATCGGTAGTCTTGAGGTTCACGTTTTTCGTCTCGACTTTTTTTTTTTTTTTTTTTTTGCTTGTCAGTATTTCCGTGAACATTTTTCTTCGAGCTGAAACCTTGGGCCCCCCTTTTATGAAATCCTAGATCCGCCACTGATTGGATATTCGAACCTAGTAGGCTATACACTGTGACGTATAGGACCTCTGAGCCTCTAGGTTACTGCACTTGTAAATACCACTCACCTATTTATCTGGCTATGCAATACTCCTCCTCCTATTAAAATATGAGGTTTCTTCAATGTCGCCACATCATAAATAATCTCTTGTTGTACCTACCTCTCTTCGAGGCCATCTTACACTCACTGCATCAAATACAACACGATGGAAAAAAAGATGTGCCGAGACCGGGATTCCAACCCTGTGCCTTTTAGCATGTAAGTGTAGAACGAGCTACCACTGAAAAAAGGATTATAAGCTTGCTTACAATGCATCATTGCATACACATTAAAGACAATTGTTACAATCTAAATGTATTGCTACTACATGTATCTAAAATAATTAAATGGCAAAAACCAACAGTTTCTTTCGCACGCCCATATTATTCATAGGTTCCCAGATGTTAGATTATGTTCGTATTCAAAGAGAACCCTTAAAAACTTGCTGACGAGATATTTTTAAAATCCCTGTAGAGAGAGTATGTATTAGATTTTCATCGATGATTCAAAAGGATACCGATCGTCATTTATATACAAATCATGGACATGTAGTGACTTGTGCAATGCCTTGTCATTCCTCTTGGACATCTTTTTTATATGTTAGATTTGGTGAAAACCTCTGCAATCAGGTTGTAGTGATCCCTATGGATACTAACTGTGCGCATCATGTTGCATATTTACTTTTATACGCATTTTATAAAAACAAATCATCACAAATCTTCAATGCAAAGAAAATTTGATGATTTGAATTATGTATAGGATAAAGACCGAGTTGAGGTCTGTATGAAGGTTAGATGCCCAAGGAGAGAACAGGGTGGTGTTTAAAGACCGAGGCCGAAGGCCGAGGTCTTTAAACACCACCCTGTTCTCTCCGAGGGCATCTTACCTTCATACAGACCTCAACGAGGTCTTTATCCGACTTACAAACCGCAGATTTTCTTAAATTTTCAGAAAAATAAAAATCCAAAAACTTAAGACACCCCTGGTTTTCAAAATGAAACTGACCATGCAAATTATCGGAAGGACGGTAACGATTATCAGGCCATAGTAGAAAAATAGTTTGTTGTACATCCCGATAATTTTTCTGAAATTTTCTGAAAGGTACCCTCACTACCCTGTATTCGGTCAGAGAAGAAAATAACAGGTAAACAATGAGTTCTTTTTCCATTAAGGTTTTTGAATAGGTAATTAAATTTAAGGAAAGGTTTTCTAATGGAGTAAGGACAATATTTCTTTATTTTGTCAATCAAGTTCCTCAATATACATTTATTTGGAGAGCATATAGAATAATTGGTCTTCAAGAATCGCTATGGGGATCTAGATTGAGTTGAGATGGTATTTTGAGCTTCTCATTAAAGGATTCTTTCGCAGACTTGAAACACAATATTATCTATACTATGGCCGAATACTCTTAATAATCGAAACAATTCACACCCGCGACTGAAATAATTTTCTTTTCTCCGCCCCTCATTGTTTTTTATTGACCTCCACACTTCACTGAACGTTCATAAAACCTAGTATATTTAGAATCGTCCGCGGTCTTTATGAAATAAAATGACCGATGAATAACAAAAGAATCACATTTGAAGGTTTGTAAATAATGTTACTTCTAGATACATGGATGATATTCTGATTATTGACAACCCTGTAAAGAAAAAAGAAATATTCGCAAGAATTGACGTTCAGCGAAGAAAACGTAAAAAAACCCACATATCTGTGTTTCGAAACACCCTTTTTCCCTGGCTCTACAGTGATCTACCGTCTTACGCTATTGAAATATTTTGTATCTAAACTGATCCGATACGCAAGGGCATGTACTAGAGTTTTGGATTTTCACAGTAGAAATTTACAAATCACAAAAATATTCTAGGTCAAGGTTTCCGCTTGAAATTATAACCTTGTTAAGACTTTCTGGAAATTTTACAAAACATATTCTCAATTCTCAGCTTCTTTTGAAATTCGGACCTATATACATACAACAGTGTATATTATTTTGGGAATTCACAACCTGCCTTTTGTGGTGACATAATAAACAAAATGAGGAGGATCAAAGGTAGACAGAAACTAAATCGAAAATGCGTCAGATTCATCAAACGCCTTTCATACTGTGGATATAATCCTGGTGTCACCAGACGGACACTCTTCATGTACTTGACCATGCAATCTACAGCCTTGTACCAGCGCATTTTTTTCCGAAATTGCATTCTGACTGACTGTGACAATGGGTAGCCATCACAGACCCTGTCCAAACTTCTTTAGAGAAGAAAGGATCCCTAGCCATCTTTCCTCTCTGAATGTAGGTCGTACTCATCAGGTGATTCCACGCACGAACTCGCTCCAGCTGGCAGAACACGGACTGTTTTTCGAATGTCCTTATGATTTTGATATCAATTTACATATTCATCTGTGTGGGATATGCTTGGTACTTGACCAATCTACAGTCTAGTACCAGCGCATTCTTGAAACTTGCACTCTAACTGACTGTGACGACGGGAACTCCATGACGGGCCCTGTCCAAACCTCTTTAGAGAAGACAGGGCCCCGACCACCTGTCTTCTCTGAATATCAGTCGGACTCCTCGGGTGATAACATATATGAGCTCGCTACAGCCGCAGAGCACGGCTTGTATTATGTGTACCTCTTTTTTTTAAATATACATTTACATATTCATCTTTTGATGCCTGGGTCCCTGCATTTTGCGTTCTTGTTTGTGTGTGGAGGTGAGGAGGTTGTTTTACACCACAATTTTACGTACTTCGAGACCTCTGGGTAATCGGAAAAGTGGAAGGGTTGTGCGCACGTAATCCAGGATAACTATACCGTCTGCTATTTTCGTGGCAGATGGCCGTCCTAAGTCGGCACCGGTTGTCCATTGGTCTCGTTGGGTTGTGTGTGGTCCCTTGTGTTTGATATTTGTGTTGTGCGTTGATGTTCCTTGTCCCTTTTATTTCTCTTTCTGTGCGTGTCTGCTCTGTGTTTTTGCATTGGGTGTTTTTTGGGTTTTGCTGTGGGTGCTGCAGCCTGGTGTTGTTGGAGATCCCTTCCTTTGTTAATTCGGCCCCTGTGATTTGCTGTCGTTTGTGTGATCATCTTACAGTGAGGAGGCTTTTATACACAACATCTGTTCATTCTTCGAGACCAATGGATAACCGGACAAGTGGGAGGATTATGCGCACGTGATCCGGATAACCACACCATTTGCTACTATTGTGACATTGTGACGACATATGGTCGTCCTTATTCGGCAACGATTGACCATTTGTCTCGTTGGTTTTTGTGAAGATGTTTCTATGTCGCCTTGTTTGGTATGCCTTGTCCCTTTGGTGTCTCTTGTTGTGCTTGTTCTCTCTGTGTTTGGTATGCCTTGTCCCTTTTGTGTCTCTTGTTGTGATTGCTCTCTCTGTGTTTGGTCTGCCTTGTCCCTTTTGTGTCTCTTGTTGTGTTTGTTCTTTCTGTGTTTGGTCTGTCTTGTCCCTTTGTTGTCTCTTGTTGTGATTGTTCTCCGTGTGTTTGGTATGCCTTGTCCCTTTGGTGTCTCTTGTTGTGTTTGCTCTCTCTGTGTTTGGTCTGCCTTGTCCTTTTGATGTCTCTTGTTGCGTTTGTTCTCTCTGAGTTTGGTCTGCCTTGTCCTTTTGATGTCTCTTGTTGCGTTTGTTCTTTCTGTGTTTGGTCTGTCTTGTCCCTTTGTTGTCTCTTGTTGTGATTGTTCTCTCTGTGTTTGGTCTGCCTTGTCTCTTTGGTGCCTCTTGTTGTGTTTGTTCTCTCTGTGTTTGGTCTTCCTTGTCCCTTTGGTGTCTCTTGTTGTGTATCTCCACTCTGTGTTTGGTCTTCCTTGTCCCTTTGGTGTCTCTTGTTGTGTATGTCCACTCTGTATTTTCACATCTGTTTGTTTCGATGTTTTGCTCTGAGTAGTACTCCATACGTGGTCTGTTGGGGATCCTCTCCTTTGTTATATCAGAAGTCGTGAGAAGTGGAAGGTCATGCGTTACCCATCGACTGATTGTAATGACGGGACTCTGTGACGGGAGCGGGACATTGTCTTACCATCTTCTCGTCTGACCACTTGTCATATCTGAAGTTAAGAAAGACTCATCAGATGGTTGTATGTCACTGGAGGTTAGAAGAGCGATTGTTCACTAATTTGATACCCATTTCTTTGCGTGTGACAAACTTGTTTTTATAGCCATTATGCAATGAGGATATTGATCATCACATACATTTAATCTTGTGGCTTAAAAAGTGACCTAGTCCTCTGGCTCCCTGACCACACTACATAATACTATTGTCCCAGATGCTTGCCAGTAAATAATCCCGGTAGTGCAACAATATGTAAAACATGTGAGCTATCCTTTCAAAAAGAATCCTGTTATGTTTCAACCAAAGTGTTGACCTATATTTGAATAAATATACGTTTTTTTTTAAACAACTGATGGGTTCAATCATCCCAAAACATAGGGTATAGATAAACACAACAAGAGGCACAAAAGAATAAGATATAGAATTTTTAAACACAAAAGACTACGAATAAACTAAGGAGAAGAATGGGCAATCTTTTCCGACTCGGGACGTCCATCTGCCACGCCAGTAGCAAATGATGTGATTATTTAGATTACGTGCGCAAAACCCTCCCGCTTTTCCGATTACACAATGGTCTAGGAGAACGAACAATTGTAGTGTAAAATAACCTCCTCATTGTACATAAGATAACCACACACACAAGTGGTACAAGCAACACACAGATGAATTTGTAATTGGGTGTTAAAACCAAGAGCATACGAAATACAGTCCGAGGTCTGCCGGCTAGAGCGAGCTCATGCATGTAACCACCCGAGGAGTCCGATCGACATTCAGAGAGGCCAGTTGGTTGGGGCCTGTCTCCTCTAACGAGGATCAGTGATCATTGAGTCCCGTCGTCACAGTCAGCCAGGTACAAGACTTAGATCGTCCATTCAGAATGTTCGTCTGGTGACAGCAGGATCATATCCACGGTGTAAAAGGCGTTTGGTGATCCTGACGCAATTTCGAGAGTTAATCTGTCTACCTTTGATCATTCTTACTTTGTTTATTATGTCACCATAAAAGGCAGGTTGTAAAATACCAAGACCTGCGTATCCGGTAACCCAAATTGTTGTGCGTGTATTGTACGGAAAAAATATGGCTGCAAACAACAACGATACAGACAATACAAAAAACAAAGGGACACGAACCTGTAAATAAATGTTATAAATAAGCACGAAAGAAGAACGAAAATTATTATTTGCTGTGCAAACAGGAGCAAACATATTGACCATTAACAAAATATTTTGATTTGATTTAAGGATGCGTGCCTCTTATGCCATTTGCCGTGTGGAGCTTGTAAAAAAGTTCCCCGCAAGGGGTTTGACAGTAAGAGTTTTGAATATTTTCCCCTTGCATGGTAACCATGGCACTTTCTATATAGACAAAAACTCAGACAGTGCATGTATTTTATATATTGTTTTCATTTTCGTGCATGAACATCGACGGCGGATGCGGCTAGCCAACAGGGGATGCTAACTCCTCCCGGACACCTCATCCCACCTCTAGCTTGCCAGGGGTCCGTCGATGCTCAATGTGGTGCTCTATTGTGTGCTGTTGAGATTATCGTCAGGATCTTCTTTATCTCATCTATGTTTGTATGGTCATATCTTACAGTGAGGATGTTATTTTACACCACAATTGTACGCTCTTCGAGACCTTTGGGTAATCGGAAAAGTGGAAGGGTTGTGCACACTACACCGTCTGCTACTGACGTGGCAGATGGCCGTCCTAAGTCATCACCGTTGACCATTGGTCTCGTAGGTTAATGTGTAGTCATTTATGTTTGATGTTTCTATGTGATTTAGTTGTGAAATATACTCTGTTACTTGTATGGGTCCGAATTTCAGGAGGAGTTGACAATAATTTTCGTAAAAATTCCAGATAATCTTTACTGGTTTGTGAAAGCGAAAACCTTGAACTAGAAGTTTCTTCGTAATTTGTAAATTTCTACTATGAAAATCCAGAGCTGAGAAATGTAAATACCGTATGACGGTAATCTAGGAACATCACTGTCAAGCCAGGGAAAATTTACTATGTTGAATCCAAATTCATCTCTTTTGTCATACACACTTGTATGAATCTCTCCATTAAAAAAACTTGATATTTAGGTCCAAAAACGGTGTTTCTGTGTTTGTAACGTTTGTCTGGTTTAGAGTAAATTCTTGTGGATAAGTAACATTTTCATACTTTTCATAAACAGGATTGTTGATTGTAAGAATATCATCTAGGTACCCAGAAGTAGCAATGAAACATTTCACATCATCATGTTTTCTTTGCTTTTGAAGATTTTGGATACATTGTTTTTCTTACGTGTATAGAAATATATCTGCAACAAGAGAAGCACAATTGCTACCCATAGGAATCCCTACAACCTGCTTGCAGAAATTCTCACCCAATCTTACATAAATGTTGTCCAAGAGGAAGGACAATGCAATACACAGGTCACTACATGTCCATGATTTGTATAATATATGAAACAAAACAAAGATAGAGGAAATGTTTATTGTAGATGGCCATGTAATAAATGTAGATGTCTTAGGCATTGTCAGAATAAGGAGTGTTCTATGATTGCAAATTAGTAATAATAAAACTAATATTGGACAATAAATGATCAGAAGATCGTTTTACATATACCTCATACTGGTAGTGATTAAGGGGGAGTGGACACATCTATCATATTTCATGTACATATACATTGATTCTGACACGACGTCCGGCATTTCAGACTAAACCATGTAGATGTACATTTTATGCAATCATGGCTTCAAAAAAGTTCTATAAAATTGTTGCCACAATTACACTAATAACTCTAGTATTGATTAGTTAACTGGTCTTTGTTATGTTATGTTATGTTATATTATATTATATATATAGGATCTCAAATGAATTTTCATTTCATACGATGTATTATGAAACGAGTTGTGTGTTTTATATCCCCGAGCCTTGGCGAGGGGATATAAAACGCACAACGAGTTTCATAATACATCGTATGAAATGAAAATTCATTTAAGATTCTTTTTATCACATGATATTGCCTAAAAATGTGTATTTCTAGGGTGAAATTAACGTTTCCGAGAACTATAGAGGCGAACCACGCCGTGATTTGGAAGTCGTCTGCTACGCCATGAGAAGTAGTGTCCCCATCGTATAGATATTCTGTGCGTAAGAGAAAAGTATTTCAATTTTGAATAGTATTTTAATGCAAGAATTAATTCAACAACAACAATTTTAATCATTGATATTGACTCCGGGTCTGAATTTAACAGTTGACCGATATTTGAAAGGTCACATTTGTCAAGGTTTATGTGATTAGGTTCCAAACTTGACCAATCGCATTCAAGCAGAGCGATATGTAACGTGTTATCATATATTAGTGCATCACATGATAAATCCTCGGAATTTCATTGGTTAAGCACGCGGGGACTATGAGAGAATAGTGCCCGGCACCCGGGCACTATTGCTTTTTGCTTTACAGAGTTACGTCCCTCAGCAAGTATTATGACGTAATGAACAATACATGAATGTAAATAGCAATAAGCGGGGGTGATCAATGAAACTTTAGATATCTCAAGTAAATTGCGATTAATTCATTTATTAATTAATACTACAGTCATGTGATGCACTAAACCCATTAATGCCCGTTTGTGTGGGTACTATTCTCTCATAGTGTTGCTTTTAGAAGGTAAATAGTGCCCTCGCTGACGCTCGGGCACTATTCCTTCCAAAAGCAACACTATGAGAGAATAGTACCCACACAAACGGGCATTAATAGGTAAATATATTTATGAAATGGCTTTATGAAACTGCATAAGGGGTGTATCATGTGATAATATATTATTATATTATATTATATCATATTATATTATATTATATTATATTATATTATATTATATTATATTATATTATATTATATTATATTATATTATATTATATTATATTATCTCTACAATAATTTTTGTGGAATTTTTGTCCTTATCTTCTTCAGCCGTAGTGTGATTTAACCCTGAACTGAACAAGTGGCCGTCTTACTCTAACGATGAAATCTTCATACTTGGAATATGCCCTGGCGTACCGTATGAACAGAGAAACAAAAACGCCTTAAGCAGGGGAAGACGGAATGTTGAAGCTGAAATAATCAAGCTCCTCATACAGTGAGGTGTTCAAATAGCCTTTTGCGTCGTATATCCAAGTACGAAGCTGATTAGTGTCCCTCTCGATTGTTTCCTTGATCTTTAGTTCATGAGGATAAATTTCATGTAGATGATCCTTATATTATCTTTAAATTAATACAAGCTTAACATGTCCAATGTGCAAAAATCCCAAAATTCAAATTTTGACATGAGATAAATACACATCTTTATCAAAACTCTCTTTCTCTTTCAAACCTATATTTCGTGACACAACAAGCTACTAATGATGTATGATTTGAAAAGAGAGTATGGGATAACCATTTCCTAGATTTCAGACCGGAGGTACAATGTTCCCAGATTGGAAATGATCGCATGGATTAATGTAAATAAAAATGAAGTGCTAGTAATTTTTAATGAAATTTTGCAATAACAAAGGAAGGAGGGGATCTTTAAAGTTAAAGAAGATCCTGACAATAATATCAACAGCACTCAGGAAATTGGAGAGGCGCACTCTCTGTAATGTATAAATGTACAAATCTAACTTCAAAAAATTAAAGAGGGCGCTACTGAAATTATTTTTGGTGGCTCCGCTGGAAGCATCACTGATGAGAATTTAATATTCGAAACACGTGTCTGGTGCATGGAAATTTGTTTGGAATTTTCTTCAAGAAGGTATAAAGTTGGAACCCTTCGACATTATTAATATAAACACTTATTTCACGTTGCAGTGTGGAGCAGTTAAAATCGTTCCCCGTGACCTGATAAGTGTATTAATTACTTCTTTCCAGCTCTGTCACCTGAAAGAAGCTTTGTTTTGGCCTTTTATCAATGTGACATCATACATATTTCTTTTTGCGATTTCGGAAACTAGCCATTTTACCTGATAAATATCATCGAAATTAAAGGAGTTTAACATCTTGGCACCATCCCTCCAATGCTATTTGGAACATAGATTTTATTTGGATATGCTAATGAATCGACTCTACAGGAAATTTGGAGCCGCGTATTCTCTGTAATGTAAATGTACAAATCTAACTTCAAAAATTAAAGAGGGCGCAACTGAAATTATTTTTGGTTGCTCCGCTTGAAGCATCACTGATGAGAATTTAATATTCGAAACACGTCTCTGGTGCATGGAAATTTGTTTGAAATTTTCTTCAAGAAGGTATAGAGTTGGAACTCTTCGACATTATCACAATAGAGCACAAAATTGAGCATCGACGGACCCTTAGCAAGCTAGATGTGGGACCAGGTGCCCGGGAGGAGTAAGCATCCCCTGTTGGCTAGCCGCACCCGCCGTCGATGTTCATGCACAAAAATGAAAAGAATATATAAAATGCATGCACTGTCTGAGGTTATGTCTAAATAGAAAGTGTTATGGCAACCATGTCAGAAAAATATTCAAAACAGTTACTATCAAACCCTTCGCGGGGAACTTTTTTACGAGCTCCACACGAAAAGGGTAATAAGTGTGACACAAATGAGTTAAAGAAGATCCTGACAATAAGCTCAACAGCACTCACAATAGAGCACAAAATTGAGCATCGACGGACCCCTAGCAAGCTAGATGTGGGACCAGGTGCTCGGGAGGAGTAAGCGTCCCCTGTTGGCTATCCGCACCCGCCTTTGATGTTCATGCACGGAAATGGAAAGAATATATAAAATGCATGCACTGTCTGAGGTTATGTCTATATAGAAAGTGTTATGGCGACTATGTCGCCATAATAAGACCCGGTTGCAGCTCCTTCAGCAAAATCGAAACACCCGTGTCCATGCGAGAACACAGCTAGAGTAGACATACACAGACGCAAAGGGAAAAGGAACACCACATACGACATCAAGGCACCACACACAAAATACTACACATCAACCAACGAGATGTTATTTTACACTACAATTGTGCGATCTTCAAGACCTCTGGGTAACCGGAAAATCGAGAAGGTTGTACACACGTAATCAGTAAAACCACACTATTTACTACTGGCGTGGCAGATGACCGTCCTAATTCGGCACCGATTGCCTATTGGTCTAGTTGGGTTTTTGTGTAGTGATTTTGTTTATTTTTTAATGTTATATTTTATGTTCCTTATCCCTTTTGCGTCTCTTCTTGTGTATGACTACTCTGTGATTTGGTGTTTTGCTGTCGGTGATGCATTACCGATTGTTGTTAGAGATTCCTTCTTTCTTTTATTCTAAATTCTGATTCCGGGGCCAAAGTGTGACCATAACATTGTTTTTAAAAACTGGTAATAATGCCAGTGAAATTGAATTAAACTTGAAGCTTCCCTTTCAATCCTACTTCATAAGAAATTATTATTTGCATTTCATGATTATGTAGCATGGTGCATTATATAGCGTTGTCCTTCGTGTTTCTATGGTGCTATGTTATTGTCTCCGTCTGTTTGTCCGTCGTGTCTCTATGGTGCTATGTTATTGTCTCCGTCTGTTTGTCCGTCGTGTTTCTATGGTGCTATGTTATTGTCTCCGTCTGTTTGTCCGTTGTGTCTCTATGGTGCTATGTTATTGTCTCCGTCTGTTTGTCCGTCGTGTTTCTATGGTGCTATGTTATTGTCTCCGTCTGTTTGTCCGTTGTGTCTCTATGGTGCTATGTTATTGTCTCCGTCTGTTTGTCCGTCGTGTTTCTATGGTGCTATGTTATTGTCTCCGTCTGTTTGTCCTTCGTGTCTCTATGGTGCTATGTTATTGTCTCCGTCTGTTTGTCCGATTTTTCGTTCTCGTGAGTAAACGTTCCACCGTTTTCACAGTTGGGATCCCCTCCCTATCTTTGTATTGTTTCACTTATTTTTTTTTCAAGAATTTATATGTCTATTGATTGTGATTTTTGGATTCTTATTTTGGGTTTGGGGTTTGACTTTCATTCACTAAATCTACTGAAATTCGGACTCATACCTGCCTGTTATGGTGACTTAAAGAACAAAATAAGGAGGATCAACAGTAGACCGAACTTCCATCGAAAATACCTTAGAATCATCTACCGCTTTATAAACTGCCATCCATGAATAACTATACAAAAATGGATATCACTCTAAATTCTTCATCAGTTTATCCACATTTTTCCATTCTGAACTTGAAAGATCCATATTAATTTAATTCAAATCATTCAAAATTATGAATTGTGATAACAAAAATGTAAATAGATACTTTTTTTCATCAGCGCATTTTCCCCAAATTTTTTTTATATTAAAAAGAAAAAAAAATTCAAAAAATGCAAATATTTTGGTCAAGTTTGTTACAATTGATTTCTATAAGGTTCGTCTTCAGAATTATACAGCATATGGATTCGAAAGTGTTCATTTTCTAACAGCAACATGAACAGAAATGATGTAGTTTATGGATGACAGTGTAGTCCTTGTATCTCTCTACATGGTACTTGACATATCTTCCATCTTAAGCGTTGCACATTGACTGCCTGGACGACGGGACTCCATGACGGACCTGTCCAAAAGCTCGTCAGAAAAAGACGAGGCCCTGACCACCTCTTCTCTTCGAAGGTTTGGCGGACTCCTTGGGTGATTGCATTCATTAGCTCGATCGCTCAATTTGACAGAGCACTAACTCTTTTTCGCACGACCATTAGCTTCAGAAATGGTCAACAGCACTAGCGATCCCCTCCTTTCTTCACTATTTGGATGGATATTGTGTGTTTGTCGTAGATCCTATCATGACGTAAAAGCAGAATCGAGATACAGGATATTATCAGCACAAATCGGCACTTTCTTAGTGGACTAATGACGACATCTGTCTGTAATAGAACATAAATAAATGATCGGCAATCTTATTAATGGTACAACAACCGGAACTCCAACGTCTCCTCGTCTCATCGAGTGGAAACGTCATGTTGTAGTTTACGAATTAATTGTTGGTCATTCTCATGAAAACTCGTATTCTTTAACTCATTCGTATTCTATGATTGGATATCATCTGGTTATTATTTAACCCCAAAATAGAATGCAAAGTGTTAGGTGACTGACACATACTTCTTTGGCATATATTTCATAAAGGAGGAGAAACTCCCAACAATATTCGATTGTACAGAACGACCATAGCAAAACACTGAAACATCCATATATTTATTTTTGGGATGTCCTCTATTTCAACACTAGCGTCACTGATGAGACTTTACGTGTTTAACTGCGCATATGGCGCGCTAAAGTATTACAGTAAAGTATATTTTTTCAACATATATGATTGCTTTCATTTTCAGGTAAGTTTATAAAGTCAAGCCCCAAACCCAAAATTAGAATCGATAAATCGCAGTCAAAAAGGCATACGTACTCTTGAAACATATCAATACAGAACAATGAAAGAGAAGAGATCCCCAAAAGTGAAAACAGCAGAACGTTTTCTGATGGGAAAAGAATGTGACCAAGCGGACGGAGACAATAACACAGTACCAGAGAAACACGAAGAATAACAATATCTCAAGAACAATTTGTGAATTTACAGTTTTCATCAATTAAAATAATAAAAAATCATTTTTGTTTTATTTTGCCTTACTCAAGAGACAATTTTTTTGCTACATAGATATTTTAAATGAGCCAAAACGTAAGTCTTACTGTTTATTGATAGAAATAGATTTTCTCTGTTTTCTTTGTTACAAAAAAAAGAAGATTTTATTTGTATAGGGCAATGAATTTGTATTTATTTCTCAGAAAATAATTTGTATAGAAAAATATCTTCTCCACTGAAGAATGAAAGCGCACTCAGCATGAATTCGTTCAAAACAACGACATTGTTCGGCTTTTAAGACAACATTTTTGTCCTATTATAACTCTGTAGGCAAATTATTGTTCATTTCGAGGTTCGCAACTGTTCCAATGGAAATTCTAATGATTTTGCCTCACCTTCTCGAATTTGAGACTGAATAACTAATGGGTACTTCTTTGGTGTTAATTTGAATTCCTATGCTACTGAATCCACCCTACAGGAAATGTGGAGCCGCGTTCTCTCTGCAAAGTAAATATACTCATTTAAATTCTAAAAATAAAACAAGAGGGCGCTACTAAAATGAATTTTGGCGGCTTATAAAAAGCAATTTGGCTGGAAGTATCACTGATGAGGATTTAATATCCGAAACACGTGTCCCAGTCAGTGATTTACAGACATAGCCAAAATTGATTTCAGCTCTCTAGTTTGTTTCTTTTTAATTTCAATTTATGCATTTTGCAAAAAGTGCACAGCTCCAAATTTCCTGTAGGATCGATTCAGAAAGTAGGTAAGTAGTAAGTAAAATAAAGTTTATTTAAAATTATCTCAACGTGTATTATTTATCTGAAAACAAGGCGGAGTTTCGCTCATTGGCCGCGGTATGAAAACCTAGAACAAGACAGTTACATAAAATGATTGTTAGCAGCGCCACCCTGAATAAATTCGATGAAGAAATTCGATGTACACTACAATTGAAAAATGCAATTCCGTTGATCCCAAAGCTTGCTAAACATAATGATTTCTTGTAGAATCAGCTATATAAAATATTATTAAGAAATTGTTAAACTTTCTTTTTGTTTAAATATTTTCAAAGAAACAAACAACTGATCAGGAGGGAGATATATCTGTAGCAATTTACATGTGTGCGGTGCCACCCAAATGTGATTTTAACAGCGACACCTTCGATTATATAATTTCTATTTTACAAAAGGTTTTTATGGAGATTCAAAAAATAATATATAATTTTAAAAACATTCTGCAAAGAAGCAAAAGTGAATCCCCAATGGAGATGAGATCATGTGCCTGGTGACAGTAAGTATCTCCTGTTTGCTAGCGACATTCGTCACTTAGGCCCTGCAGAAAGAAACTCATATGAAGTGAATGGTTAAATTCAGTGTGTTGGATAGTTATAACCGATAATATCTTCCAGCATTGAGAGTAACGAGATGTTAGAATGTTTGATACTTTCATTGTGTCGCCCAAAATAATTTTGGATTGACAATGCCAGTCACTCACAATGTAGCTCTTAGTTTAAGAATAATCAATTTCATTGATATCATCCGCAACTACTAGTATATTCCAAGCCTTTGGCTTTGAAAAGATTTTGAATATCACCAGGGACCAAAAGCAGCTATACAAACCTTATGGTTGAAAAGTATGAACAGAAGAAGTGACAATTTACAAATGTACATTGAAAAATGATGTAATGAAGAAAACTGATGCTAGCAACACAAGTAGGAAATTTTAATAATACGGAAGTGTTCCAACTCTATACCTTCACGAAGATAAATTTCAAAACAATTTTTCTGCACCAGTTACGTGTTTCGAATATCAAATTATCATCAGTGATGCTTTCAGCGGAGCCGCCAAAATTCATTTCAGTAGAGCCCTCTCGATTTATTTTTGTACATTTACTTTACAGAGAGTGCGCGGCTCCGAATTACCTGTAGGGTCGATTCAGTAGCATATTCAAATAAAATCTATGTTCAAAATAGCATTCGAGGGATGGTGCTAAGATGTTAACCTCCTTTAATTTCGATGATATTTTTGAATGGAATGACAAGTTTCCGAAATAGCAAAATAATATATATGATGTTAAATCGATAAAGGGCCAAAACGGAGCTTCTTTCATGCGACATAGTCGGAAAGAAGTAATTAATACACCTCTAAACATCAAGTCACGGGGAACGATTTTAGCTGCTCCATGTATGCTTTTTGTATTCTTTCGAGAGGGAAAATAGGAAAATAATCACTTAATTGAGATGGTCTTGAAACTATTTTCTGTCATAAATATTCAGAACAATTTTTTTTGAAAAAATAAATTCCCCCTTCTCCGAAAGTCAAAAGGACAATGACTAAAGGTCTGCTTGACTAATAACACGACAAATTATCTACCTGTATTATAAAGTCTGTATTTGGATTAAAAAATTCTAACAGTGCATTTCTTTATACTCTGTTAATTCTTGTAATAATTGCTAATTTTGGTTTTCGGATTAATGGAATTTCATTTTTGAATTGTAATGTACATCTAATTTCTTCATTGAATTGATTCAAGGTGGCAACATTTACAATAATTTTTGGTAATTTTTCTTCTAAATTCTGATACCTAGGCCGATGAGCAACACCCCCCCCCCCAACCCTTGTTTTTTTAATACTGG
The DNA here is from genome assembly GCA_033119305.1 of Pinctada imbricata. NCBI lineage: Eukaryota > Metazoa > Mollusca > Bivalvia > Pterioida > Pteriidae > Pinctada > Pinctada imbricata. Next base: position 10,194,129 of record VSWD01000008.1, read on the forward strand.
TAATACAGCGAGAGAAACTGAATGAACTTTAAGTTTCATTTTTGGTCCCACTTTCTTCGAAACTATAATTCGCATTATTTTCGCAACATGATTCGTGTTATTTTAGACATTTTTCAAGTTAACGTGCTTTGGACTTCGCACTTTTATGGGTCATATCAAAGAAATCAGGTGCGATTAAAAAGTAAAATCTGAACAAACAATAGACGAAATGGCTCTGGAGAGCTTTAAATATAAAAACAAATGATTTCTCATACAAAGTATTCTAGGTTCATTTTACTTTTGTGTCACAGTCCCTTCGAAGTCCGAATGTCCGAAGTGCGAAGTGTTCAAACATGTAAAATGTCTATTTGCACTGTGGCGTATCACGTGATACGCAAATGATATGTTCCACGGGAATCCGCTTTGATTAAATCAAGTAAATACTGTGTAAATCTTCTTTATATGATTTTCTTTAGGCCTATCATATGACCATTATCATCAATGATATTATGGTTATCTATTCTGCCCAAGAATAGAAGTGTATTCGGAGAACAATTAAACAGAAATTTTTCAATGCTCACCACATGTTATGATATGGTGCACGGACAGATACAAAATTTTCTGTTTAAGTGTTCTCCAAATATACGTCTATTCTTGACAAGAATAAATTACCATCATATAATTAATAATAATGACCATATGATAGGCCTAAAATAAATTCATATAAAGTAGATTTAGACAGTATTTACTTGGTTTGATCAAAGGGGATTCCCGTGGAACATATCATTTGTGTATCACTTGATACGCCACAGTGATTTGAATATGTTTAAAACTTATTAGCACGGCGCGCTTTAAGATACATTCCGTACTTTGACTCTGGAAATTGATGAACCTCGTGTTTCTATGGAGCTGTGCTATTGTCTCCGTTTTTTGTCCGATTTTTATTTTGTTGTGAGAAAAATATGTAATATTTTATTAAAAGAATTTGTAAGATTAGGATTTTTGGAATCAGATTTCGGGTTTTGTGTTTGACTTTCACTGATGACAAAGTTAATCTAACTGCATTACGTGCGGTATTAACAAAGGAAAACACAGACAAAAGTTCTCCAATCTAGCTTCCGGATATTCTAGATTACATATACATACAACATGTATATAGTAATGAGTTAAAGAAGATCCTGACGATAATCTCAACAGCACTCACCATAGAGCACTATGTTGAGCATCGACGGACCCCTAGCAAGCTAGAGGTAGGCTAGAGGTGGGATCAGGTGCACGGGAGGAATAAGCATCCCCTGTTGGCTAGCCACACCCGCCGTCGATGTTTAAGCACGAAAATGAAAACAATATCTAACATTCATGTACTCTCTGACGTTATCTCTATATAGAAAGTTCTATGGCGACAATGTCAGGGAAATATATTCAAAACACTTACTGTCAAACTTTTTAGTAAGTACAAGAACATATAGTAATTCCTCAATGCGTTAGCGTTTCCAGACTTTGTATAATGCCTGAAAAGTCCTATATGTATTGAATTGGTGACGTTTCCATAATTATGAATTATAACTAACATTATTATGGTTTACCAACAGCAAACATAATGACAGCCAACGGTCATTTACTGAAATGAAAATCAAATTATAGGGACCGTCCATGATGCAGTTGTCTGCAATTTCCTACATAAAGTAAGAGTGGTTTCATATTTCTCAAACACCTTAAGGCTTAATTTTCCTTTAACAACAAGTCCAACAATTTTTCGCCTGCCAAGAAAATAATTCAAAAAAGCTCGGTATCATCTTCCTGTCAACACAAATTAGCAACTCAACAAACGAAGCATTACAAAGAGTTTGAGACAAGCGTCTGACGATCAGAGTGCGCGAAAAATCACGCGTCCATCTCAAGCAGCCGCTTAAGTTCCCCAATCTTTGGTTTATTTCGCATGTCTAAGTGATTCTGAATAAAACCTCGTTTGTGAAAATTGTCAGGTCTTTGTCTCAACCGACAGTTAGAATTACAAATATAAGGCTTTGTAGAATGGAGAATGACAGGCTTTCATTCCATCATATCTCCCATTGCGATCATCGTCTCCAAGATTTTGTACTGCAGATGAGGCTTCTTGGCTTTTATTTAAGGTTGAGAGAAAAAAGTGAAGTCTTCTTTTCGGAGTAAAATTTTGAATCATTATTGAAAATTTTTGGTGCTGATGTTTTTTTTTTTTTTACCACATCTATTGTCATGTATGAAAATTTTCAACATAATTTAATAACAGATTTTGATGTTTTTATTGAATATTTCAGTAAGATAATAAATAATAATAATGAAAAAATATACGAAACAATATCAATAAAACATATTGAGCAGATCGACAGAGCTAAGATTTTGGAAGGTACTATTAGCGACAGATACAATGTACCATTTCTTTAAGGGCAAGTTGAAGAAACATAACAATGACCTGTCTTCATTCAATATATCTGTTTCCAAATAAGATCTCCCTAACATATATTGTTTACCAAACCTACACAATTTCGACACATAACTCTAGCAACTGCTCCACTACAGTTTTATGTAGAACAATGCAAGATACTGTGAAACAATTCTAAACGAGAATAATCTAAATTATTTTAAGTCTATAAGGAATTCAGGAGACGTCATTGTCAAAATGAAATCTACAAATTTGAAAAACAAAATTTCTCCAGACAATTCTCTGCAACATACAACAAATTATACAAAACATGGACACGTAGTGATCTGTGCAATGCCTTGTCCCTCCTCATTAACAACATTTATGTTATATTTGGTGAAAATCTCTAAATTCATGTTGTAGGGATCACAATGGATACTAACTGTGCGTCTCACGTTGTAGGGATCACAATGGATACTAACTGTGCGTCTCATGTTGTAGGGATCGCAATGGATACTAACTGTGCGTCTCATGTTGTAGGGATCGCAATGGATACTAACTGTGCGTCTCACGTTGTAGGGATCGCAATGGATACTAACTGTGCGTCTCATGTTGTAGGGATCGCAATGGATACTAACTGTGCGTCTCATGTTGTAGGGATCACAATGGATACTAACTGTGCGTCTCATGTTGTAGGGATCACAATGGATATTAACTGTGCGTCTCATGTTGTAGGGATCACAATGGATACTAACTGTGCGTCTCATGTTGTAGGGATCACAATGGATACTAACTGTGCGTCTCACGTTGTAGGGATCACAATGGATACTAACTGTGCGTCTCATGCTGTAGGGATCACAATGGATACTAACTGTGCGTCTCATGCTGTAGGGATCACAATGGATACTAACTGTGCGTCTCATGTTGTAGGGATCACAATGGATACTAACTGTGCGTCTCCCGTTGCCTTGTTTTTTAAACACTTCTTCAGAAAGAAAACAAAAGTTGATTATTTGGAATGTTTAAATGGTACTTCTAACGATCAAATGTATGGACAAGGAAACATTTCCTCAGCTTCTACCAATATCAACATCTTTTCAATTCGCCCAAATACTAAAGGAAATACAGGTCACACGGGAAAAGACGAAACAGACAAAAAAGAAAACGATCCAGAATATACCGCTCTCTCAACGATTTACTTACTATAGCACGCAATGGCGGAAGACATGAGCTGTTACATGCTCTGTCGTCAATACCAGTTATGCACTTGAAATCTATCTTGGATGAAGCAGAGGTTGCATTCTTAAGAAACACTGACTGATTCAGACTTAATATCATTGTCTCCTTCGCACAGTATAAACTTTATCCTATTGTGAAAAACACCTCACCGAAAAGACGATTCATAAAAATCCCGTTTATTAACAAAGGTTTTGATCTTCTAAACATCTCTAATATTTTTCGGGATCATCGCGTACAAAGTACCATTCCTCAATATTTTGAAAATTTAGAGCCACCTCTTATTTGTTATAAGTACAAGAAACCTATTCGAAACTTTGTTTTTAACTATAATAAAGTTACAACGGATCCTGACATACTTGAATCGTGTCCTGCTTCTTGAGAATGTGCAACTTCTAAATATCTCTACAAACCAGCTGGCCATGTTGTTACAGGTGACTTTTCAATTATCCAAGACAGACAGCTCCGTGGTCTTCTTAAAAAAGGACCTAAGTATAGAATCCCATCCAAGATAGATTTTGTCAAATGCCGTGAAGTGCTTACGGAAGCCTTAGATAATTATACGAAAAGATGGTGTAAATCAGAAGGAGTCGAACCGCATGCTCTGAATGACTGGAAAAACCTCATTTTAGATATAACGGATATTCGAATAGATAACTTCCATAAAAACCCTCATCTTTTTCAAAATCCACGTTCCAAATCAGAAAGATTTTTCAAATCCAAACTAAGTAAATTACATGAAAAATATGTCTTTGCACCAGCTGATAAAGCAGCCAACAACACCATTATCATTTGAAAACGTTACTACATCTCAACTTTGATTTCGGAACTTTCGTCTACTAATACATATATCAAAAGCAATGAAAGTGCATCTAACATTTTAGGCAAGCATAACAGTGAACTGTCTTCATTCAATATCTCTATTTCTAAATTGGATCTCCCAACACTATATTGCATACCGAAACTGCACAAGTCTCCTTACAAATTTCGATTTATTGCTAATTCTAGTAACTGCTCCACTACAATTTTGTCTAGAAATCTGACGTCAGCACTTACTGCTATTAAAGAACACATAACTAGATATTGTGAAACGGTTCTAAACAGGAACGATGTAAATTTATTTTGGTCTATTAAGAATTCAGGGGATGTGATTGAAAAAATGAAATCTGGAAATTTCCAAGCCAATACGATTTCTTCATACGACTTCTCTAATATGTACACCACACTTCCTCATGTCAAAATTAATGATCGATTATCTAATCTCATTAAATGGTGTTTTGATCGAGAGCGAAACACTTACATTTGTACATCTGAATCGAAGGGTTTCTTTTCCTCGACAGACTACAAATCATACAAATCATGGACATGTAGTGACCTGTGTAATGCCTTGTCCTTCCTCTTGGACAATATTTATGTTAGATTTGGTGAGGATCTATACAAGCAGGTTGTAGGAATTCCTATGGGTACTAACTGTGCGCCTCTTGTTGCAGATTTATTTTTATACAATTATGAAAAAGAATTTATCCAAAATCTTCAAAAGCAAAGAAAATTTGATGAGCTGAAATGTTTCAATAATACTTCTAGGTATCTGGATGATATTCTAACCATTGACAATCCTGCTTTTGAATTATATAAGAATGAAATTTATCCACAAGAATTAACCCTTAACAAGGCAAACCTTTCAAATACAGAAACACCCTTTTTGGACCTAAATATCAAAATTGTAAACGGAAAGATTCATACAAGTGTATATGACAAAAGGGATGATTTTGGATTCAACATAGTAAATTTCCCTTGGCTTGACGGTGATGTTCCAAGATTACCGTCATACGGCATTTACATATCACAGCTCATCCGGTACGCTAGAGCATGTACTGATATTTTGGATTTTCACAGTAGAAATTTACAAATTACCAAAAAACTTTTAGGTCAAGGTTTCCGCTTTCATAAACAAGTTAAGACTTTCTGGAAATTTTACAAAAATTACAGTCAACTTCTTTTAAAATTCGGATCTATACATGCAACAGAGTACATTACTATGGGTATTACACAACCTGTCTTTTATGGTGATATGATAAACAAAATAAAAAGGATCAAAGGTAGGCAGCATAACCATCGAAAATGCGTCAGAATCATCAAACGCCTTTTATACCGTGGATATGATCCTAATGTCACCAGACGGACACTAGGCTTGGTACTTGACCAATCTACAGTCTTGTACAAGCGCATCCTTGAGACTTGCACTCTGACTGACTGTGACAACGGGACTCCATGACGGGCCCTGTCCAAACCTCTTTAGAGAAGACAGGGCCCCGACCACCTGTCCTCTCTGAATATCAGTCGGACTCCTCGGGTGATTACATACATGAGCTCGCTACAGCCGGCAGAGCACGGACTGTATTACGCATGCCCTCTTTTTATATCCATTTACATATTCATCTATGTCTCTGGGGCCTCTGCGTTTCGCGGTCTTGTTTGTGTGATGTCATCTTACAGTGAGGAGGTTGTTTTACACCACAATTGTACGTTCTTCGAGACCTCTGGGTAATTGGAGAAGTGAGAGGGTTGTGCGCACGTAGTCCAGGATAACCACACCATTTGCTACTTGCGTGAAAAATGGCCGTCCAAAGTCGGCACCGGTTACCCATTGGTCTCGTCGGTTTATGTGTAGTCTTTTGTGTTTGATGTTTACATGTCGTGTGTCTCTTTTCCGTCTCGTGCTGTACTCGTCTTTTGTGTTTTCGCATCGGGTGTTTTGGTGTTTTACTGTTGATGCTGCAACGGGGTCTTGTTGGAGATCTCCTCCCTTCTTTCTACATGTATGTATCCGGATAATATTCTGATTATTGACAACCCTGTTTGTGACAAATATTAGAATGAAATTTATCTGCAGAAATTGAAGCTTGATAAAGCAACTTTACAAACATAGAAACACCATTTTTTGACCTCGATATCTGACCAAAAAAAAAAAATTCAGTGGTATATAACAGTATTTTCATTGTCTCTTGCTGAATGTTGGCGTGGAGGCTGTTTGTCCATTGTTTGTTGTTTGTTAAGGATGTTAAACGTCTTTACATTCAATAGCATGATATAAGTTGAGAGTTGAGAGTCACAAGTCTTCAATGTTAACTGGATCAAGCTTCTATTTTAAAACAGTTGCATTTTTAAATCATAGAATACGTCATATATATTTATATATTTTATTCATTCAAATGGCGTCACCTACAACAAATTTCGTTGTTGTAAGAGAGACTTATTGAGATTTATCAGTTGTATGTTTGGAATTATTTATATTGAGAGCTATGTCTTGAAATTTCACAAAGGTCTATTTTTCTAGCCTACTGGTGTTGATAGTGTTATCCTTCCTGTTTCTATGGTATGTTGTTGTTATTGTCTCTGTCTATTTGTCCGTTTATTTTCCTCTCGTTAGAAAGCGATCCGCTGAATTCACTGTTGCGAATCCTCTCCCTATCTTGGTTTTCTTTTATGTTTTCAAGAATTTGTATCTTTATTAACAAAAACACAAACACTCGAATACACAAATTTTCGGCCCCTTGGCCTTTATCAAGTGTAAAAACGACGATTTATAATAATTCTAAGTAAAATCCATCCTTGTGTTTATCCCTTCCCTATGGAAGAAATATTTCATTCTACTGTATCTTTATTAATTGTAATTTTTGGACTCCGATTTTTTGTTTTGTGTGTGGCTTTTATTAATTTCCCTTAGCTTAATGGCGATGTCTCCAGATTGGTACTATACGATATTTATATTTTTCTACTCATTCGGCAAAAAAGCTTTCTCTAAAATTCCCACACTTTCGTGAAAAAAAAAATGAATAACAAAAAAGATTTAAGGGCCCGGATTTCGATACCATAAATTTGTTAAAACCTTCTGGAAATTACTGCATTGCCTTCAAAATTTGAAATATTTCAGCGTCAGAATATGTACCATTTAAGGGTAACTTGATTATCAAAATTGGAAATGAGTGGCAGATCGAACCTTATTAGAATCTGTAAATAAATCGCCTTCCTTACTGAGGAGCATATTTGCAAAAATATCTGTGAATCTCAGATCAATCCCTTTCATAAGATAATGAACTTTATCCAGTCATAGGAGCTTAATCTTGAACAATACTACATATCAATTTTTAGAAAAAAAAATGTAGGTTTTTTTGGAAAGCTCGATTTGAAATAATTATCCAAAAAAATTTTTTTTAATGTCGGTGAATTAAAGTCAAACATAAAAGCCGAAACCAGATTCCAAAAGCCACAATCGAAAGGCTTTATGATATTTTGGAAAAATACAAAACACAAATTTCTCTAGCGAAACGAAAATAGGACAAACAGACGGAGATAATGACACAAGCTCCAAAGAAACACAAAGGACAGACAGACGGAGACAATGACACAAGCTCCACAGAAACACGGAGGACAAACAGACAGAGATAATGACACAAGCTCCACAGAAACACGAAGGACAAACAAACGGAGACAATGACACAAGCTCCAAAGAAACACGAAGGACAGACAGACGGAGACAATGACACAAGCTCCACAGAAACACGGAGGACAAACAGACGGAGACAATGACACAAGCTCCACAGAAACACGAAGGACAAACAGACGGAGATAATGACACAAGCTCACAGAAACACGAAGGACAACTTATTTAATGAACCATAATTTTTGAAAGAACAATACTGAAAACATTTTTTGAAAGAATTGTTGTTTTTGAAAATTCAGTGTTGGAATAATTATTCACATATATTTTTTACTAGAAATTATCGAACTTTACTTGGAATAAAAAACTATTACTTTCTTATAAATGTTTAGAAAAGAACAGTAATCCATGGCCAATGTACACCGAGATTTAAGCTGTTAATATCGTGCTAATCACTAAATAAAAAAAGGAAATTTAACTTCAACTCTTTTCAAATTTTGCAATAGAATTGTATCTTCAATTATCAGAAATTATTAAATGTACTGTATTTAGATTTTTTCAGTTATGTAACAGCAATAACCTTTACAGATAAATCTAGGAAATCACACTTTGATCTAAATCCTGAAGCATTTGTATGAAATTGTGACTTTCGAGAAAATAATTAGCTTAAGCCTAAAGTGTTTTATGTGAAAAATCAGGCGAAAGCCCTCAAAAGATGCGATAAAAGATAAAAATTAATCACCATATAGCGTTGGCGCTTGAATTCTAAGCTGTGTCAAAGCTGCCTCTTAACTAGCAGTGCTCTTCACTTGAAGGGCTTCAAATTGAACAAAATTGTAAACACCATTACTGGGATAAGAACCACTTATTACTCTCGATGATCATTCAAACGAAAGCACAACATAATCCGGCATTAGTAGTGAAGACGTTCAAAAGGCCTTTAATAACTATTAATATTATTGCCAATTTGATTTCCTTGTGGTCGACCGAGCCTTTCCTTACCGATAAATCGTCAGCATTCAGAAATCTTATAAGAATTACGCGCCATCGTGCACATTAACACTTTTGTCTTTCTAATGGGAGCCTCACTGATATAAAACTGTGCAGCTCACACGATTCTAGTCCTACTGGGAGTTGGTTGAAATAACTCTTGTTATTGAAAGCTGTCAAGGATTAAGGCTTTTCCGTAATTGACGAGACCTCGGGTAAAACTTTGCTGCTCTCTTGTCGATGTTAATGGCAAGAAGCTATTTAGGCATTACAGACAAGCGCGCCTTTATAAGTGATCATTCATCTGATTTGAAAATTGGGGTTTAAACGCGTCATGCCATGTAAGATCCGAGGAGTTTATTATATCATTACAATGGATTGAGCTCAAATGAGGAAAAATCCTCCAAAGCTTTATACGTTGACGACTCCAAGAGATAAATATCATGCACTCTAAATCTAAATACATTTAGAGAAATTCATCATGCAATGTATCATTTCTTTAACCAAGATGCCGAGGTTTTAAAAGACTTATTTGGATATTTCATCTTTCCTAACTATTTTGCCCATTGTAAAGATAAATTTTGATTGAAGCTTCTTATATTCAATCAGGTTATTGGCAAGATGGTCTCTCTCACTGAACACCTATTATCGTCTAAATAAGGGTCAAGTTATTCCAAAAGATGATGCTTGATTTCATGTTGTTTCGCCAATTTTAAGTTTGCTCTAGCTTGCATGATCACTTGGTTTTTAGACATCTCATGTAATATTTTAATATTTTTAAACTGAATCCAGTAAATGAAAGTCAAACACAAAAGCCAAAATCAGATTCCAACATTGAACGAAAATTGCAATTGAAAGGCTTACAAATTCTTAGATTGAAATATAAAAACAGACCTTTCTCCAGAGTTCAGTGCAAGTGCTGAATGCACTGTATGTTGTGCTGTTGAAATACGCTGTGCTAACTTGCAAAGATAAATTACATGAATCATAGCAATAGCACATATATTCTAAAAATTAGACCAGGGGGTGCTAGTGAAATGAATTTGGGTGGCGTATGAAAGCACTTTGGCAGAAAGCATCATTGATGAGAATTGAATATTCGAAACACGTGTCTGGTGCATGAAAATTTGTTTTAAATTTTCTTCAAGCAGGTATAAAATTGGAACACTTCCTTAAATTACATAGTGCGATTTAGTATTTTAGTCAGTAGGAAAAGGAAAAAAAGGTAGCTTAAAACCTATCTAAATTTCCCTCTTCGTACCATTTAAAAACAAGGGAGACTATCTCTCGTTGAACAAGGTAAAACTACATGAACCGCACCTACAATTTATTCCGTTCTTGAACTGGAATGTGGAGATTGTTCATGAAGTTGTCCTTCGTGTTTCTATGGTGCTGTGTTATTGTCTCCCTCGTCTGCTTTTTTTTCTTTTCTCGTGAGAATTTCTTCCCTATCTTTTTTATGCATTTTCAAAGAATTCGTATGCCTTTTGATTGTCATTTTTTAACTCTGATTTTTGGTTTTGTTGACTTTCATATACTTATCAGTGAACAAAGGTTTCATATCACCGAAAAACGGTTTTCAGTACACGCTGATGAATTTGTTGAATTTGAAGACGTTTAACATTTGTACCACTTGAAGAGAGTCACTGCTGGTGGACCAGGGGTCCCCGAGGGCACATGTTGCCATGTTCGATCAACTTCGACTGATCGATTCTTCAACGCATTCGATAATTTCTGTTATCAAAATTTCTTGAAATTTCTAAAGCGTGGGTCCTGTAGCATCATATCCCACGTCCTGCTACGTCTTTCGGTAAATTTTAGGACATAATAATTATCACATTCTTTGACCATTTTACATTGTTTAGATTGAGGATCACTGACGAGAGTTAAGTACCCGAAACGTGCATGTCCGGTCCATGCTGCAAATTTATCTGTTCTTAAATGATGTTATTGAATTTGAAGACGTTAAAAAAGAAAGGAGGGGATCTCCAACAACACTAGGTTGCAGCACCCACAGCAAAATCCCAAAACACCCATGCAAAAAAAAAAACACAGAACAGATACCCACAGAAAGAGACGCAAAAGGGACAAGGAACACCAACTCACAACATAGAAACATGAAACATAAAAGACTACACATAAACCAACGAGACCAATGGACAACCGGTGCCGACTTAGGACGGCCATCTGCCACGTAAATAGCAGACGGTGTGGTTATCCTGGATTTCGTGCGCACAACCCTCCCACTATTCCGATTTCCCAGAGGTCTCGAAGAAAGCACAATTATGGTGTAAAAGAACCTCCTCACTGTTAGATGACCACACACAAACAAGACCGTAAAACACAGGGGTCCAAGCAACACAGATGAATATGTAAATTGATATAAAAAGAGGACGTGCGTAATACAGTCCGTGCTCTGCCGGCTGTAGCGAGCTCATATATGTTATCACCCGAAGAGTCCGACTGACATTCAGAGAGGACAGGTGGTCGGGGCCCTGTCTTCTCTAAGGAGGTTTGGACAGGGCCCGTCATGGAGTCCCGTCGTCACAGTCAGTCAGAGTGCAAGTCTTAATAATGCGCTCGTACAAGACTGTATATTGGTCAAGTATCAAGCTTAGTGTCCGTCTGGTGACATTAGGATCATATCCACGGTATAAAAGGCGTTTGATGACTCTGACGCATTTTCGATACATATGCTGTCTACCTTTGATCCTTCTTATTTTGTTAATAATGTCCCCATAAAATGCAGGTTGTGAAACACCTAAAGTAATATACTCCGTTGCTTGTATGGGTCCGAATTTCAAAAGAAGTTGATCATAATTTTTGTAAAATTTCCAGAAAGTCTTTACTAGTTTGTGAAAGCGAAAACCTTGACCTAAAAGTTTCTTTGTAATTTGTAGATTTCTATTATGAAAATCCAAAACATCAGTACATGCTCTAGCATACCGGATGAGCTGTGAAACGAAGATACCGTATGACGGTAATCTAGAGACATCACCGTCAAGCCAGGAGAAATTTACTATGTTGAATCCAAAATCATCTCGTTTGTCATATACACTTGTATGAATTTCTCCATTGACAATTTTGATATTTAGGTCCAAAAATGGTGTTTCTGTGTCTGTAAAGTTTGCCTTGTTTAGAGTCAATTCTTGTGGATAAATAACATCTTTATACTTTTCAAAAACAGGATTATCGATAGTAAGAATATCATCCAGGTACCTAGAAGTACCAATGAAGCATTTCACATCATCATGTTTTCTTTGCTTTTGAAGATTTTGAATAAATTCTTTTTCATATGTGTATAAAAATAAATCTGCAACAAGAGGCGCACGTTTTGTACCCATAGGAATCCCTGCAACCTGCTTGTAGAGATTCTCACCAAATCTTACATAAATGTTGTCCAAGAGGAAGGACAAGGCACTACACAGGTCGCTACATGTCCATGATTTGTATGATTTGTATTCTGTAGCGGAAAAGAAACCCTTTGATTCAGATGTACAAACATAAGTTTTCCCCTCTCGATTATAGCACCATTTAATGAGTTTGGACAATTGATCATTGATCTTGTCGTGAGGAAGCGTGGTGTACATATTTGAAAAATCGTATGAAGAAATCGTATTGGCTTGAAATTTCTAGATTTCATTTTGTCAATCACATCCCCGGATTTTTTTATAGACCAAAATAAATTTACATCATTCCTGTTAAGAACAGTTTCACAATATTTTGCAACGTGTTCCTTTACCGCCGTGAGGGCTGACGTCAGATGTCTAGACAAACTTGTAGTTGAGCAGTTGCTAGAATTAGCAATGTATCTAAATTTGTAAGGAGATTTGTGCAGTTTTGGTATGCAGTATATTGTAGGAAGATCCAATTTAGAAATAGGGATGTTGAATGAAGAAATTTCACTGTTATGTTTGCTCAAAATGTTAGGGACACTTTCATTGCTTTTAATATAAGTATTTGTAGACGAAAGTTCAGAAACTAAAGCTGATATATAGTAAAGCTTTCATATGATTATGGTGTTGTTGGCTGCTTTATCTGCAGGAGCGAAGACAAATTGTTCATGTAAATTACGTAATTTGGATTTAAAATATCTTTCAGATCTAGAACTTGGATTTTCAAAAAGATGAGGATTTTTGTGGAAGTTGTCTATTCGAATGTCAGTAATGTAAGTAAAACATCTATCATGTATTGTTGTTACTAAAGGATCTCCATTCTTACGTTACCCATAGGCATGCAATACGTGCAGTATACTTTTGACAGCTAATTTAACAAAAATCGACTTAAAAAGTAGATAGAACACGAACATAGAAGAGTATATGACCCGTGGTCCTAATAAGGCTCGAACCCCTCGGTCACTGGCCCGACGCCACTTCTTACCATGCACCCACAGTCAATAAAACCACTAGCAGCATTTTGTATGATATTTTAATCAACCAATAACACGTACCCTGTTCTTAACAATTCTTTAAGATGCGTCATTCTGAAGTTCCATGGTTGATACATCTCTCCAGCATGGTGGGTGATAATCCGTCTTAGACCATTTGAACCATCAAACCACTGAATGCAAATATGTCTTCCGAAATAGAGGTAACCGGATGTGTACAATTCTACCGAATTGAAGCGACGGGTGTTGCATGCAAGCAAAGATGCTGACTCTTCCTGGGCACCTGGTCTCACTCTCATATTTGGAGTTCGCTTCTTTTCATGTGGTGGAGGTTTTTGTTTTGTTTGCTTTGGTTCCTGTTTTATCCTTAGTTTTTATGACTTCGGTTTATGATTTTTTGAATTATCGATTCTGTACTGTATATTGGAATATGGTCATCATCCATATTTGTCATTTGTTATAAATGGTACTTCGGTTTTGCGAAATTTATTGTCGTTCAAATTTGATTCCCACACGTATTATATTTTTAAAAAACTTAAAAAAAAAATTTAAAAGGTTAGTCGCAGAATGTAACGTTATACGTTGTATAGCAACAGTTTAAATCATTTTTGACACCAGCAGTGAAATTTTATAACCAGTGAAAAAATGATTGGACTTCAATTTCAGAATACAACTAAATATTAAGCAGACATATTTGGTGAAAACAATCAAATTTTAAAGTTGTATTGTTGAATGTTTTAAAGTGGAAAGATCAAATGAAGTTTGAACAAAAAATAATGAAGGACATACAGCATTAGAAATATAAAACAAAAAACGATTAAGACTTCATTTGAAAGTTTTACTTTTTGATATTCCATATACATGAATCATACATGTATCTTATTTTCCATTAAATTCAGCTTAGAAATAATAGTATCCATAATACCGAAATTATATCGATAGAGATTGTGATGACATAGTTTTTCATTCTGACAATTAAGAAAACTTGTTTGTCTTATTTTGAGGGAACTTTATATCTGATTGTTATCATATACCGTTAAATCATATCACATTGTCTTCCCTGGGTAAGTGTTAACAAGTGCTTCCTTTCCCGGATCTATCGATGAAAACAATTTTTTTAAGGTTCATAAATCTTCAATACATATGCCGATAACTTATTGACCTGTGAAAATAATATTATTGTGTTTTTACCCGTCGAACAAGATTAAATTATCATCATTATATTCAATATTGGTTTCCGATGGATACTTTGATTAGTTTGTGTCCAGGGTTCTTACCTTTGTGGTCAATTAAATGGGTGTGGACGGTATCATCTCACCGTCCACTGGCTTCACAGCTCCGGACACAAATTACGTCCAGCATGGGTCTAACGTGAGAAAAGCGGCAGCTTCGTGACTGATTGAGATACATTGGGTCCTAACCATGTCTATTATTTTGCGCTCTAAATTGATTACTTAACCCATGTTATCGAATTGATCACATTGAGAATCGGATGACAAAATTACCTCTACAAATTACCGGCATTTGAATACAGATGTAGTGCCGATTATTAACACAGTATAAGGCGCAATTAATTAGCAAGGGCGTGTGGCCATTGCACGTAAAGCGGTACTCTGAAATCAGAGACAATTCGGAAAGAAGCGTGGCAATGGTATTAAGTAAAGGATGATAAAGGACAACGAAAATAAATCACCTGATAATGACCGGTTATTAGAGCAAGTGTAACGTTACTCTTTATCCATGTTATTGGTTACATACAGTACTATTGAATGGCGGAATTCAAAGGTAGATAATCACTTCTTAACAGCGGGTGATTTAAAAACTAATTTCTAGCGGTTATTCTTTCTTTATTCCGTTCTCATGCGACTTAATTAACCTGACAATAATTGACAACGTTCATGCAGTTCTTATTCACAGTAATCCTCACATTATATCACTCCTCATTATGGAATAGATAGGATTTATTAGCACGCAGAAATCATAGACACCACTTGGAAAGTGACGAACGCTCACGAGAGTGTAGATAAAACTCTTCACCATGGGTATTTAACCAGTTTATCACAGTGCGTCCTTGTACTTTATCATCAAACCCACTCATCTACAGTTACCTTATTCGGAACTGCACACAGATCGATTATGTAGATTAAACTCTATGATGTGCCCTTTCAAAACCTCGTCATAAAAGTTAGGGTTCTACCAGCAAGTCATATTCTACGGATGGTCGGGATCCTTGGTATGCTTTCCAGATTGAATGCGCAAATTCCTCGTGTTTTTTTTATATCTTTTTACATAACTACCATGTGTATGTAAGTGTACACCATATGCACATTTCAATAAGTAATATGATTCAAGGCAAAGCCTTTTTGTGCGAGCGGAGAGAAAACAAGATATGATTAT
This sequence comes from Pinctada imbricata, assembly GCA_033119305.1. NCBI lineage: Eukaryota > Metazoa > Mollusca > Bivalvia > Pterioida > Pteriidae > Pinctada > Pinctada imbricata. The sequence continues at coordinate 10,209,960 of VSWD01000008.1, forward strand.
ATAAAATAAAAAAGAGATCTTTCTTTTTTATTTTGACTATGATGGTTTATCTTATCTTACAAAACTTTCTGTTTGATGATCGCCAAAAAAGGTAGTACAAGGCGAGTGGAAACACGGAAGCATTTGTAAAATTGATCTAGACCAGCAGATGAACATTTTAAGGGGGGCTTAAAATATGGTTCTTGTAAAATATGGTTCTTTATAATTTATTTTTATTTTGTAAGAATAATGTTTAGGCTAGCTGAAAATAAATTACTTAAGAACAAAAGAAAAAACAAACATATTCCGACTTCTGACAGTACGAAACCACCCGAGACGAAAAAAGCAATCGGAGCGAAACGTCTCGTTTAAACCGGAAATGTCGGATTTCCCGTGGTTACGCCGTCTTGTTGATGCTTTATCGTTACCTGATTTATGAAAAATGTTTTAAATGAATTTAACTTATAAACAAAAATTGAGTATAACATATACATCTACTTGGAGTTGAAAAAAAAATTAATGGCAATATCCAGCATCTCCGCAGCAACTCTGTCTGCGAGGGGACGAAAGTTTTTGAAAGCATAGTAGTACATTCTCATTCTTTGATTCAGCATATTTTCTCAATAAGATATAAGTATACGCGTTACCATAAGGGCGAGCTTCGCTCGCAAAGGCCCTACGGGCCTTTGCAGCGAGCTCCGCTCGCTATTATACCTCACAAGTTGTGCTCAAGGCCGAAATAGAGGTACTCCAGTTAAAGCGAAATTCTAAAAAAATGACATAAAATATATGGACCAAAATAGCGGAAATTTGTGAAAGTAATTACCATTGGTAGGTATATGCCATTTTCCTAATAATTAAAATTATTAAGAACACAGACGCAGATCACGATTTATTGAACACTGGTATCTAAGAAGGTATTAAAAATACATATCAATCCAGCAATCAGTGAAGAAGGTATTAAAAATACATATCAGTCCAGCAATCAGTGAAGAAGGTATTACAAATACATATCAATCCAGCAATCAGTGAAGAAGGTATTAAAAATACATATCAATCCAGCAATCAGTGAAGAAGGTATTACAAATACATATCAATCCAGCAATCAGTGAAGAAGGTATTAAAAATACATATCAATCCAGCAATCAGTGAAGAAGGTATTACAAATACATATCAATCCAGCAATCAGTGAAGAAGGTATTAAAAATACATATCAATCCAGCAATCAGTGAAGAAGGTATTAAAAATACATATCAATCCAGCAATCAGTGAAGAAGGTATTAAAAATACATATCAATCCAGCAATCAGCGAAGAAGGTATTAAAAATACATATCAATCCAGCAATCAGTGAAGAAGGTATTAAAAATACATATCAATCCAGCAATCAGTGAAGAAGGTATTAAAAATACATATCAATCCAGCAATCAGTGAAGAAGGTATTAAAAATACATATCAATCCAGCAATCAGTGAAGAAGGTATTAAAAATACATATCAATTCAGCAATCAGTGAAGAAGGTGTTAAAAATACATATCAATCCAGCAATCAGTGAAGAAGGTATTAAAAATACATATCAATCCAGCAATCAGTGAAGAAGGTATTAAAAATACATATCAATCCAGCAATCAGTGAAGAAGGTATTAAAAATACATATCAATCCAGCAATCAGTGAATCAAAGTCAAACACATAACCCCAAATCAGATTCTTAAAAAACAATAACCAGGCTTACAAATTCTTTAAAAAAATATTAAACAGAACTTTCTCATGATAAATAAGATAGGACAAACGACGGAGACAATAACACTGCTCCTTAGAAACACGAACGACAACTGAATGTTATGAACAATCTCCGGAGTCCAATGCAAGTACGGTATGTATTGCAGGTGGTGATTTAAAAGCTAGCCGTGCAGATAGGTACAGTTTAATATACTCGAATGTTACATATATGGTTGAAACAGTATTATACATTAGATTAGAATTCGTTAATGCATTTCAATTTTGCGAGTAATAGGGACTGAGTAATAAGATGAGTATCCTATCATGTAAAACTTTCTCCCATTGTGATTGTTTAGCAGGGTTCTGGGATCAATGGAATTGTATTTTTCAGTTAAAGTATACATCTAATTTCTTTCATCGAATTTATACAGGGTGATGCTACTTTGTTTTGACCCTTCATCAATTTGACATTATTTATATATTATTTTACTATTTCGGAAACTTGTCATTTCATCCAAAAATGTCATCGAAATTAAAGGAGGTTTACATCTTAGCACCATCCCTCCAATGCTATAATGAACATAGATTTTATTTGGATATGCTACTGAATCGACCTTAAAGGAAATTTGGACTTTAGCACTTATAATAAAGAAATAAAACTGGTCCATGTTGCCAATTTATCTGTTCTTAAATGATGCTATTCAATTTGAAGACGTTTACATTTATACCACTTGGTGAGTGTCACTGCTGGTGGACCAGGAGTCCCCGAGGGCACATGTAGCCAAGTTCGATCAATTTCGGTTGATCGTTTCTTCAACGCATTCAAAAATTCCTGTTGTCAAAATTTCTTGAAATTTCTAAAACGTGGGTCCTGTAGCATCATATCCCACTCATCCTGCTTCGTCTTTCGGTACGCTTATCGACATAGTAACTTTCATACTTTTTTGGGCATATTACATGGTTTAGATTTGAGGATCACTGACGAGGGTTAAGTACCCGAAACGTGCATGTCTGGTCCATGTTGCCAATTTATCTGTTCTTAAATGATGCTATTCAATTTGAAGACGTTTACATTTATACCACTTGGTGAGTGTCACTGCTGGTGGACCAGGAGTCCCCGAGGGCACATGTAGCCAAGTTCGATCAATTTCGGTTGATCGTTTCTTCAACGCATTTAAAAATTCCTGTTGTCAAAATTTCTTGAAATTTCTAAAACGTGGGTCCTGTAGCATCATATCCCACTCATCCTGCTACGTCTTTCGGTACGCTTTTCGACATAGTAACTTTCATACTTTTTTTTTTTTGGCATATTACATTGTTTAGATTTGAGGATCACTGACGAGGGTTAAGTACCCAAAACGTTTATGTCTGGTCCATGTTGCCAATTTATCTGTTCTTAAATGATGCTATTCAATTTGAAGACGTTTACATCCTTAACATACTAGTGTCGATGCCAACACAGATGCCGACGCGGACGCCGACGACAGGTGATAGCATAAGCTCCCTCTCGTTTCGTGAGGTGAGCTAAAAATAGTCAAATTTGTCATATTTTATGTTCTAAAAGATCAATCTTTAAAAAAATGCACCCCTTCCTTTTTTGGTTTTTCATATCTGGGGTAGTGTTCCCCCGGAGATACAAAACCCCACATTTTCAGAAAAAGTAAATGAACCCCTTTGAAAAAATAATAAATAAGACCAGAGGGCTCTACTGAAATGAATATTGGGGGAGTATGAAAATCACTTTGGCTGGAACCATCACTGATGACGATTTAATAGCCGAAACACGTGTCTGATGCATAACAAATTGGTTTTATTTTTTTCTTCAAGAATGTATAGCATTGGATCACTTCCGTATTATTACAATCAATTTTGGTAATTTTCTTATTCTAGATTCTCATTAAGGGACCAATGAGCGAAACTCCCACCTTGTTTTAATACATACGAAGTCGGAAGAGAGAAATTTAATAAGATTTTTTAAAAGCTTCCTTTTTGGTCGTACTAACATAGGTACTGTAACTTGCATCATAAATGTAACGTGAGTCATGTGATATTAGTATATATTTAAACTGCACTAATTAACACGGCATCGCTTTTACAGCGCCACCTACAAGTCATTCCATACTTGCACAGACTCTGTGTTATTGTCTCCGTCTGTTTGTCCTATTTTCTTTTGTTATGAGAAGGTTCTGTTATATTTTTAAAAGATTGTTTAAGCATTTTGATTGTGGTTATTGGAATCTGATTTCGGGTTTTGTGTTTGACTTTCATTCAATAATATCAAAATTTATCATCAGGAGTTATTTTTATTAAACATAGCCAACACAGATGAATCTAAAAAGAGTCTTTGGAGAATCAGAGACAAAGGCAAATGACAATTTAAGAGAGACTTTGGTTATGTCTGAAAATTACTTTGACATTTATTAAATACCACTGATGAGGATTTACTATACGAAACACGTGTCTGGTGCATTAAAATTGGTTTGAAATTTTCTTCAAGAAGGTACAGAGTTGGAACACTTTCATATTATTTTTGCCTCAGTATCATAAGTTTTCCTTGAAATGATGACGGTGTCCCAAGACTGTAATCATAAGTCATTTTCATTTCTCAACTCAACAAATAGTTCTCATGTTTAGGACTTTCATGGTAAAAAAATGAATGACTAATAATATCTCGATGTCAGTGATTATCACAAACCTGTAACTGTTAAACGTTTTCAAATTCAAAACAGATCAATTTACAGCATGGACCAGAAATCTACGTTTCGGGTCCTTAAACCTCGTCAGTGATCCTCATTCTAAACAATGTAATATGGCCAAAGAGTGTGAAATTTATTACATCGAAAAACGTACCGAAAGACGTAGCAGGATGGATGGGATGCGATGCTACAGGACCCACGATTCAGAAATTTCAAGAAATTTTGATAACAGAAATTTTCGAATGCGTTGAAGAAAAGATCAATCGAAGTTGATCGAACTTTGCTACATGTGCCCTCGGGGAGTATTAGTCCACCAGCAGTGACACTCACCAAGTGGTACAAATGTTAAACGTCTTCAAATTCAATAGCATCTTTTAAGAACAGATAAATTGGCAGCATGGACGTTTTACAGGATTTACTCTGTTCTCCTGTCAATATTCGGGTTATTTCTAACATCAGGGCATGCATCATTTGTTATCTATGTGTCTCGATTTATTGAGACATACATGTACTTAATGAAATAAGAAGGATCGCACTTTATATATCTATATACATGTAGTATTTTTGATATCCTCTAATCCGACCTCAATCTTCACTGAGACAATACTTGTTAAAATATGGTGCACTGAAATGTTAACACTGCTAAAAAATAAAGGGAGCAAGGTTTCTACATTCATTTATCGGATATTTGCAGTTTCTTACATATATAATGGTCATTTCTTCGTAACATTAGTCTGTATCAAACACATGAACCGTTACACGTGATTGGAAACAATTAGATATTCTTGGTGATTCCAAATATTTTATTCTATGTGCCATTATAGTACAATATAAAAATCGCTCCTTTATTTCATCTGAGCAGTGTATATTTCAGTATTGATAAAACAACTAGGTTTGTATCTCTGCCGGTACATTGTCAGCACCCGAGGATATCGTTCCTGCTTAGTTACAGTGATTCAACGCTATTCAATTCTCCATCACCAAATTTGATGATTATTTCTCAGAGGCGAGGTATCATAGCTTGATCACAAACCCTTTATTTAGCACAAACCCTTTCCTTTCCTCTACAAGTATGCATTAAAAACTCCCATAGGTTGACACTCTCTTTGTTCAGGATCGTGGTTTTCTCTTTTTTCCTTCCTACAGGCTGATCCCGTGGTCCAATTGATACGATATCTCAAGATGAATGAACAAAAGAAATCCAAGTGACCAAGTAGACAATTCACCCAAAAAGATGCACCAGTCGAATCTATATTGCTAGAAGTTCAAGCCACGATCGTGTACAAAAGATACATATTTTATATTTTATATAAGAAGTGTCCACCCTTGGAGGTTTTAATAGACATTTTTCAAATTGACGTACTTCTGACTTTGCACTCTACGGGTTATATAAAAGAAATCAGGTGCGATTTAAAAAGTAAAATCTGTACACACAATGGACGAAATGCCACTGGAGGGATTTGAATGTGTGTGTTTTTTTTTCAGACATGAAAACAACATTTAAATTCTTCACACAAAATATTCTTAGGTCCTTGGAATAAAATTAACATTTTGCTTAGATGACACAGTCCCTTCGAGGTGCAAAATGCGAAGTCCTCGAAAATGAAAAATGTCCAATAAAGACTTGTAGAGGAAACAGTTTGAGCTGAGGAACTAATTGTCATGATAACAGTTTTGGTTAAGACCCTAGGTTAATCAAAAATGTAATCATGATAGCTCTACTTTTTTTCTGGTACTTTCGCAAAAATGTTGGGTCGTGTCAGGAATTTCGCTCTTCAAAACTATATTCATTATTTTTGATTTCATCTATTGTGGCCTCGAGCATCACTGATGAAACAAATAACTTGTTGAAATGCGCATATGGTGCACTGAAATTTAACATTAGAACATATACCGGTATCTCAATTCTGATAATTTCACCCACAAATCTGGTATCTCTGCTGGTGGACTGTTGGTCCCCAAGTATATATTTATTTTTGATTTATCAAATTTGAAAAATAGTCTTAAGCTAAGGGGTAGCTACATCTGAAGGAAAAGCTCTGTCCTTAAATTTTATTTTTGGCAAAAGTGTTAGTTCATCTGTTGATAACAAACGTATATTCATTTTTTTTTTTTTCGGAATTCCTCTATTTCGGACACTGATGAATTACTTATTGAAATGCGCGTATAGTGCACAGAGAATTTTACTGTAGAACATATTTATTTGTATATTTCAGCATTGATTATAAACTTCACCGGAGATATGATCTAAAGATGTCGTCAAAAAAGCATTGTTCATAATAGCGGATCAATTTACTTTTACAGTCTTCGGACTTGCCGCGATAACGAGAGTGCATAAGAACTGTCCAAATACTGTAAAAGAATGTTGAGCCCCGATCCTTTATACTGTCGGTATTTGAGAGTTGACACCTAGTCTGGTTTTGATTATATGCCCTGTTGTTTGAATTCATCTGAAAATCCAATGATCATTTTATGAAAAGGAGCATTTCAAATTGGGTTTTTATCCTGCCTTATCAGAATGACAAATTTTGGGCTTCAATGAAATGTTCTGAACATAACTCATTTCATTTCCCTGCTAGAAGGGGGATAAAACTCAATATCATAATTTAAGAATAGATAAATTTTCAGCATGGACCAGACATGCACGTTTCGGGTACTAAACCCTCGTCAGTGCTCCTTAATCTAAACAATGTAATATGGCCAAAGAGTGTGAATGTTATTATTTCAAAAATGTACCGAAAGACGTAGCAGGATGGCTGGGATATGGTGCTTCAGGACCCATCTTTTAAAAATTTCAAAAAAATTTGATAACGGAAATTTTCGAATGCGTTGAAGAAACGATCAACCGAAGTTGATCGAACTTGGCTATATGTGCCCTCGGGGACTCCTGGTCCATACCAGGAAGCTGCAACAAATTATCAAAAACTACAATGGAGTTAATAGAAGGCTAGCTCGTGAGTATAGTGTCTTCCCATGATGATGTCACACCTCCAAGTTTACCACTATATTGGATTACAACTCTCGGATTTTATCCATTTCTACGATGCAAAACGTTGACATTAAAAATTCGTAACTAACCTTCTGCTGACAATTCTTTAAATATATCTTATTGTTCGTAATTCCCATAAAGACATTCATGTATTTGATGTGAAAACTTCAGAAAATTTGTTATTAAAGCAATTTTAATATAGCAGAGATGGATTAAGTCCGAGAATTGTAATCCAAGGAGGGAGATAAGTAAACTCTAGCAAATTTTGAGGAAATATTGCTTTGTGGGAACACACTATTTGTAATCGAGTTCTCTGTGTGGTGCCAATGTGTTTCCATACTTCTTTTTTAGATCCAGGAGATGTCTTCAAAATCTGAATAAGATATCATCTTATTTAAAGAGACGGCACAAAATAGCAACTGAACTAAGCTAGGAGTGCACAATACTAAAGTAACAAGATATAATGTCAAACTTCTGCAATAGAATTGAGGGCATTTCATTATTGATAGATTACCATTCAAACACAGATTCTCTTTGTCTCGCCGACGAGTGTGTCTACATTGCTTGTCTTTAAAGCTAATTACAAAATTCTAAGAAACACCTGAGAGCTTTGTATAGCGATATTAGATTCCAGTAAATGATAAATAGACGTGTCATTAATTGGCAGCTTATGGTATATCAAATTCCCCTTATGAAAAGATTAAAATTTATTAACTAGTTCGTATCAACGAATTGATATCGTGATGGCGCTAGAATATTCTTAAGAATTATATTGATATCACCAAAAATTATCGGAGATGCCGTCAGCTATTTGATGAATTAACATAAAAATTTGAAATTACCAAGAGAATTTAATCATAGCGATGCAAAAGGATTGAATCTATAGAATTATTGGTTATATTTAAATACATCCAAGACGTAGGCATTTCTATAGAATTAGACATTTTATGCATGAAATATGACGGCACACCTTGATTATTTATGATGTCTTTCTGTTCAAAATCATTTCGTCATAAATCATCAATATAATCGGATGAGATATATCGAAATTTCTTATAACACTGCCTTATAACCGAATTTAGGTGGCGATGTTGCGAAAGCAGGTGATACTCACTCTCCCCGGGAATTTATAGTCCGGAAAGGGGAGGTTTTTTCCTTTTACTTTCTCACAAAAGAATCGTACGAAAAAAAAAATTAAAGAATTTCTGTAACTTACGTTGAAAAATACTAAAATGGTAGCAGCAAGAGATGATCCTGAAAGTCATTCTCTGTGAATCAAAGTCAAACACAAAACCCGAAATCAGATTCTAAAAATCACAATCAAAATGCTTCAAAATTCTTGAAAACATACAATGTACTCACGAGAAAAGGAAATAGGACAGACAGACGGACAGACGGACACAGGCCGAAAGATCGCCTGGCAATTATTCGTATGTGCCTCTAAAAATTTTTTTCAGTAGCGCATATGAATACCCTGACGATCGTTCCGCCTATGAGACGGACGGAGACAACAACACAGTCCGACAGAAATACGAAGGACAGACGGACGGAGACAACAACACAGTCCGACAGAAATACGAAGGACATCACAATCTAATGAACAATCTCCAGTGTAAGTACGGACTGCATTGTAGATGGTGCTTTAAATTAATATTTCCTTTAATATCTTCATATTTTATCCAATAATTTAATATTCTCCTTACCAAATGAGTGAATGAAATTCAAGCCCAAAACCCAAAACTAGAATCCAAAATTCAAAACCAATAGGCAGCATGCCAAATCTTGAAAAATACACGAAGGAACCCCCCCCCCCCCCCAAGATTGGGAGGAGATCCCAAACAGTGAAGGCGCGTTTTCTCACGAGGAAAGAAAAAGGGTCCAAAACAAAGCACCATATAATTACGAAGGACAACACTATCTAATATACAATCTCCAGAGTCTATTAATTGTAGGTGGTGCAATTAAAAACGCGATGTATGAAGGTAAGTTTAAACAATTAAAATATCACATGAAATCATAATACGGAAGTGTTCAACTCTATACCTTCTTGAAGAAAATTTCAAACAAATTTTCAATGCACCAGACACGTGTTTCGAATATTAAATTCTCATCAGTGATGCTTCCAGTCAAAGTGATTTTACAGGATCCGCCTGAATCCATTTCTGTAGCGCCCTTCTTGTGTTATTTTTTGAAATTAAATTTGTGTATTTACTTTACAGAGAGTGCACGGCTCCAAATTTCCTGTAGGGTCGATTCAGTAGCATATCCAAATAAAATCTATGTTCAAAATGGCATTGGAGGGATGTTGCTAAGATGTTAACCTCCTTTAATTTCGATGATACTTTTGAATGAAATGACAAGTTTCCGAAATAGCAGAATAATATACATTTATATGATGTCAAATTGATGAAGTGCCAAAACAAAGCTTCTTTCAGGCGACAGAGCTGGAAAGAAGTAAATTAATACACTTCTAAACATCAAGTCACGGGGAACGATTTTAATTGCTCCACACTGCAACAAGAAATACATGTAAGTGTTTATAATGATAATATCATGTCACATATACGATTTAAGCTAAAGTAGCTTCTTTCTCACGATGCATTATTTAAAAACAAAGAGGTCGCACATTGGCCACGGTTAAGGAAATCAAAATTCATTGTTGATGGCGCTACCCTGTAAAATTAAATGAAGAAATAAGACGTACAATTCAATCCAATTTATCCCAAAGCTAAATTCATTTGAACTTATTGTGCAACTCACTCTCACTAAAAAGATGGTTTGTAAAAGATTACTCTGAAGTCTGACTTTAATCTTTGAATCGAACCTGTGTCATTAAAGCAATCGGTAAAGAAAAACGATCAGTCATTGTTGTGATAGAACATTCTATATTTTGTTCCATTTCTTATCATCAGATTTTGAAATTAATTCCTATTTCTGTCAATATTTAAACTTATCTCTTTATAGTCCTATTAAATGCGTAATAATAAAATCGGAAGATTAATAAACAAGTATGATTCATTCACCAGTGATTTCACGAAAGGTTGCGACAAAAACATTTGAATTTGGAATAAAATTGAAACATCTATCTATAGATGACATGGATGACTGGACATCTACAAAGTCACCGAAGTCGCTACGTCCCTTCAACAAAGTCGTAGATGATTTATCTTGATGTTCGGAGGAACAAAACAAGGTCCCTTCGTGTGTATGTCGTTAGTTAAATGTCTCTTTATCATACTTATCTTTAAAACAAAAGGCTCCATCTAATTAAGATTTAGAACATCTCCCAACATGTAATAGCTGGACTTAAATATGTTCTTAACTACGATGTACACAAATATATTTACTGGGTTAAACCAAATGGGATAGTTTGGAATTCAGAAGTGTTGAGAGAGCATTCTGTATTTTTAAGAGGCTCAAAATGGCATCTGCTTCGCAGAACGCTTCTCTTGCGAGTCTAAAAACTGTAAATGGTGGTCCAAAATGGAGGACGAAAGAAGACGGGTCTTTGAGGGAAAATACGAAAGATTTCGATAGAAGAAGCGAAGCGGGGAGGAGTGTGAAAGATGTCGACGCCAGAAGTGATATTATGCGAAGTCGACTAACTTTAGACGCCAGAAGTGACATTATGAAAAGTTCTGGCGATATTGACGCGAGAAGTGATGTTCGAAGCACGAAGGATTTAGACATCAGAAGCGCGAGAGATCTTGACATTAGGAGTGCGAAGGATTTAGACATTAAAAGCGTGAGAGACCTAGATACAAAGAGTATCAGAGATCTAGATGCGAAAAGCATCCGGGACCTCGACGCAAAAAGCATAAAAAGTCACAGAAACTTGGACAGGAAAAGTGAATCAGTAAAAGTTGACGCTATCAGTATGAAACTAGATGCCATTAGCAAAAAGAGTTTGGTTCCAAGAGACAACGTTAATTTGTCAAGAGTTTCGCTGTCCAGTCAGCCGGTCGACATAACCAAATGTCCAATTTGTGCCAAGGACATGGCTTCGCCTAAATCCTTTCCATGTCTGCACACATTTTGCGAGTTGTGTATCGCCCATCACGCGGCAAACTGCATGTCGGCGGACAAGGGCGGTCAGATAACATGCCCGGTCTGTACATCGCCCGTAACAACGCCCAGAGCGGTAACTGATCCGTATGAATTTGCTGCATCCCTACCAATTAATCATTTCGTCTCGTCGTTGATGGTACAAAATTTCGTCAAACAAAAATTGTGCAAGCCATGTCAAAAGACAAAGAAGAACACCCCGGCCGTGACTTGGTGTTCTTACTGCGCCGAAACCTCTGTGTCCAGAGCACGACGCTTACCACCGCAGTCTGACGTCATCAGATGTACATCACGTGTCCACAATAGAGGAGATACAGGAGGACAGTCTGGTTTCATACGCTCCAGGGATGTGCAAAAAACATGACGAAAGATTGAAATTCTACTGCGAGTTTCACCGCGAGCTTGCATGCGAGGCTTGCCGCAAAACGATCCATAGAATGTGCGACGATCTTATAACAGCGGAACGGGCAGCCGATACTCTGAAAGCCAGTCCGGAAACAACAACTCTGTTGCGGATTCTAGACGCAGCCGATGCCCAGACAAATGAAATCGTGGAAGGAAGGAAGGAAAACATCAAGGAACTCGAAGAGGGAAAGAAAAGAGAAACGCAAACGATCGCAAGCTTCCGAGAGGAAGTTAATCGGCACCTGGATTTACTAGAACAAGGCATGAAAGACGAACTGGAGAAGAAACACACCCAGAAGACGAAAGAGTTGAAGAAAGAGGTAGATACCTTCCAAATGAATCGGAATACCATTGCTTACTACAGAAGTTTGCTCGAACTCATCCTGAGAAACGGAAGCGGGATTCAAGTTCTGAATGAGCTGTCTAAGGTTGCACAGCAATGCCAGATTTTGGAGGAGAAAATTCATCATCGCGCGTCAAAGATAAAAAGAGTTGCTTACGACGTCAAGCAAAATGACATTACGTCCAAAATGGACTCTCTTGGGAATATTGAGTTTACACATACCGCTGTGGTCACAACCCCTGCACCTGAAGACTGGCATAAATTACGCGGGAAAAAGTCTCAAGCAAAAGCGCATCCGGTAAGGGAGAACACTCATGATTTCCTCGTTATTAGATACCCAAGCAGCAAAATCACGGGAGGAACAACAATGCGGTCCAAACTCCTCCTGGTAGATAACAGCGGCCGGGAATTCAGAGCTTATAATGAGGTGGGTCATCGAGACGAAAATTTAACGTACATCTTTAAACGTAACCCCTGGGACATCACTGCCCTGCCCCAGAGAGACGGCGTGGATATGGTAGCGGTCACGATGCCTAACGAGAGCATTATAGAGATCATCGAGTGTGGCGGTACACCGGTGATGGAGAAACACCACTATAGTACACGGAACAACTGCTACGGGATAACCTACGTGGAAGGCCAGGTCATCGTGGCCTGTCAGAGCGGGCTGGAAATATTCGAACTGATCGAGGATCATAAGCTCGTATCCAGATCTTTCTTGCGAATGGGATCAGAGAAAATCCAGTACGTCCATGCCGTGGACAAGAGCCGATTTTATTACACCGATTCCGCGGATCGTGGATCACTTTTTTGCATCACCCCGGATGGCACGGAGATCTTTGAGTATTGTAACAGTAATCTCCGCAAACCCACCGGTATATCAACCGACTCCAAAGGCAATGTGTATGTGGCGGGATATCACAGCAACAACATACATCAGCTCTCACCGGAAGGAGCTCTCATCCACGTGATCACTCCGCGGAGCAGAACATTCTATAAACCAACTGTACTGATCGAACATGAAAATAGAATGTACAGTGTGTTCGGAAAGCACAAGGTGATTGTGTTTACTTGAGTCAATAGAAAAGCAGACTCGTCCGTATACCCGCTGAAAGTTTGTGATTTAACTATGGTTATATATTTCAATGTTTTGACTATGCTTTTTTCTTAAATCAAGGAAATATTCAATTCAGATCATTTATATTCGAGAGAATCACACTTCTTTCTGTATTAAGATATGTGGATTTTTTTCATGCAGGACAGTATATTATCCTTGAACTATTTAAAGTTCCCCTTTTAGTCCCTTTTACTTCATTCATTTTTATTTTATGAATATTGTTCACGTACTTCGTCTTGATGTGTGTTTTGTAAAAATAAATAATTAAAGATGGGATAAAAATGTGGTAGCTTATCTAATAAACACTATAAAACAATATTTTGATAGGAATGTATTGGATAATTCGCCAGCATAGAAACTCTTCAAAATTCATAGACAATTAATTTATGTAAACTGGTGAGGTAAGTATGGTTTTATCCGGATAACAACACAATTAACTTCAAGTCTGGAGAAGATTTGCAGTAATTACAGCGGATCACACTCGCACACAAATCGAGTTACCAAAAAAAAAACCCAACAACGCCAACAAATATCCGGAGACATACGAGAATATTGCCAACAAGAGATCAAACAAACGGACCTAACAAAGCAAAACCAACATCAGAACATGGAGGCCGACATATCAAAGGAGTTAGACCAATGTACAATAGGAGCCATTGTACTGGCCATCTACTATTTTCATTACAAATGCTGTGGTTATCTGGGTTACGTGTACATAACCCTTCCTATTTATCAAGCTACATAGAAGTCCCCCAAGACACGCCTTTGTATTATAAACAAAAAGCTTTCTCTCTGTAAGTGACATGTATTTTATATATTGTTTTCATTTTTATGACTGAACATCGACGGCGGATGCGGCTAGCCAACAAGGGATGCTTACTCCTCCCGGGTATCTGGTCCCACCTCTAGCTTGCTAGGGGTCCGTCGATGCTCAACTTGTTGCTCTATTGTGAGTGCTGTTGAGATTGTCGTCAGGATCTTCTTTAACTCATTGCAAACAAAGCAATAAAAAAGTAGTCATGATACAAAAGCTGTTTACGGAAATTTCCAAAAGCACCGGATATACTAAAATAACAACTGCTGGTTGTAGTAGCTTCACAAAAACTATACAGGAAGCAAGGTCTTCAAGGTCTAATCAAGGTAATCAAGGTAATCAAGGTCTTCTATCAAGTTTCTGTTTTGAGCCGATCTGTGAACAAATATGGCCGCCAATGCCTCTGATGACTTTTCAGTTGGTTCTGATGCACGACTTTCATGAAGTTCACTGAAGGCATGTTAAATTCCCAAGGTCTTCTTGATCGCAGATGTCTTGCATTGTACATTGTTTGTAGCTATATAGTCCCAGGTGAGCGATGTGGCCCATGGACCTCTTGGTCTTTGAACTACGTGCAGATCAAGACAAACACGACAGTTTATTAATAGACTGCATGATATTCAGAGATACTCCATGGATGAGAGGTGTAACGAGTTGAAATCTTCCTTAAATCGGCTGATACACAATAACAAAGTATATTTTGGCATCATTACGGGAGAAAGGAAACAATATCGCATTAATATACCTAGGAAACTTCTCGTTTGTAAAATTTGTCGGTCTTAAATTGTTGTTCGTGCAGACCCTATCTTGCTCACGAATTCTGATTTTATTTAACCCTTAAAACGAGAACGTACGCTGTAATCAAGTGAAGAACTGTAAATAACTCAGAAGAATGTGCCTTATCATATCAAATTCTGGAAATGTAGCGAAATCTTTGTCTCCAATCTACATTTATTTATTTCATCTATTTATCTATTATTTCCTTCTTAGCTCACCTGAACGAAGCTCATCCGTCAAACTTTTCGGACTTCTTCGTCAGAAACCGCTGAAGGGATTATAATGAAGCGTGGGATGTTCTTGTTTTGTTTTGTTTTGGTTTTTGTTTGTTTGTTTGTTTTTTGTTTGTTTTTTTCAACGGTTGGTACAAAGATTTGAATCTGAACTGTCACTACCTCGGTCTTGGAGGGATATGCTTTAACAAATCTTTTCTTCAGAACGGAAGTACACGTACATACTAGTATCAACCAGAATGATGAGACTGAAGTATTTTACATTTCTTTCTTTCTTTTTTTCCCTTGTTTCTACTCTGAAGTCAAATTTTTAGTGCATATCTGACGTCTTTCTGGTCTATGTCAGAAATGCTCAATTTTCAGGAATGCATATTTTTATACTATTTCTTTGAGTAACTCAGTCTCATTTTACAGATTCTCGATACTTTGATATCGATTTTGTGTGATATTTTTTTCTTTTTTGAGTTACATAAAGAATATTTCATTTTCTATGGGGTGGTTCAGTTCTCTCTTCTTTGTTGTTGTGGTTTGTTTTATTAATGGATGTTTTGCTTGTTTTATTTATTTTATTATTATTTTGTTGTTGTTGTTGTTGTTGTTATTAAAACAATTCTTCCATCTTTAAAAAAAACAGTTGATCTTATAAATATGGAACAATGTACCTCCGTCCATGAATCGAAGTAAAATGAAAGCAGTTAGATTTTTTATTTTCAATTTTTAAATTTTTTCCCTGATTTATCCATTTATTCAATTATCTTGATGATATTGTATTATATCTTGTATCTATCTATTCTACATCTTTTTAACGATTGTGTTATGGTAAGAGTCAGGAAAACTCAAGGATTTTTCGTTCTATTTTGAGATGATATAATTGCGATCTATGTATACATGTAAAACTTGGAGCGAAAATCGCTTGAATGATTGTAATTCCATTTCTAATGTTATTTATGACGAATTTGACAAAATAGAAGGTAAGTTAAGTGCAGGTCCACGTAAGAATAAGGCATTTGAAAACCCTTAAAATTTTTGTAGAAGTTTTTTTCTCTTGAAATGTGTTCAGATCAGCCTCCATGTGAATGTTCTGAAGGGATTTCCCTCATACTTGGATGGTGAAGAAAGTTATAGGGGTAGCAAATTTGGTTGAATTATATAGAGAAAATTTCCCGCCATTATTTTCCCTTCATAATTCATCATAAATTATGAGGTGAATATCTCGCTTCACCATCGCTTCCTTGAGAAATGTCTCAAAACAGAAATAAAAAGTTTTGCAAAAAATGTTGATGTATCACCCTGCCTGGTTCTTAAGTGGACCTATACTTAAAGAGCAAATCTGAGTATAAACTTGAACTGTTTATGAAAACTATGCATTTGAAATGACACTTTTCTGGTTTTTTTCCCAACTTTTCCATTTCATTTCACTTTAATCTATTTTGTACCTTTTCATTATTTAACTGGTTAGATATTTGTCATTATTCCTTCACCCGTCGACTTCCTTTTTTTTTATTATTTCATTTTCTGATTTTTTTTTTTTTTTTTTTTTTTTTTGGCTGTACTGTTACAAAGTATTAACCTTATCTCTTGATCTTTTTTTTTACAACTTTAAATCATTCTGATCAGCTGTTATAAACAGCCAATTTAACAGTCGGTTAATTTTCCCCCCTTTTCGTCTATTTTATGAACACAATAGAGGGATCTTCATTTTCGTTTATATACATCTTGATAAAATTCAGTAAATTGGGTCATTTAAACTAATTTGTAATCTGTTTAACGAATCAATGATTTCCTTCACCCCGAATTTGTCAGACTTATTTTACTACCCCGGGAACTCGGTGCCTACCCGACGTTGATTGGACAGCGACAATGAGCACGAGACATTTCGACAAAAGATGATCAAAGCGATAAACCCCCGATTAGCTACCCCGGGGCACGGCCAGCCCGCACTGATTTCATATGCGATAGCGTATTTACAAATGTTGTAATTTGGAAATGCAGGGGCGAAAACAATTGTTTGACGATTCAATCAGCGATTGTCTCCCGTGGGGAACTATTTGGAGGATTTTTGTTCGAAATTCTTCCCTACAGAGTGTTTATAGCTAATTTACAGCAGGTGAAAGATTGAGATTTTAGGAAGACGGCGTCTGAATCTGGTTTCTATGCTTTCAGGGTTCCGGTGATATTTAGCAAATAGATGATTAACGGGGAGGAGCAAAGAGAATACATTTAAGCGATATAAATCGAAAGTCGGTGGGATCTCTTTGTTATTTTTCCTCCTGTATCCCCTAATCTAACTCATCACCATCTTGGCATACTCAGAAATACATTTTACCTGGGCAATAAAGCACACAGAGACAATACAGTGAGTACAGAACAAAAAATTGTCTCTCTCAAAGCCAATAATTATGTTATCGGCTTTCGACCAATAACGACAGCGCATCGGAGGCGGATGCATTATTGGTAATAAGGGGGGAGGAGCTCTATTATTCGAATCACTTTACATATGCTATTGTCGGGATAATTGAAGTCAACATTTATGAGTTTTCTTTTTGAAAAAGCAGATTGCTTGGCTTCTGAATCGCTCATCATTTTTTGAAAAGATGTTAAATTGGTAAAGACAACGATACTGGATATAATTATTCCAACTGATACACAAAGAGAAACTTTTGTAAAGACTTTATTTCTAAGATCTGTGACCAAAAATAAAATTAACTTCGTCTTAAAAGCAAGCACCTGTGGTAACAATTGAGTGTTCTGCAAGCAGTTTGAGAAATAATTTCATTGCAGTCAGAGGAAATGAGCGAAAACGAAGAACAAAATTCACCTCCGCAGACGAACAATAAGTCTTTTTCTATCAGCAGTATTTTGGCGAAAAATGAAGACGAAGAAGCTAAAATGGAAGAGGACAGACCAGCTGTGGTGTCTAAAATCGCTTTTCCATTTTTCGGTGAGCACAGTGCCTCGCGGAAGTTGCTGTCTGTAAGTCCAGAGAATGCAGGGTCCCTCCCTCTGCACCCCCTTCCGGCCTGGTATCACTGGTACACGGCGGGTCAGCAGTTTTTACACCATCTCCAACATGAGAAGCTAGCGCGTAAGTAGATATTTATTCTCGACACTTAAAAATAAAGAGTTCGCATGCAATTTTATTCATTTGATTTATTTTTCTCTCTTCTTCTTATGTTATTTTGAATATGTACTGGTAAAAATTGTTTTGAATTTGTCACCAATACTTTACTGTATTTAAGTAAATGTTTGTGAACAGTCTGAAAAATTATTACTATGATGCGATTTGTGTATAGTAAAGATAATCAAAATCAAAATTCGAAAAATCTCTAAATTAACTTTCTGACCAACGTCTTGGTTCATATTTCCCATATATTCATAAATTCGGGGAATACGAATGGTCCCCAAAGTATAAAATAAATATATAAATAAATAAATAGATAAATAGATAAATAAATAAATAAATAAATAAATAAATAAATAAATAAATAAATAAATAAATAAATAAGACAAGCATCGGTCTTTAATTCATATTCCATTTTTATTGTCTTTTGTATACAAGTGCTGTGCTTCTATCTAGTATTTGAAATATCTTTCGATTTATTAGTTTGCAACAATTTCACATTCATATGACAATAGTTTATTCCTCATTTACAAGAAAAGTAGAGAAATGTTCAAAGTATACACATTCAATAGTATCATTTAAAAACAGACATGCACGTTTCGGGTACTGATCCTCAATCGAAACAATAAAATATGGCCAAAGAGAGTGAAAGCTACAAAAAAGATAGATATACAATGTCAATGTACACATGCTGTGTTTATCTAACCTTTCTGTATAAAAAGTTTGACAAATTAAGAGGATTTATTTCTATATTAATAAAATTAATCGGGCATTAGGGATTTTGTTTTATCTTTTCATGATTAATTTATGAAATATGAAGAATTTATAAGTTCGCAATGAAGATGATCGAATCAACAAAATTCTGTGAAAACGATCTTCTGTTTATTTCATACATAACGCAAATATAAAGAACTTTCATAATTATCAGTCTTTTTTCCCTAACTGTTAATTACATTTTTATTTCAAATTTCCTGTTGACTTTGAATGTGTTAAATACATGTATACACTAGTAATAAACTTTTCTTAACGGCGTTAATCAAATAATGAAATATAATATTCACAATTTCTATCTATTCATTGTTTACTTATCATTTTATTGCCGATACAGTGTGATTGAACCCGAAATAAGAATATGATTTTGTTGTTGCACAACTTAAGAGGTACATGTTAACCGTATACTTTGAAATCAATTGCTTTTCTTTAACCAATAATTGTGACACGTAAATTAATATATTGTGGGTTTTCTTTTTTTTTCTGTAAGTAAAGCTACATTTGAGGAAAATATTTTGTCCTGTTTTGTTTTTTACCATTCATTAGATATATGTATTTGTGACTTTTTCTCATATTTCTTTTAAATCTTTAACGCTTTCATTTAATATTATTCAACGAAGAAACGCTTATGTATATATTATTGCAGAACCTTTTTAATGATGTTAAGTACATGGGTAATATTTCGTTTGAAGTAAACCGATTACTACCTGAAATCTTGCAGACTGCGAGAGATTACGGTAATTATGAGTTACTTTGTCACTCTGTCCACCAGCTGATGCCCGAATAATAAAGTACATCATCCACCACCCCACGAGCTAAACATTGTGTAGGTAGTTTATAAATTATCACTTCCCTCCCTGGGTCTCGGGTATCGTTAGTATTTCATATCTGTGAAACGCATAAATGAGAGTGTTCTAATAGAAACTTGATGTTATAAGCTTACATAACTAAGCTTTGATCTTACCTGTACTTTGTCACGTGATCGTGATGATATCACTTCTCAAACTGCTTGATTAATCCTCTTATTGGGGGATGAAGGGTATGTATTCCTCGATTCATTATTGGTAATGGTGACTTAATTCCTCACACTTATATTATTTGGATATCAAGTCACGCTATACGGAAATCTATTTCCAATTTCACTTACTGATGCTTCCTACAAAATTTTAATGATACAACACATAAAAAATAAAAATAAAATATAACTTTATCCAATTATTTAAAGATAAGATAAATTGATGTATTAGTACAAAAATCATGAATTCATTGGTATGAATTTCGAACTGCATGAATCAGAAATTATTTTCGAAAACAAAATACGATTTTAGTCAAACTTCTGTTTTTTGGTCGTCCAAATAGTAAAAAAAGAAGAAGAAGAAGAAGAAGAAAAAAAAAGAGATAACCATAAAATCTATTTACACGACTTTTCAATAACATCCTTCCACTGTCCCCCTCCCTTTTGGAACGCCGATTTTCATCTACTGAAGTCATATTGGAAAGATAGGCTTGATCATATATATTTTGTGAAGTTTAGAAATAATATTACATCAAGAAAGGAGCCCTAGCTTTTCAGACATTTATACGCAAAAAAAAAAATAATAATAATAAATAAATAAATAAATAAATAAATAAATAAATAAATAAATAAATAAATAAATAAATAAATAAATAAATAAATAAAAAAGGAAAATGCAAATAAAAAGAAAAAACACTCGAATACACAAATTTTCGCCCCCTTGGCCTTTATCAAATGTAACAACGATATTGTATATAAACCCATTTTTGCTTCTCTGGCGTTCATTGCAAATGTTTACCAAGTAACATTGACAAGTGACAAAGTAAACATTGACAAGTGACAAAGTAAACATTGACAAGTGACAAAGTAAACATGGACAAGTGACAAAGTAAACATTTGCAATGAACGCCAGAGAATCAAAGATGGATTTTTCCTACTCTTCTTGATAAAATGCATTTTTGACAAAATCTAGCCGAAGAGGGGTGTGGAGCGGGGGGGGGGGGGGGGGGGTGGCGACCAAATTACTCTAGATGCACGCTTATCAAAGTGTGGCTACCTAGTGGAACAAACTCTCTCGCCATGGTGAAAAAAAAAAAGAAAAAAAGTACTGAATCTTGTTGATAAAAAAATATATATATTCGATGTTATTAATAATGTCAGTTAAAAATTTATCTGAATCAAATCTATTACAGATCTGTGAAATGATTAGCAATATGAATAAAAATAACACAAACACGTGGATTATTGGAATCAATCAGAACTAGATTTTTATTTAGTACTGTAAGAAGAAACTATGAATATGCCATGTTGATATGTTTTATAGATTGGAGATTGTCTGTATTTTAGCGGCTTATTAGGGGAAAAGTTTTTGCTTTGTTTTGCTTTTTATATATTTCTTATACAATAACTTCTTATCGGTCTTAAAAGTACATCTAATCTTTTGATATTGTCGTGGCATTTCTTTTATCAACATTGAATACAATTTAAGAAATATATATCTTTAATCAATTTCTTATGAGTGGGACTCTAAAATAGTTTTGTTAAAATAGAACCATAATTTGTAAATGTTTCACTTTGTTATAAATAAATACAAATAGAACCCAATATTTAACTTTTCAGCGAAAAGTAAAAAGTCTTTATTTTCAATCGGGTCCATATACGAGCATACGATTTTTTTTTCTCTTTTTATTTCTTTTAATATAAAGCGGGAGTCTCAGTCTTTCGTATTATACATTCTTGATATTAGAGTGCCTAATAGTGGCTCGCTCTCTCTCTCTCTCTCTCTCTCTCTCTCTCTCTCTCTCTCTCTCTTCCACTCAAGATTTCTCCACATCATCAAAACGTGATTGATGGTTTTATCTCTTAATAAATCCCTCCTCAGTTAGATCAAAAGGCACTAGACCGAGTACCCAATATAACAAAGCTTGATCACAAATTGAGCTGTAATGAAAATCATAGCGCACAATAAAATAGTGCGCGCATTAATCACGGATCACCGGATTCGAGTTCGGAAGTGTCCCAACCAAAGACATCAGCCAGAAAATTGGCGGTGCTAAACATCTCATTTCACGCCGGGTTAATGATGCTGAAATATATTTAGACAGCTATTTGTTCCCTTTGAGAGGGAATCGCTCGAACGTTCTGAATGTTTAATTCATGATAAATACAATTTGTCCTTATAGCTATCAAAATTATAAATTCGGTTAAATGCATTACGAGAAAACAAAATATTTGAAAGAACTCCAGTAAAGTAGTAAATAAAAAACGTCGAAATATGTGCCTGATAAGATAACTTAATACCACAAAATGAATAAGAAAATGAAAATAAAGAAATAAATGTAATGTATATAAATAAATAATGCAAGAAAGATCAAAGAAAAGTTAACCATGTTTAATTATATTTTACGACGAATTATAAAAAGAATAAAAAAACGAAGGAGAATCGAGACAATTTTTTTTTTTCAATTCTTTGCCCCCATATACCGAACTCTAATTTGGACTTTCTTTTGATAGAATCTTATCAATTTCACTACTGTTGCACAATTTAAAGCTTTGTATTTTTTTCCCCAGAAACTGGTATTGCTGCTAAGTTCCAGATCCCTCCAAAGGATATGTCACCAATTTTCCGGACCAACAGAACAAATTCGGTAGAATCCAGCCACGGCAAAGATGGACACGATATGACGTCATCTCCGCCTCCTCGCTCTCCTTCTCCGGACGTCCACATGTCGGACAAATCAGATGACGAGGATAGCATGAACAAACACGGCCACTCGGACAATGGTCAAAATAGCGACGGTGATGACGATAAGAAAAACCGCCGTAAGAAGAAGACAAGAACAGTATTCTCTCGAAGTCAGGTGTTTCAACTAGAATCGACGTTCGACATGAAAAGGTACTTGTCGAGCTCAGAGCGAGCCGGGCTCGCGGCGTCACTACAGCTAACGGAGACACAGGTCAAAATCTGGTTTCAAAATCGCAGGAATAAATGGAAAAGACAACTCGCGGCAGAATTGGAAGCGGCCAACATGTCTCAGATAGCGTCTGGACACAGGCTCGTCCGTGTTCCCATCCTCTACCACGATACACCACCTCATTCTAGTCAACCGGAAGTGAATACCACGCTTGCGCACAATAACTATAGAGATTCTTTTTATTTATCAGCAGGATATTCTCAGCTGTCTCAGGCCGCTCTACGATCATCAATGCCGGGGATGGTTTGACGCGTTACGGTCATCAATGTCGGGGTAGGTTTGACGCTCTGTGGACATCAATGCGGGGGACGATTGACTCCGGTATGAAACACTCAAGATTACATAAGATCATTTTCATTATGTCATTGATATTGCTATATATATTTTGGTGCATAGTTTTATGTCAGTGCATTGCGACTCATTGTCTAAATATTGTATCATACACAGTTTATTTGAATTGGTGCAATTTATCTGAGCGAAAAGTTGTGCATCGAAGAATAGTGAATTTTTTATTTACCATACCCAAATGCTACATACTGCCCAAGTTTGCCAAGGATAACTACGATTGTGACAGTTATATATGTCCGTCTGTCACAAAATATCTATGTACATGGTAACTGTAACTGACTCTTACTGTCTGACAATTTGTTATAAAAGACATTTTTCGATAAAAAAAATTAAATCAAATTAAATAGGATTAATATGATTTTAAATAATGAAGTTACTATTTTTTTCTAGTATATTTACATATACTTAGCAAAGAGCTAGACAACTTTACTTAGCTTTTGAAGTTCTATTTTGAGCAAATTATAAAAAAAACCACAATTATAAAATCATCAGTAATACAGGACTGATATTGCAGAATGAAAATAGAAGAAAATTTATGAATCTTCTCCAGGTTATATGTTTACATGTAAGATTTATTTCATACACCATTATTTTTTATTTCCACTGTAAATACTCACTGTAGCTGTATACTTGTTATATAGACGACAATCATTGAATATTAATATGTCTATCCATTGATTTTCATAATATCATATTTAAGCACATAGTTATCTAGCAATTTTTTTTCTTTTGAAATATTTATGAATTCCTTCTTCGTTGGTGCAAAGATAAAGAAAAAAGGGAGAAAAAAGTCCTTTCGCTTTTTACATTTTTCTTCGTTTGCTTTGAACGTATTTCTTTTGATTTATCTCTGATTTGTAATAGTGATTTTTTTCACTAGATTGACTGAGATTTTATTTAGCATCGTTACCGATCGCTTATCTTAATTTAATAGTTAATATCATCCTGGTTATTTTTCTTCTACTTTTTATTACATTTGTTATTATCTTTAATTTCGTTTTTATGATTGATATCTCCTCAGAATGAACCATGGGTGCACAACGATCTTTAGTGCATCGTCACAATCACATCGCAATAAATAAATAAATAAATAAATAAATAAATAAATAAATAAATAAATAAATAAATAAATAAATTTGGAAGCTAAATGTCCTGTTCTTTTTTTTTATTATTTCATAAGATTGGTTTGGATAAATAAAATAATTAAATAGATTAATGAATAATATTTCAAAAATGTGTTTGTTCATGGCGCGCTCGTCTTGTCCTAATTTTTCAGTCATTCTTATATTCTTTTTAATTTAATTCAATTTTTATTTAATTGCACTGTTTGTTTATATTTCACATTTGTTAGAATCGTATTTCAGGACTTTATTGAGTGCTTTTGAAACTTTATTATGGCTGTATAGTATGAATTGGTTAAACATGACGTATTATATTTCGTGTACATAATTTATCTGGGATGTGCAATAATGACATGTATTCAGATAAGCTCATGAATATGTATAAAAATCATGAATAATAATGAATAATAATGAATGTCAATATTCATTCTGTTTGTTGTACTGATGTTCAATGATTATACGACAAGAAATAAATATATGAACGAGAAAAATTGTTGCAATTTTTGAAAACTCAGAGAAAGTAAATAATTATTGTTTATTTTTTCGGCTACATACAAGCAGATTAAAAAACTAAGAGTCCCCATTCGGCGTTGCCGGTAGGGGACTAATAATAAAAGCGGCTAATTCGCCGAATGGATTTATGACTCATTTCAATTCAGAACGAGTACGTCTTTTTAAAATTATAGCATTTAAAAGTATAATTGATCAGGTATATTATTTTTACTGAACTTGGTACCCTTTAATTAAGAAAAAAATCATTCTACTTCTAACGCCGGGACCGCGGAGCCCGGCCCACCAATGACGTCATACCCCCAGCAGGTGCGAGGACTTCCGGTTGTCAGTATTGGAGAGAATCTCGGGGAACAACCTACTCATTCAATTTAGATGAAACAGAATGAATTGACGAAAAAGGAAATATATAACTATCTGAAAATCAGCTCATCTTGAAGGATTTTTGTCGCCTTTTTTGTATGATGGTTAGTTTGCCATACCGAGATAGTGAATGATATTTTTACCGGTTGATACGATAACAGCAGGATTTTAATACCCGCATTTCGAAAATGAATGAAAAGCGTGGAAGTTTTTTTCATACCTTTTCCCTCCCGGCGTTAAAGCTTTAGCGCTTATGCCTAGAAATTGAAAATCATGTTTATTGTGATAAGAACAAGTTATAATGAGTGTAATTGTCCACCGATAGTTGATATCTTAAGATCAATTTACCATCCATTTACAAGCATCTGATGTTCATCTTTTTCATCAGATTTCTTTAAGTAATAGACACTGGAGAGTCCGGCTCTCCTATTGGCTTCATTAAGGGCATCGCCACGAGGATCCCCTCATTGGCAATTTCCACAGATCGCCCATTATCGCGGGCAAATTACAGTTCCTCTATTTGCAGATTTAATGCTTTCACAATTAAAAGACGACACAGGACTACTTTACGTCTTCAAATGACAAGGCACTGTCATGACTTTAAGATTGAATTATGCGATACCTTTTCCCCAAACTATTCTCCGCTGATTTTCTATTAACTCCCATGGGGAGTAGAAGAAAATCTCCTTAATACCTTGTCCATTAACAATTTCCTTGATATGGGAAACATCTCAACCTTCAAAGTACTCTAATAAGTGCGACGGAAGCTGAATACAGTAGACAATAAGCGAACAGCGAAAAATTGACTGGAAATGCTTTAAGAGAATTTAAATGGAGAGAACTGTATTTGATGGAGTGAATGTAAAGCATTACCGGCGTCTCCTCCCAGGAGACTTTTGGCGAACTTAAATACATAATTTAAGATGATTTTTAATACACAGTTTGTAAGCGAAAACAAATTGATGGATCCCTCTACTGTATGAACCACAAGCACTGAAAATGAAAAGGAAATACACAAGAACCGTTTGAACCTGATGAAATCGATTCGGTCAGTGGATCTCACACAGTCAGTTTGGGTCTTCATAGTCCATAACGTTACAGATATATCACTTGTATTCAAAATGAAATGCTCTTTGTACTTCTTGCCAATGGAATATTGACCTAAAACGTGCAAATTTGACATAAACCCATTAAGTAAAACAGAACATATCAAAAAGTGCTGCAGATTACATAATAAGACGGTTTTCAATGCAGTTTTGGTGATAACCTTGCGCACTGAATGAAACAAAACTGGCCATCACTGCCTAAATACCCTGATGTCTCATTGTCATTGGCTGAAACTTTTTCGAATACTAGTAATGCTGCAATGTCTTGTCACGTGATTTAGTTCGCTCAGTGAAGCAGTGAATGGATTCATGGGACAAGATAATGCAAGGACACAGAAAATTTGATAAATATTCAGAATGACTTTATTTGGATATGAAATCAAGAATTGTAGTTGTATTATTTGTTTATCCAAAGAATTATTTAATGAATATCAAAAATTAATGCAGCTATTTGACCAAAATTCAAATGAAATACAGCAAAATTTCATCTATTTGATAGGCTAAGAAATACAGCAGCTATATAGCAGCTTTTTTATCTATTTATTTATTTAAAAGGGTTTGGTCAGATTACATAAGGAAAATGGAAGACATATGATATACTAGTAGAATCTCCGTGAATAGATAAATACCAACAACGATCCGAGGCAATTTGGCTGGAGTCCTCTAGCTGTTATGCAGATTTTTGTGAGTTATGTTGTCTCTTTGTATGTATGTACAGAATACAATATGTATACTAGCAGGTGCAAAATATTCGAAACATGAGGAGTATTAAATTCTGGTTTTTAGGCACGGTCCATTTGATATTCGGGGGGGGGGGGGGGGGGGGCTTGGGTTTTTTTCGAAAAAATAATTTTGCTCTGAATTTTGATGAAAAAAATGAATTTGCTAATGGTGTGACAGAAAAAAATAATCTTGCTCTTACAAGTAATCTGAATTTGAAGAATAATCATAAAATTCGCTTAAATTTCCTGAAAATTTTTCGGCTCGCTTCGCTCGCCACAGTTTCTACTTTCTATAACAAAATTTTGGCTCGCTTCCCTCGCCATAGTTTTTCTTCTGTAATGGCAAATTCATATTTGAAAATATCAAAAGAATGCATGTGACTGAAACAATTAAAATGCTTAAATACATTATCAATATAATTTATTACTATTAATAGATATATGTATCACCATAGTGTCTAATTTTACATAGAAAGCTTGGAAGGAGAATTTAAATAAGTTTTTCACTACTTACATGACCTTATATACATTTTGTTTACTTAAAATTATATATCGCATATTGTAAAAATCTTTCATCTCTCTCGGTGTAGAAGGGAATACAAGTTTTACATAAAAATAATGTTTGGAGTAATTTCTATAAAAATAAAGAATTTCTATTGAAAAAAAAACACAAACTCTCTTAATATTCACATCAATTATTATTTTAAAAAAAATTCCTTGCTCCAACTTTGCAAGAAAAAAATAATTTTGCCCTGGTCCGGGGCGAAAAAAATAATCTTGCTCCGACAAAAAACCCAAGCCCCCCCCCCCCCCCCCCCCCCCAGAATATCAAATGGACCGTGCCTTATACATTTTATACATTGGCGGATCTAGCGAGGTGGATAGGGGGTTGCAACCCCCCATTTGGTTCGACCAAAAAAAAAAAAAACGAAGAGAGAGAGAGAGAGAGAGAGAGAGAGAGAGAGAGAGTGAGAGCGAGAGAGAGAGAGCTTATATTAAAAAACTTGATCTCTGTCCTTCTTACTTACAAAAGTTGTTTTTTTTATCGTATTCCGTTGCACATCACTGGTTCTACTACATGTATATACACAAATCGAGAACATTTCCGATTTTGTTTTAGTTCAAGATTTGAGGCTTATCAAATTATCTTTGCTCCGATGCGTGTTTAGTTATCAATAGGCAAGGGCGTAGGAGAAGGGGGGGGGGAGCGGGGGCACATCCCCCCACACACTTTTCAATCACAAAATTTTATGATGCATTGACATTGTTTAAAATAGCAACATTTTGTACCATAAATCTACAATTTTTCGATCAATTTTCAAACATTTTCTTTTTCTCGCTACCGCTCGCCAGTTCTCTATAGCTTTCTGAATAATTTAGATATTCTGATCCATCCTTAAGTTAATACATATTACTTTATCAATGTACATGAAGACATTTAACTCAAACTATATAGAATATTATTACATGTACTTGTTAATGATAGAGGATATAGAAACTATTTTCTTATAAGTCAATATTTTGCTCAAAAAATTCCCTGGCTCGCTACCGCTCTCCAGACATTTATTCATATTCTTAAAACTTAGAATTGCACCAGAAATATTAAAATTCTTTAATCTCTTCCTCCCCCCCCCCCTTCCCCCCTCCCCCCCTTTTTTTTTATTTATTTATTTATTTTTTATTTTTGCTTTTAAGATATATTGGGATGTTGTGCCCCTCCACTTTTTCAGGCAGAGCTACGCCGTTGATAGGAAATTGTGTTTACTTTAAAAATAATAAAGCAGATATAGATTATCTTTGTGTAGTCAATAATGCACCCTTTAAGGCATTATTGCGAAACAGAAGCTTTTGATAGTGTGCATTCAACAGCCCCCCCCCCTTTCCAAAATAGTCAACCCCCCTTTGAATAATTCCTACATCCGCCTATGTTATACTGAATGGAAGCGCTATAAATTGAGTTGAAATAGATTCGGGAATCTAATTGAAACAGACCAAATAATCTATTAAAAAAAATTACCATAAAATTTTCCTGAAAGTTTCTGTCAGATTCTTGGAGAAAAAAAAATGTATTGACGACGACGAGATTTATTTTATCATTTATATGCAGAATGGGATATTGTAGTATTCTTTCTTTTCTATACAAATTTTTCCAGGCAAAAGGCTTTCAACTGTTATAATATGGAAAGAAGAAGAAAAAAAACCCAATAAAATAAAAAATGAAATTGTGAAAGACGAAAAAAAAAAAAGGGATTTGAGCATTGCCGTTTTCTTTTATTGATTTCCAGCAGCTAGTAGATGGTATGATGACATAATAACTGTTTATTTATGACATTAAAGACATCAATACTAAACCTTTTATTTCATATGGTGTTCTATCGAATTCTAACACGAAGAAGCGCTAGCGAAGTAACTACGCACAAAAGCGAAATCAGGCGAGAGGCGAAGTTACTATGCGAAAATCTGCTCGGACTTCTGTTTGTAACTATTCCCAACCTTGCTCCGGCCAGCAGAGCACACATATACTTCAATTGTTTGTTCCCAATGTTTCTGATATTCCTTTATGAACGATGGATCTAAGTCGACCTCCCAGTGGGTGTACGTGTCGAGAAATGAATGGATTTCCTTATTATCAAACGTCAAAGACTTTCATAACCTACGCATCCAGCAGTGGATTGAAATTTTATAAAAAGAAAGAACAAAAACTGATTAAAATTGATTCTCTATCACATTTGTAATCGCTTCAATATGGTGAAATACCTCGATCGTGAGTGCATCCTAAACTAAGCTAATTTTCAAAGAGAGATTTTCTCGATCGAAAGCAAGTAACCAGCTCGTCATTTGATTCTGTGCTTTGTCTTGTCAATTAATACTTAAGTAAAATACGCTATATAAATAATGCGATTACGTTCCGATATGGAATCAATATTTGCGTTGTGAGCTAGACAAATTGAATGAAATAAAGTTAAGGAGGATTGACTTAATCCGGGGTTTGCTAAGAAGCCATCAGCCCTGTAAGGACTCGCCAAGTTATTAATTTCATCTCCAATTAATTTATCCCGATACAACCTTTAAATACAAGAGAAAATTAGAGACATCCCCAAGGCGATTATTTCAATTAAGATTTTTGTATCATCCGCTTGATGCAACCAAGTTGAGGGTAATTTGCCCTTGATCTACTCGGAGTGAGTCGACTTCACAATGGACCGTCAGCTCTCATACTCTTACTCGGACCCTTTCGGGCGTTACCAGGATACAAATCCGCAGTCGCCCGTCCTCTGCCGATGGGGGATGAATCAAGATCGTCCACGCCAGGTGGGAGAGTCTTGTCTCCAAATCCAAGACTAATTTCCGAGATATTAGCGGTCACGAAGTAGAATCAAGTAAACTGTGATTATTCCTTGGTCGGCGAAAATAATTCCTGACAGCTTGGAAATTAGTCACGGAAAGCAACCAACAATTGCGAGTAATCGTAGAAAATGAGACGCTTCCATTATGTTCCGTACAGGAAAAATGCTCTTAAATGCCATTAAATTGAAGAATTTGCCTTGTAAATACAAGGTATTTATGTTTGAAACCTCACAAAAACAATGATAATTTCTCACTAGATTTGTAATTGTTCCGACAAGCAGTGGAAATGCACAACATCCAAGCGTGCTCGCAAAATTGTCTTGGAAAACATCTCGAAGCAATCTGAAATACAAGGGAAAAAGGAGAAAAAAAGGAAATAACAGGAAAAAAAGAAAATTACTCGAAATCAAAACACCCTACTCCGCTTCAAACCTCCTTGTAATATCATTTGATTTACTGTATTTACGAAAACGTGTCGATTTCAAAATCATGCACCGAAGACCGTACAAAACTAGGACAAAAAATAATAACAATGATAAACAAAAAATAAAGAAATGTAAATAGATATACAATGCATAAATAAACAGTAAAAACACACGCAAAAAAATCCTGCACCGTGTCAGCAGAATGGAATTCTAAAGAGAGAGAGAGAGGGAGAGAGAGAGAGCAGGTGCCCAGGGGCCAGGAAGAGTAAAAATCTCTTGTTGACATGCGCACTTCTCAACTCTACTTCGTAGAATTCATTCGGATCCCCTCGCCCTTTATTTGTAACGGCATAAAAAGACTCGGATGCCAATGGTGGAAGGTTTTACATCAAATCGATGTAAAAGTAAAAAGGTACTTTTTCAACATTCAAAATTCGTCCGAGTCTTTTTTCGAAGGAAAAGGTCGAGGCTGATCCGAATGCGTAGAATTAAGTTGGTAGGCGCGCTATCTATGATTAAAATTGTCCAAATTTCAATATTTCTCAGAAATGAACATAATATAACAATGATTACGTTACATGCAGGGAAATAACTTTCTCCTTTTGTGTTCGCTTATTTCGCCTTGCTATCAGAGATAGAGAGAAGAACAAAACTGGACGAATAAAATCATAATTTTAATGCAATGTCGCTATATAACGTCGAATTTTATTGGCTGTTTGCTCCTTAGTTACGGCAGTAAAACGAGAACATACTTACGTTGCTAACGTCACAAAAATATAGATTGCTAACGCGTCGCCAGAAAAACTCAGTTTGCCACCGTAAAATCAGCATTTACCGTCCGCAAACATAACGAAAAGGTAGAATACAATATCACCATGGGGTATCACGTGATACATAAATGATATGTTCCACGGGAATCCCCTTTGACTGAACCAAGTTAATACTGTCTAAATCTTCTTTATATGATTTTTTAAGGCCTATCATATGGTCATTATTATCAATCATATGATGGTAATTTATTCTGGACAAGAATAGACGTGTATTCGGAGAACACTTTAACAGATTTTTTTCAATGCTCGCCACATGTTATGATAAGGTGCACGGACAGATACAAAATTTTCTGTTAAAGTGTTCTCCAAATATACGTCTATTCTTGACCAGAATAAATTACCATCATATAATTTATAATAATGACAATATGATAGGCCTAAAATAAATTAATATAAAGTAGATTTAGACAGTATTTTTTTGGTTCAATCAAAGGGGATTCCCGTGGAACATATCATTTGTGCATCACGTTATACCCCACGGTGAATATCAAACTTTGGCTTAGAGTGAAGCCCTTTTATATTGTTTATTCATTTTGTGTCCTCCTTGTTCTGGTAGGTGTTGAACCCCGAAATCATAGTTACAAATAAAATGAAAATTATAAAGATATACATATTTTTGACGTTTTTTCTACATAAATTGTCTCCAATTTTCATATTTTCTCTTGTATCAATGCCTCTAGTGAATGTTCATCGTGTTTCATTTCAATTTGTATCGAGTATTTCTGCTTTGACGAATACACAATAATGGGCATGATTATTGTCAAAAGGTATGTCTTTCAGATAAGCTTCTCAATCTAGGATACTTTTGTGACCGACTAACATCGTCAATGAGGAAGTTCTACGGTCGATACGGGGAACTCCGTTACTCGTCATACACTATGAGATCCCACTGTCCAGAATGGGGGATGATATTCTGTCTTACACCATTTGAACCATCCAACCACGGAATATACTTACAAGTACCTTCCGAAATGGAAGTAACCGGATGTGACAATTCTACCGCATTGTAGCGACGGATGTTGCATGCAAGCAGGAGATGCTTACTTTTCCTAGGCACCTGGTCTCACTCACATGTTGGGAGTTCGCTTTTTCATGTAGTGAAGTCTCTTGCTTGTTTGCTTTGATTCCTGTTTTATCCTTAATTTATATGTCTTTGGTTTATGATTGTCTGAATTATCAATTTTGTACTGTGTATGGGGATATGATCATTAGCTACGGAAGCCAGTTCCTGCCATGTTATATTTTTTCTCTATATCGTAGTTACGAGAAACAAATCTCGTAGTTACGAGAAAAATCCTCGTAGTAGAAACAAATCTCGTAGTAACGAGAAAAAATTCTCGTAGCTACGAGAAAAAAATCTCGTAGAAAAAATAATTCAAACTGAATGGCATGCTTTGGCAAAAAAGGCCTTCCTAGAATGACATTTTAAGTATGAGAAACAAGGATTTTGCCAAAAAAACCTTCAATAAAATTTGCAAATTTGAAATGTGATGACTTAAAACATTTATTAACTACTTTTTATATGAATTCATGTTCAAAGTATGTAAAGACTCCTAAAAAAATAATTGAATGAAATTAAGTATTTACATTTTTCAGCAGGTTTTGATATTTTGAACCCAAAGTTTCTACGAGTTACTACGAGATTTGTTTCTCATAACTACGAGAATTTTTTTCTGGTAAATACGAGAATGACCGAGAAATTTGATGCCTGTATCAACAGAAACCGGATGTATGCGCTTAGCAACGCCATTTGATCATGCCGACAAAATGTAAAAGTCTGCAAGCAGGTGTGGCGATCCAGCAATAGCTGATTTTCCAGTAGATTCAGTGGGCGGACAGACACCAGATATCACACAATTTTGCGATATTATCATTGTGACGTCAAAATAGAAAACATGACAACGCATAAAGTCAGTGCGATCAAATATGACGTCACAATAGACCATTTTCCGATTTTGTTTAAAAGCAGAAAATGTCTGAGTCAATATCTTTTGGTGTCGTTTTTATAATATGAATTATGGCAAAGCCCTTGAAGCGAAGCGAAGATGGTGCCGGAAGTTACATGGACCGTCGCACGCAATCTCCTACGCATGCGTCCGATTTCAGTTCCGCTTTTCTTCACTTTGAAATCCATCATCCGGGCATTTTCGAAATGGCGGCGCCCATCATAGGCAGCTTGGTTGAAGAAAATTTAAAGTGTTAGTATGCATCTTTTCTTCCTTATTTTCGATAATTTTTCCACTTGTTTCGTATATATGTGTTACCAGTAAAGCTTGACGAGAGCCCGTAGGGCCCGCTTGCTCACTTCGCTTCGCTATTATGACGTCACTGTTAAAAGACGAAATTCCATTGTGACCTAAAATGAAAAAGTGCGCAAAAAATTGCTTACCTCGGACATTTTTCGTCATTTTGTCAGCCATTATGAATTTTGGCAAGTATCCTATTCAAAAATTTGCCATTTGATGTGATGTCTGGTGTCTATGCGTATAAAATCAAGGTTTTTAAGGACGGTCATAAATATTTTCTGGAAAATGGACTATTCATCTCTGAAATAAAAAAAAAAGTATTTAGGTGATTCAAGTGGATATATTCTGAATTTTTTTTTAATGAACAAATTAAAAATCCAATTACATAAACAAAGCATATGTGGATGAGTCATGTTTATCGAAATATACTAGTAATACCGTAGGTCGTGAAAAAAATAAACTACGTATCAAATCTGGTTCTATATATGTTCCTATGTTATATGTTAATATATTGTATGTTAATATATTATAGTATATATATGTAAATTCTGCCTCAAGACAGTATACAAGGTATATATAGTCCTTAAGTTGAAGCACTTTTACTCTCCATTTTCAAAGGCTCAGTTTTGTATATATGGTTAACCTAAAAACTGAAAATGGAATCAAATTGGGATAAGCGATTCATGACTTCTCTATCACCGTGATAAATATACTCTATATACAGACAAAAGTTTCTGAAAAAAGGTAACCAATCA
Source organism: Pinctada imbricata (assembly GCA_033119305.1). Taxonomy (NCBI): domain Eukaryota; kingdom Metazoa; phylum Mollusca; class Bivalvia; order Pterioida; family Pteriidae; genus Pinctada; species Pinctada imbricata. The sequence continues at coordinate 10,244,751 of VSWD01000008.1, forward strand.
CTTTGAATTGGAAGACATAAAGACAGGATAGATGTGATTTTGGTAAGATATCCGATATCCTCATTAAATACAAAAATAATTCACTATTTTCCTGTAACTGATATTTTTTCCTATTGAAATGAACGATCCGAGTGGATGCGCGCCTTGATACCCAGTAATTCAACGTGCCGCAAAGAGCGCTGTCTTGTTTCAATAGCAGGACTACTCGGTCTGAATTTATATCGCTTCAAAAAGAGACAAATTAGTGCCAATTACTGAGATGATTATTTTGTAAGATATTTTTGTAGAATAATACTTTCCTGAACCAAACAATTAACGGAACCTTAGAGCTGTTTAGCTTCCGGATCCCCAGGAAACACCCGATAGTAATCATCGGGCAGATAATAAGGAGAGAAAAACGCCGCATGTAACTAAACGACTGAAATCTAAGTTTTCTTCTAAGAAAACTATTAATCACTGCGAGGATGTAATTACCGAACAACATGAAAGAAAATTACAATAAAAACATCTTTATCAACGATGAAACTGCCTATAATAGCAGCCAGGAAATCTTCTGGAGGGTCATATTCAATTTTCCGCTGTCCAAGGTTTATTACTCGCAATTAAACGTAAATCACAACCGTTTGTCTCGTATTAGAACGTTTATTGGTAATTCAAGATTGTGTCTAATGATGGCCCTAGTCCTTAATAAAGCACAAAATGCCTATTTGTTATTGGACACGCTCCCTTTTCCTTAATATATTGAACATTCAAGCATGCACTCTGTTTCGTACCAAATGAATTAAGGCGCTCGACAACCCTTGGCAGCGCCTGATATGTACATCCCCGGAAGGGAGGTAACGTTTTTGTCCACTTTTTAATTTGCATGCCAGGATAAGTTACCCTATCAGAATGCCAAGTTAACAAGTCAAATAAATGACCTGATTTACTCCGCCTAAAAAGCTTTCGTGTTTCCCTGAACACATTAATTCCGGATCAGGATGCTTTAAACCACGAAGGTGTCACAAACAGGAATGGCTTTTACAGGAAAAGTCCGCCATTTCTTCCCAGAACACCGTGCGGGTTTATTATTTAAGATTCGCTATATTCCGGTAGAGGAAATCCATTAGGAACTCGACAAAGTCCGTATCGTGGTTATGTTATCTAATTAATTTAATTTACAATGTTCGTGTTTGTATATTTGTATAATTAAAAGTAAACGGAATGAATTAATTTCCGATAAAAAAAAGTTTTATGCAAGTGCGCTTTGTATTCAGTTATTGAAATTAGATTCTGAAAACCCCAACCCAACCAAATTTTATGACGACATTTCATATTTCTTGTGTTACATGTATACAACGCACGTTACATAACACTTAAGGGGGTCCAGAACAGTATCCGAAAGAAACCCATCGGAAATCTCTAGATCAATTATGACGTCATAATAGAAACAGGCGACATTGGCGCGTTTTTCGCAGCATTAGGTAACGCAAAAATAAGGGAAGGATGTAACAAATTTCTATAGGAATTTATCGGTGTTTAACTTGACATATGAAGAAAATAATATCAAGCTTTTAAGGAAAATAAACGATAGGGTTTCAGATAAACGGACTATATTATTGAAAATTAACAATTCAAATATGTTCTAAAAATAATCATCTCCTTTCGATAATTTTTTTTCGACGTCTCAGTGACCATTTATAATTCTATACATATCCGATTGCCTATACATATCTAAACGAAAAATACAGTACTTGTCAATTTTATGCTTTTGCGGAAAATGTGTAAATTTTACTCTTTTTCATTCCCGAAAGTGTGTTCATTTTAACGTGACGGTCACATTTACGTCTCATTTGGGGGCTTTCAATGGGTATTATATGTAAGTTCGTAGCTTAAAAACTAATGGTAAAAAATGATGAAACTTTGCATGTAGAAAAAGTAGGTTTCAATTATTAACGTTTATAATTTTTAGGAAAATTAAAAGATAGGATCTTTATTTAGTCTAGCTGTCCTGGACCTCCTTAAAGTATTGTCATTGAACAGAACACCCAAGAGTCTATTATGACGTTACAATAGAAACAGCGACGTTGGAGCGTATATTCGCAAATCATTTTTCATTGTAATAACGACTTTGAATGGCTAAATCATGGTATTTTTGTTTTTGTTTTGTTGATAATGGATAATGATAAAGGTGGAACATATGTATCATGAGCTGCGCGCAATAACACATTTTTCTGTCCTTTTAGCTTACCTGACCCAAGCTCAAGTGAGCTATTCTCATTCTTTCTTTTCGATATACAGAGTTACTTCCCATTTGGGACGGTATCTGATATGTCATGCTTGTATGCATAAGAAGTTATCTACATAGAGAGTGTCTTAATTTGTGTTTTGTTACGGGTATGCAACACACAGAAAGTGAATTTATCGTACATGTAATGTAATGTAACACAAATTATGACATTTATTCTATATATATGCGTTTCTGAAATCGCGTTTTTCTAAGTAAAAACATTAATTAACATTCAGGTCACCGCGGGTTCAGTTTGCAGGTTAGAACAGCCGTCGCGGCATGTTTGTCACGAGCGTTTTCATGCGAAATGCATAAATGTTTCTTTCAATAGATTCATCTCAGGGAATTACATTAGTTGTGCATACAAACGCTCTCTTCCTTGTATCCGCCTGCACTAAAGCGACATGCAAAATCAATGAAACTTGGTAGGTATTAAAACTGTGTACAAAGGAAGCGTGAAGTCCCTATTTTTCACCGAAGAAGAGATTTTTATACAATGCAGTGCTTGATATCCTTATTATTTCTGTGTGTTTATTTTTATATCAATATAATTTTTGTATAAATTCATTATAATTTTATAAATATGAAAAATTTAAGTTATTTTATTTATACTTATATAATGCAAGAATAAATCATATGAAAGCTTTACGTTTGTAAAAGAAAAAAAAAAATCTGCAGGATGCGTCCAATCTATGCGTGATAACTCTTACAGGGAACCCATCCGAATTAAGAGGAGGTAAATGTATGTTTGTGCATTTCAAGTCAAAAAGCATTTTATTATCAAACAATTAATTGGTAACGCCTCTGTTTTGTTTACAAGTCTATAACATTTTAACACTAGTGACTAGTTTTCTTTATAAATAAATTACACAATACCCGTATCTAATAGAGAAGTAATCCCCCCTTTCCCCTCTCGAAGCCGGTTTAAGGACACCATTTAAGAAAAAGCATTTGAACTTTAGTCAGCTCTAAGGGGAGAATGAAGATGAATGAATGAATAAATAAATAAATAAATAAATAAATAAATAAATAAATAAATAAATAAATAAATAAATAAATAAATAAATAAATAAATAAATAAATAAATATAAATAAATAAATAAATAAATAAATAAAACTATTACTTTGAACACACTACTCAATGTTAAGAATTGATACTGTAATAATTATGATAGACTAAATAATCCAGTCTCTCCGCTGCCGCTAAAAGAGACTGAATCCCACCACGTTTGTTATAGAACGAAGTATGATGACCAATCAGAACGAAGGATACAAATATCACGTGATCAACTTTCTCTTTCCTTATTTTTCATATGATGTAAATTATTGTTGGAATATTATATTGAATAAATATTGTTTAAACTAACTTTCTTTATCCTTCGTTCTGATTGGTCGGTTTTTCTGAACTTTCGCTTTGCCTGTTTAGTTTGGTAGGGAGATAAAAATTGGCAAAAAATGCAATAACGAAGCGAGAAAAAAACGTGAGGTGGGTAGATATAGTTAGATAAATGTTCTCTTTAGTCCCGTCAACAAGAAAATCAATATTTCAGACCTTCAAAATGGAAAAACGGTTGGGCAACAGTTTGGTCCGACTTCGTTCTGTAACAACTATAGTGGGGTTCAGTCTCTTGGAGCGGCAGCGGTAGAGACTGGATTATTTAGTGTATACTCGTAATTATGAGTACTCAAAAACTCGGCAAAGTGTTCGATCCTATTCTCTTAAACTTTCGGCTGCATAGTGCACGAGGTCATAGTACGGTGGACGTAAAGGGCCGTCAAAAAAAAAAAATAAGATAGTTCGTTCCCTCGAAATAACATTTCGTGGAAACGAAATAATATTACGTGGAAACGAAATAATATTTCGTGGAAACGAAATAATATTTCGAGGGAACGTTCCCACGAAATAATATTTCGTTCCCTCGAAATAACTTTTATTTTTCACACGGCCTTTTACGGCCACCGTATCATAGTCGTATTCAAGAATTCTGAAATCTACATCTTTTATCAAGGTATGACTTCTTGATAATCATTATTAATAGAATAAAGCCTACGCTCACGCAGCAAGATACGCCCGATGGGATTTTTTTCACAACACCAAAATATCTATGTCCCATAACTCCATAAGGACAAATCGGATGAACCTGAAAATTGAAAGGCGGCTTCCTCTTCAAAGTCTGATCACAATGTACAAATATCATGAAAATCTGTTGACGCATATTCAAGTGATTGCGTTCCATGCACCTATATTTTGCCCTAAGCTTAACATGTATGTGCATATACCCCCCCCCCCCCCCCCCCATTTCACATAATTTCTGGATAATGTGTCAAAAAATTTAAGAATCCGTTATATATGTGAAAGAACATCCTTTCTACTTGAAAAATACAAAATTTCAAAACATTTTGACCAGAAATAGATTTTTAAAGAATTTTTAACTATTTTAGTATATTTTTACATTGTATCTAAAATATCTAGGTCCCATAACTCCGTAACGACAAATCCGATGAACATGAAAATCGAAAGGCGGCTTCTTCTTCAAAGTCTGATCACAATGTAGAAATATCATGTAAATCCGTTGACGCATCCTTTCTACCTTAAGTATACAAAATTTCAAAACATTTCAATCAAAAATAGATTTTTAAATAATTTTTAACTATTTTAATATATTTTCAATGTATTTTAAAATATCTAAGTCCATAACTCTGTAACGACAAATCGGATGAACCTGAAAATCGAAAGGCGGTTTCCTCTCCACAATCCAAACATAATGTATGAATATCATGAAACTCTGTTGACGCATGTTCAAGTTATTGCGTTCCATGCGCCTATATTTTGCCCTTAGCTTTACATGTATGTGCATATAACCCACCCCTCCCCATTACAAATATCTCGGTTTTGCGACAAAAAAATTAAAAACCCGTTACATATGTCAAAGAACATCCTTTCTTCTTAATTATACAAAATTTCAAAACATTTCGATCCAAAATAGATTTTTAAATAATTTTTAACTATTTTAATATATTTTCAATGTATTTTAAAATATCTAAGTCCCATAACTCTGTAACGACAGATCAAATGAACCTGAAAATCGAAAGGCGGCTTCCTCTCCACAGTCTAAACAAGATGTATGAATATCATGAAAATCTGTTAATGCATATTCAAGTTATTGCGTTCCATGCGCCTATATTTTGCCCTTAGCTTAACATGTATGTGCACATAACCCACCCCCCTTCCCATTACACACAATATCTCGATTATGCGACAAAAAAATTAAAACCCCGTTATATATGTCAAAGAACATCCTTTCTACTTGAAGTATAGTATACAAAATTTAAAAACATTTCGATCAGAAATAGATTTTTAAATAATTTTTAACTATTTTAATATATTTTCAATGTATTTTAAATATCTAAGTCCCATAACTCTGTAACGACAAATCGAATGAACCTGAAAATCGAAAGGCGGCTTCCTCTCCACAGTCCAAACATGATGTATGAAAATCATGAAAATCTGTTGACGCATATTCAAGTTATTGCGTTCCATGCGCATATATTTTGCCCTTAGCTTAACATGTATGTGCATATAATCCACCCCCCTTCCCATTACACACAATATCTCGATTATGCGACCAAAAAATTAAAAACCCGTTACATATGTCAAAGAACATCCTTTCTACTTGATGTATACAAAATTTAAAAACATTTCGACCAGAAATAGATTTTTAAATAATTTTTAACGATTTTAGTATATTTTCACTGTATTTTAAAACTCTAAGTCCCATAACTCTGTAACGACAAATCGGATGAACTTAAAAATCGAAAGGCGGCTTCCTCTCCACAGTCCAATCATAATGTATGAATTTCGTGAAAATCCGTTGACGCATAATCAAGTTATTGCGTTCCATAGGCGGACGGACAGACGGACGGACTTCGCCATACCATAATACGACCCGCCAAATGACGGGCGTATAAAAATTGCCGTTTTATCAAATGATCATTTCCTCAATTGTAAAATGGATATTAAATTGTAGGCGGCGCTCTAAAATGGAATTCACATGTATTATCGGGGCCTCAAACATTAAAGTTGATAACTCCGTCATTAAGATTGGTCAGCTTTGTCTGAAAAATAATTAGTATTTTAATTTTTTAGAAAAAAGCTATAATATTAGACTATGTAAGTAAGAAAGGCAGACATTTCAAATTTGATCTATAATAATTATTGCTTGCGGACTGTGCTTCTTTAAGTAGTGCCATCTTCGCGAGCCAAGACTCCGATTCTTTCTTCTAATGAACTGACATATATATTGGCTCGCAATGATGGGGTAGTACCGTTTCGACGAAGTGTTGCGTCGACGAAAAATTGGCAGTCGACGTTACGAAGAGTCGTGCTCCGAAATTATACACATTTCAGTACATAGGGTTGCGGGGGAGGGGGTTATGGATGCCCCATGAAATCTGAACACGTTCCAGGACATTGCCTTGAAGGAGGTAGAATTAATAGGGGTTTAGTCTCCAGCAGCTCTGAATGCATGAAATATTCTGAAGAGAAAAAGAAGTACAAAATTCGGAAATCTTAGAAATAAAACTTGTGTTTGTGAAACACGCATGCCCCGGCGGCATCTTTGTCTGTATATAATTAGCACCATTTTCTGCTTAGTATAGGTGAAAGGTTAAGGTCAGGGTCACAAGGTTATAAAATGTTGGTATCAATGGAAAAATCCTGTGATAAAGAATACACAGAGAATACACATGTGAAATATCAAAGCCCTATCACTTGCCATGAAAGTTATGTCCAATGTTAAAGTTTTTGCAACGGACAGACAGACGAACAGATGGACAGGCCAAAAACTATATGCCCCCGAATTTTCGATTCCGAAGGCATAAAAAGTGGATGATTTGGTATAGGAGCATACATGGTAGCTATACGCTACTGTTTTGTACAATGGTACAGATATACAATGGTACAGATAGATGTACAGTTTATTTTTGCGTTCAGTGAAGTCAGTTCCTTAAGAAGAAATTAATACTATAGAAAAATAAAAGTCCAATCTCTCTCCGTGCATAAATGTTACAATCTGACTATCGATTCCACCTTAAATTTCCTGAAGCTTTCAACGCATTGCAATAAACAAGAGGCAAAGTCTGACATAAAATGATGCAAGTAATGTCCAACACAATGAAAAAATAATTAAGTCTCTTTAAGGAAAATTAGGATTAATCGTTCGCATGAACGTCTTTGTTTAAGCTTCGTTTAACATTAGGAAATTATTACAATACAAACCAGATCAATTAGCCTCTGAAATGATCCACCTTAATTAAAGATTGAGAGAGAGAGCGAGAGAGAGAGGATATATATACTACATGGAGTTGCGCGAAACGGAAGATATGCTGTAAAAAAAATTAAAATGGTACTTATCATGCAATCTGAAGTGAGAGAAAAAACTTGACGGACTCTTTTAAAATAATTCAGTAGCTTATTTCAGAGTTAAAATTGTCACTAGATGGATAAAAAAAATAATCTTTTTTATTTTCTTTTTTTATCGGTCATTGTTCGCTACGTTCATATACCAAACGACGGCGCCACGCAGCGTCTTTTCTGAATACAATAAATATGCCTGATGACAATAGGATTGGAAATAATATATTGATCATATTCTCTATTTTGTTCGGTTCTAGGAAAATTATATCACATGGTGTTGATTCCCGGGCAGCAATTATTAACCTTAGATTATACAATGTATTCAAATTTTCGGTCAAATGATAAGTTTTGAAACAAGATACATGATACCAAACAACCAAACAAATGCATTAAGTTTTATGATAGATTATTTTATACAGATAACAACAAGTAAAACTAATGTTTTGTCATTTTCGCTTCATTTTTAAAAGTTTTTATATAAAGAGCAAACAATGAATTTTACATAAAAGTTCACATTAAATTTATGCGAAACGAGCACGAATATGAATTGTACATGAATTTTTCCCATGAAATTCATGTAAAGTTTCTTACATGAAATTCATGTAAATTCTTTCACAAAAATTCATATGAAATTCGATCATTTATAACTCCTATGTGAATTTTTCATTAATTTCACACGAACTTTCATTTGAAATTCATATGATGCTATTTCATGTGAGGCACAATTGGGTGTTTGGCTATGTACTTATTATACACTGTCACTGTCATTTTGGCCAACATTGAATGCCCCCGCTCCTCCAAAGTGCTCGTCAATGCTGCAGCTCGGGTATCCACTTTAATTGTACACATCAAGTTTTAAGAACTTGGGGGAAAGAGTAAAAATCTTATTTGTATAAAAACAGTGTTTTCGCTTCATATAACTCAATAATTCAGTTTTCTATGTATGCCAAGCTAGACCTTTATACCTAAAAGTAAACATTGACTTCATAAACAAATCTATGAGTGAAACTTGTAATTGTAGATTGGCTATGACTTGAGTTATGATGAAATGCTGTTTTTCATACTTGCAAAGTTTGACCTTGAACTTTGACCCCAAAATCAATAGAGACCTTCCTGACCTCATGGATTATCTATGTGTAAAGTTTCATAATTGTAGAGGCAAATAATTACTCTAGTTATATTGCAGAGACAAAGTTTTTTTCTGTGGACAGACAGACATGGTGAAATTGTTTTCTTTGAAGATACCACATCAAGTACATGTGTATATTTAGTAATGCACATGCGTAACAATATGACCTACTTCTAACAGAGTTATGTCAACAATAACATCTGTAATGACAGGTCTACACAGGAGCTCCTGTAACTGATTTAGCATGCTTTTTCTCTTGGATAGTTACAGATGAAATATGAATTATGAAGGACTCTGAAGGAGACACTTTTTTTCTTTAGAAGATATATACCAGTATATATAATCAGGCTTTCTACTGTTCCTACTTTTTCCTACTATTTCCTACTTTTCCTACTTTTTTATTTTGATCCTATTTTTTCCTACTTTTTCTTCAAAACCTCCTACTATTCCTACTTTTTCATCTCAAAAGTGAAAAATTACTTGCTTCACTTGTCATCAACATCTGATTCAAAGTTATTAAAAAATTTCGGGCTCGCTTCGCTCGCCCATTCTGTATATTTTACATAAAAAATCAATCTGCCTTTATTTCTATCTGTCATTCCTCAAGGATGAACATTACCAGTCTGCAATCGTTGCTTACTTAATGATTTTTGTGTCTTACTTACTGAAAATTGTCGCTAAAAGTGATGGAAAATTTCCTACTTTTCCCCTATTAATTCCTACTTTTTCCTATTTTTCTCCTACTTTTTTTCATTGACTACTCCTACTTTTTTCCTACTTTTTCATCAAGGTAGAGTAGAAAGCCTGTATAATAATAATACGTTTTAGAATTAAATACATGTATCAGCATTTATTATTTTAACATCATGAATGAAATATATGACCAAAAAAAAAATTCCAATAGAATGACATGACAAATCTAAGATGAAAGATGTGACACAGAAAATCATTCACAATGCTGTCAACTTATTGATATATAAGGAGAATGTAACGAAAATGTAGATATTTTTCATGTACAAATGTATATAGACATCTGAGAAAAATGAACTTATATCAACCTTAAGTATGGACGGAATTCAAAACATATCTCGCTGTAAAAAGAGAGAGAATAGGTAAATGCGTGAAGTTACTTAAATTGTACAATATGAGCAGAGCTGCCTTGCACCGCGACATTACACACTACGTCAATAACACAAAAATATAACAAACAATGTCACGATATGTCATGATTCATCTTACACATAGATAAAGGTATGTTTATAAGACATGTCATAATGATATAATATGGAAGGCAGTGTCATGAAGTCAAATTCAGAGGATTCGGTAAAAAACCAATTAAATGTATCGTATTATATATACATGTACATACATAAATAAATAAGATGTTACATCAACAATGCACATTACAGTGATGGTACAATCAATGTTATGTGGCCTATCATGTATACTGAACATAGCTAGTTACGGCAGTAAATACCCCTTTGCTTTGGAATTTGACTAGTTCCATCTATAATATAGACAAGATCTAAAATCTCTAACTTTAATATCATAGCCTAGCTCCAGTATAGGGATCTATTCATGGTATGTACTGTATTGCTAGCAACAAGTAACCACGGAAAACCTTCACTGGTCTATCAGAGGTAGAAACTTCTCACTGACTGTCTTCATCACAGCAACATTTGATAAGGTCAGATTCTTCTCCAACTTGTATTTTTGGCTACTGTAAGAAGCCATAACTACGTAAGCCTCTGTATGCAATAACAACAGCAGTGTCAGCACTAGAGATCGCCATGTCCTTGTGCATTGTACTGCATTGAGTATCAGTGTTATCGCATCTATATAGAGGTAGATCATCCTCCGCTAGTTATGCCAGTGTAGCCTGTAGTGTTATCAACTGAGACACCAGCTGTTTTATACTGCTAGCTTCATCTCTGTAATGCCTGCTGCTCTATCAAACAATCCAATATTCCTGCTCTGGCAATGCCCCAGTATGCCCCTGAAATGCCTGTAATCTTAACACAAAATAGATACATGTATTTCTTTGCCAGCTGCATCCCTTTTAATACCTGTAGATTTGAAAGATTCTTGTTCTAGCTACACACATCTTGCTGGAATGCTTTTAGATTTATCACATGTAATATTAGATATTCCTGTGCTAGCCCTGTAATGCCTGTAACATTCATAGAGACACTTGTGCTACATTTAGCCACATCTCTACGTAGGTATGCCTGTAGATTTATCACATATAACAGTAGATATTCCTGTCCTGCATATAGGTCTGTTCCTGTAATACCTGTAGTGTTACATATACACAGAGATATTTTTGTGCTACATGTAGCCACACCCCTATATAAGCTGGAATGCCTGTTATGTAGATTTATCACATGTAACAGTAGATATTCCTGTCCTGCATATAGGTCCGTTCCTGTAATACCTGTAGTGTTACATATACACAGAGATATTTTTGTGCTACATGTAGCCACACCCCTAGCTGGAATGCCTGTAGATTTATCACACATAATAGTATATACATGTATTCCCTTGCTAGCTCCGTCCCTGTAATGCCTGTAACAGTTTACAAGTATGTGAGTACACCGCGTTACTTCCTGATGTGTTACTGCTGTGAATACTATGACTTCCCATCACCATCGCCATACTGGACCGTGAATTTACTGATGATGCACGGGGAGTTTGAGCAATGGACAAAGTTGTCAATTTTTCAATTCCTTTGTTAGCCATCATTTCCTGCAATATGAAAAATCGAAAATTTCCATGATATTTTACATGTACAAATAAAATATCCATTAATTAGAGAAAAAAAAATAATGATACTAACATGTATTAACATTGAAGGAAAAAAAACTGTATGTAAGTATTAGACTAGAAGGAGAGAACAAGAAATACTGATATTGTGGGGATATCAGTATGTTTCTACAGTTACAGATACAATGGATGCATGAAATAGGCGTCACCCATGCCCGAAGAAAATCATTTAGGAGCTTTGAAATAGAGCTGAGAGAAATACTTTCTGAGATCTTCCTGTTTAGCCAAGGTTCTCAGAGCTAGAACAGCACTAATCTGAACTCCCTGTTGTTGTTCATGGCACGCCAAGTCTAAAAGTCTGTTAATTATACAGTATGAGAGAACTAACCTTTCTGAGATCTTCCTGTTTAGCCAAGGTTCTCAGAGCTAGAACAGCACTAATCTGAACTCCCTGTTGTTGTTCATGGCACGCCAAGTCTAAAAGTCTGTTAATTATACAGTATGAGAGAACTAACCTTTCTGAGATCCTCCTGTTTAGCCAAGGTTCTCAGAGCTAGAACAGCACTAATCTGAACTCCCTGTTGTTGTTCATGGCACGCCAAGTCTAAAAGTCTGTTAATTATACAGTATGAGAGAACTAACCTTTCTGAGATCTTCCTGTTTAGCCAAGGTTCTCAGAGCTAGAACAGCACTAATCTGAACTCCCTGTTGTTGTTCATGACACGCCAAGTCTAAAAGTCTGTTAATTATACAGTATGAGAGAACTAACCTTTCTGAGATCCTCCTGTTTAGCCAAGGTTCTCAGAGCTAGAACAGCACTAATCTGAACTCCCTGTTGTTGTTCATGACACGCCAAGTCTAAAAGTCTGTTAATTATACAGTATGAGAGAACTAACCTTTCTGAGATCCTCCTGTTTAGCCAAGGTTCTCATAGCTAGAACAGCACTAATCTGAACTCCCTGTTGTTGTTCATGACACGCCAAGTCTAAAAGTCTGTTAATTATACAGTATGAGAGAACTAACCTTTCTGAGATCCTCCTGTTTAGCCAAGGTTCTCAGAGCTAGAACAGCACTAATCTGAACCCCCTGTTGTTGTTCATGGCATGCTAAGTCTAAAAGTCTGTTAATTATACAGTATGAGAGAACTAACCTTTCTGAGATCCTCCTGTTTAGCCAAGGTTCTCAGAGCTAGAACAGCACTAATCTGAACCCCCTGTTGTTGTTCATGACACGCCAAGTCTAAAAGTCTGTTAATTATACAGTATGAGAGAACTAACCTTTCTGAGATCTTCCTGTTTAGCCAAGGTTCTCAGAGCTAGAACAGCACTAATTTGAACTCCCTGTTGTTGTTCATGGCACGCTAAGTCTAAAAGTCTGTGGATAATGACATACAAATTTTAAAAGTAGCACATTCAACTATGATCTAAACATCACGTTCCTTCTTCCAATTTTAAATGAAAATTTTGTAACAACAATCCATTTCTTATATTTTTGAAAAAATAAAAAATTCAGTTTACTTATTCTAACAATACAAGGACATGTGATGTTGAACATCTGGATATCTTACAATTGCATTGTATCAGCTTTTTCATTGTACTGAAGAGAAAATAATAATCAAAGCTCTGAAGGAACTGATGGCGAGTTTCGTTTATTCATTTTAGAATGATATCAAACTATTTTATGGGATTTTTAAATATTGTATTAGCAGATAGAACAAATCCATTTTCCAATGTTCGGAAATAAAACATTTATGAACCGCAGGGACGGAAATTGGCGGTCGCCCAGTCACCCATGGCAACCAAATTTTTAGGTGGGCCCCCAAAACATCATGTCCTACTCGCCCATTTGGCGAATGAAAATAAAAATACATAGTCCATATCTAATTATAAAAAAAAAGGAATTTCTTTCGCTTCTATGTTAGGCCCAATACTTCGTCAATGAAGCTCTTATAAAATCAGGGGCTTATATTAATACATGTACGTACCTGTTTACATACGCGAAATTTACGTTTTCTCACATGTCACTGTGCGAAGCCCTCGTTCAAAGTTGCTATTAAGATAATTGGAATTTGGATTACCGCATGTTGTTCGCATGACACAGCCTTACTGCATGTACAATGTACATGTTTTCGAAAGCATTCGTGTACACGTTTACCGATTTATTGAAAGAGAGTGGTACTTTGCACAGCCGAAATCAAAACTAATTTTCTTAATTCATTTATCGAAAATCTTTTAAAGTCATTCGCCAAATTTACGCCCAAAATCTCATTTCAACTGATTCAATCCATGCCATAGGGGACGGTATAACGGCGCGAATATATGTAATGAATGTGCCGACCAGAAACTCACTTTTTACATCTCTCTCTCTTATGTTGACGTTTTAAAAATATCTATATGAACCGTGTATTGTTCTAGCCCCCCCCCCCCCTCTCTCTCTCTCTCTCGCTCTCTCATTTTGTCGTTGATAACGTACATCAATAAGCGTGAAATGTGAGACTGTACAATACTAAAGTGACGTTTTATTCAGTAGAAATTAACCTGTCGGATTAAAAAGACCCCCCCCCCCAAAAAAAAAAAAACAATAAAACAAAAACAATAGGCAAGCGTTTGGAAGGGGTGTCACGACCCGCAGAAAGAAAAAAAAAACGATCGTGAAAGTGATTTCAAAAGAACTACAACAGAGGTTTTTATTGTTCTATTAGAAGCTATTAAAATGTGTAGAACTCGACAATGTACAAGAGTATCTGTACCTGGAAGAAATAAACTTATCTTCTTTACAAGTTTAAGATTAGATGTGTATTTTTTCTGGGCCCCCAAATTTTAGCCTGGGCTCCTAAATTTTAGAGTTTAGGGGCCCAGTTGGCTCCTAGGATATTTTGGTAAAGGTTTGTCCATGTGAACCTATGTCAGCATGACTGCTAGTCAGTGACAGATTCAAGGGGGGCATAGGGCCCCCTTTAATTTTCCAATCATGGGTAAAACAATCATTTTAAATCAAGAAAGAGTGAATATTAGTGAATATTACTTACCTTTTAGTAAATATAATTATTAAATGCATCAAATCCCATTCTTTAATTAATTTACAGTCACGAAAATCCTAAAAAGGCTGAAATTCAAGAGATTCCAGGAGGCTTCAACCCCCCTAACAGGGCTCTGCCCTGGACCCGCTGAGGATCTAGGAAGTCCCCAGACCCCTTGCCAATTATTTACGTCCCCCCCTAAATAATAAGGTGGATCCGCACTGATAGTACAGACGTTTATTTTTTCTTCATGTATAGCACAGGGGTGAGGTATTATTGCTTGGTCACAAACCCTTTCCTCTATACGTACCCTTTCTTCTATATGTCTATATTAAAAATTTTTTTATATATATAGACAGAAGGGTTTGTATTGAGGAAAGGGTTTGTGACCAAGCGATGATACCTCACCCCTGTGGTGTATAGATCTGCATATCTGTTCCACAGGCCGTAAAAGTGCCTGGTATGTGTACGACCTGTGTATATATTGTTTAAGGCTAGTATCTCGCAGATACACAGTCCTGTCAAATTTCTAACTTCAACCATTGCAAAATTCGCTATAGAAGTTCCAATAAGATCAAACTTTCTACGATTGTACCTATATATTTTATCTACTATGTCACCAAATTTCATTAAAAAATTCCCCATACTTCCAGAGATATCGTAAGTACCATTTCTTCAGTGACCTAGTTTTTGTTTACTCGAAGCCCTGGCTCGGTGTTCAGTGAGTCAGGGCATTCTAATTGCGAGATGCGACAGACCAATGCGCTATGAACGCTTGATTGTCTTTGAATTCTAAATTGATTTCTATACCTAGAAGTGTTATGTATGACCGTAACTCCTCGTTAATCGCTTAAACACTCGAACTGCTACGACTTGAACATCAGCGCCTTCCATTTTATTTACATAGTGTCACGTGGTACAGGGTAGTAGAATTACCGAAAAGACAGCATTTACCGAAAAGACAGTGGTATTTACCGAAAAGACCCCAAATTGTACCGAAAAGACACTTAAATTTCAAAACTAAACACATTTTATGATTGGAAATGTGTTTATACAATTAAATGTATCACCAAAACCAAAAATAAATATATCTGTCTATTCGGTAAATATCACTGTCGTTTCGGTAAATGCTGTCTTTTCGGTAATTCCTAGTACCGCTGTACAGCCCAATCTCAACACACGTGCACACGAGACAGTTGATGTTTACTGCATCCTAAGTATCCTTTTTAAAATAATCTCTAACTTTTTTTAAACATTATGAAACAACTGTTAAAACGCGGAATGCAATGTACACTGTCTTAAATAAATATGGTGAATTTGAGAATATTTATCTTCACTCAATTTATACATTTTGGGGCCCGGGGATGTCACGGAAGTGGTGTGACGTCAAAATCCTGCGATCACTATAGCCGAGATCGCTACGCGAAACTCGCCTAAAAAGTTTCACTTCTTTCATGAAATAGAAGCAAGTAAAACTTCTGGTTACAGTGTCACTTATTATGAATTATTACTATCAATACAAGTAGATAAGCCTTACCTTGGTATAAGTTTGGCTTTCTTTAACTCGGGACACATGGTATTGGAATGTATCGCTAGGTTGGAGCAGGCACCTACAGGTACAGGTAAAATCAGACTTAAGGACTGACATGTGAACAAGCATGTATGAACGTATATTGATGATTAACTTCAAGCATGTAAATCATATAATACATGTAAAGATTCCAATATAGCTGAATTACTTCAATATTTAGATTTGTCTACATACAAGTACAAGTTCAAAAATACATGTAATTGACCCTTCCGAATTGCGGGAAAAGAATACAAAATATCGTGACGTCACAATGCTTTTACCTCGGACAAACAAGCTTTGAACCTCGGTCAAACATCGAAATTGCATTGTGACGTCATGGAACTTCTCAAATTTTTTCAGCGTTCGGAAGGGTCAATTGTAAATATTAATTTAGAACATTAATGAAAAATCATTACTTTGTAGTTCCAATAGATATATACACAGAGCTGCTGAATACTATTAAAACAACATCAACGCTACAAGAATATTCAAAATTATTATTTCTTATAAAAAGCATTTTTTTATCTGATAAATAACTTACTGAAGAAATGACTGTCTTACTTTTGGCATTTATGGGTGTATAATTCTGCTTGGTCTCGTGTAAATTCTGTGTATCGCAAAGCGATTCTAGGAAAATTTGCATGTGACTTACCAGAATTATACACCTATGAACACCAAAAGTAAGAATCATTTCTTATACATTGTATTTACATTCCTTCTAAATATTAGAAACCTTCATAGGCATAAAAATCACTTATATCGCTTGATGTAATAGCATCAATTGTATTTCAACATTGGGAAATTTTCCCTACACTAGAAACGTGAACGTGACGTCACAATACCGATTTACTGGAATATATTTCTAGTTGACTGATGGGTGTTTAACATTGGAAATCGGAAATCTACCAGTAATGTTATTATAAAGTAATGATAGTTTTAAAATGTGTACATTTTATCAATGGCAACTCACTTGCAGCATTTGACCTAGTTTTTGCAATAGGGTCAGTCAACAGTTCTACCAAGGTCGGCACTGTAGGTTTTAACTTCATATATAGTTCAGGACCGTGGTACACAGCGTTACCAATAGCATAGCTGGCACTCTACAATGAAATGAAGGAAGAAATTCTGATGATGAAAAGATGACATATGGTTTTCCACAGAGAAATTACAAGATTACTCAGAGCAAGATGCAAGTTCCATCCTCACTCTGTATGCAGACTCATCTAAAAGACGAGGAGTTGTACCTTTCTTCTAATTCTAAAATATATTTTCATATAAAAATATTTTGATTTTCATACCTCTTTACTAGTTTGCCAAAATCTACACAGAAGTTACGTGAAATTTTAAATTCAAGCTATTTTACTTTGAGTATACATATACATTTAAATATAGTACGAATCATTGCATGTCACACACTTTTACTCCTACACACTACATCAATAGTTACCTTCCTCACATTGGGGTCATCATCTTTCAAACAAGCGATCAAACCACTCAAAAGTTTATCTCTGAAACAAAAAAAAATCAATGCAATAAAAAATTGAACAATTTAAACAGTTCACTAGACTTTCTAAGTATGTGACCTCCATGTTGAAGTTGACCTTGAAAATTATTGGGTATTGAGCTAATCCTTGAACTTAATGTTTGGTTTAAGTATAATGCATACTGTAAATTGCTTTATTTTCGTCAGTACCAATTTTCGTCAATTCGTTGAAAATGACAATTTCGTCAGTACGTAAATTCGTCATCCAAGGGTCCCTAAAATATAAATTCGTCTGTTCAAATGCCAACTTAACATTCAGGTATAGGCTGCATGCGTTTGTTTTCATTGTTTGTTTAACAATTATTTGTAAACAAACAATTAGAGACATGTATACCACCTAGCTTGTTGTGAAAACATATCATTTGGTAATTAGAAGTACATTACATGCGACTTTGTGCGCGTATTCAGTTTTCAATGATTTATCATTCGCTTGTCGTATTTACTCTTAAGATTCAATTTTTCCTTTCTACACTATATTTTGTCAGGAGTATTTATATTCGTCTATACTTAATTTCATCAAGGGAGGCACTGACGAAAATGACGAAAATTGGTACCTGACAAATAAAAAACAATTTACAGTATCTTTTGTATGTAAATTTGAAGATGCGTAATTCAAATGAATTCTATGAACTTCTTCTATAACTACAATATACATGTAATATATACTATATTTTTAAAAGCAGATTAAACAATATCCATTATTCACTCAAGCATAAAAGAAGTAGATACTGTAAAAGTGGAAATTTTCGCGTGGGAGTATTTTTCCCGTTTTTCGCGAATCAATGGACTTTGCGAAATTTTCTCCCATGCAAAAATATCACCGCTGCATTCTTACCATGGAAAAGACTATTGTCTATTGTCTAACCTTTGTTTAAGAGTACTGTAGAAGTGATTGTTGTGTTTAAGTAGATTTCCGATTAAACTACAAGTCCTGGATTTGATGGCTGCTGAATGATGGTATATAAGGTTGACTAGCGGCTCAAAGTCACCTGTAAAGATAGAAATAATGTACATGAATGTAAATGTGCCGTACATCTTACTATAATGCTCAATACATGTGGTATATTGGAACTTAAACATCAAAAGTAGGAGAGAAGATGGATTATAAGGAAAGGTGAGAATATATTTGAATGTATCTGAGGCACGTGTTTGTTGATTACTGTCCGCATGGCTCACTTCGGAAACTAGATAAACGCAATTTTGATAAGTTTGTCAAGCAAAAATTAAAATAAAATCCATATCATTGAAAAGATCTCGCTTAGTCGTAAATTTTGATATATGCTATAAGGTCGAGGGTTTCAATCATAGTATCAGGCAAAATAAATTTTAGATGGGGCGTTTTCAATGTTAAATTTCAGCGTGACGTCACTGAATTTAACATTGAGCCTATGGAGAGTGTCATGACATTATGGAAAAAATAGCATGGGAAATGGCCCATCTAAAACTAGTTTTGTCTATAAAGTTTTGTTGCTTGCACTAACTATCCTATAACTTATACCAAAATTTACGACTCAGCGAGATCTATTGGATGGTATCAATTTCATTTAAATTTTTGCATGATAAAGTAGTCAAAATGGCGTTTATCCAGTTTCCAAAGTGAGCCGTGCGGACAGTAGACTTTAACTTTTTGTATTGGCAATTGACCCTTCCAAGGCGAGAAATGTCTGAGATACTGTAAATTGCTTTATTTTCGTCAGTACCAATTTTCGTCAATTCGTTAAAAATGACCATTTCGTCAGTACGTAAATTCGTCATCCAAGGGTTCCTTAAATGTAAATTTGTTTGTTTAAATGCCAACTTAACATTTACATGTAGATTGCCGTCAAATCCGCCGTATGTGTTTTTATTGTTTGTGTAACAATTATCGGTAAACAAACAATTAGAGACATGTTTCACCTAGATTGTTGTGAAAACGTATCATTTGGTAATTAAAAGAACATTATAAGCTACTTTGTTTGCATGATCAGTTTTCATTTATTTGCGTGTCGTAATAACACTATGTTACAATGTCTTAAAACTGGGAACCTTCAGCTTCTTCCTCCCTCCTCCGACGTGCTCCCGATGTCTTTAAGTTTACCAAGAGATTGATTCAAAGTTTCCTGGCCTTACCAAATTTTATTTTTCCAAGAGTATCTATATTCGTCAGTACGTAATTTCGTCATGGAAGGCACTGACGAAAATGACGAAAATTGGTACCTGACGAATAAAAACCAATTTACAGTAATTTATCAGGTCACAATGGATTTTTGAAAATTAATTGAAGTTCAAAGCTTGTTTGTCCAAGGTAAAATATGACATCACAGAACATAGCACTGTGCTTCCACCAATCAGAAGGGTTAATTCAAGGGTTGGAGAATCAAAGGCTTTGAAATTATCTGTTATCAACTGGCATGAGCATGTACTCCAAATATGAACTTATGCAAAACAAAGAGCAGGACATTTTTAGAAAATTCATTTTTCCAAGAGTTAATTTTTCTTATATATGATGAACGGCTTATACAGCAACTTGACAATACAATTATTTACCTTTGTTACCGCTGAGGACAGATTTGACGGTGACCAGGTTGTCTGGTTCCAGACGGATCAGGTGACCACATATTGATATGACGTCACATGAGATTGGCATCGGTGTGGACGGACGGATGTTATCGGCAAGAAAGGAGGTAGCCTGTAAGTAAGGTAACATAAGTGTAACAGCTTTTTGTCAGTCTTTGAATTGAAAATGTTTATAGAAAACTACATGAACATTAAATTTCTACCGCTCCAAATAATGATTATTGATGCCATTATGTTGATAAAAGGGAACAGCATACTTATCAGTTTGGAGTTTGAACCTAGACTGTTCAAGAACCTAGACTGTTCAAGAACAGGTACGTCACCAGTGCCCCATTTTTGACCCTAAATATGACACCTTGACCTTGAAGGTGACCTTGACTCTATGATACATTTTGCACAAATATCCTTAAGTTTGCTTTAAGGTTTAAACCTAAATTTCACACATAAATGTCACAAAAGAACAAGACAATGATATTGAGAATTACTTACTTTGAGTTCACTGATAGCGAGGGCAAACTGTTCAACAAACATATGGTTACTGAGTACAAGTCGAGTAATAAGTCCTATAGGTGTTTCTAGGTGTTCTGTGGTCAGGTACTTTGTACAGGCAAACATCAGTCTGGGTAGTAGACCTGTGTCATACAGACATCTGTAAAAGAAACAAGCATGTTACAGTATATACATACCGATAATATAAGAGGAATGTGTATGAACCTGCCTTTGTATGGTATTCTATGAATATCTTTCTCCCAATTTAGAGATTTGTGGCCTCCCACTTTTGTATTCACACAAATAGCTAAAATTCAAAGTCAAGGATGTTAGGTTAAAAATTAGGGTATCAATGGAAAGATCTTATAAGAAGGAATACACATGTGAAATAAATATCTCAGTCCTATCACTCACCCTTCAAGATTTATGCTCTAGATTAAACTTTCTCAAAAGAAGGTCAAGGTCACAGTAAAAAAAAATGTTGGTACCAATGGAAAGGAATACACGTCACATATATACACGTAATAGAAGCCCTATCACTAATCATTCAAAAGATGTGTCCATGTTAAAGAATTTGCGACTAGGCCGACGGACTTCCTTGTTTTCACAGAAGAAGGTGACAATTATAGGATACAAAGGTGTGTTACATTTGAAAAAGGTCTTTTCAAAAGGAAGACTATTATGTACAAGTGAAATACAAAAGCCCTGTCGCCTACCATACAAAAGTTATGTCCAAGGTTTAACTTCATTTCGCACAGACAGACAAAGGGACAGGCCAAAAATTGTATGCCAATAAATCTCGGGTGGAAGGAGGGGGGATAAAAAAAAAGCATTGGAAAATGTTTCAAAGCATCATAATTAATAAAATACAAAAGTTTTCTTGAGTAGTCATTTCATGGCCAAGAAATGATATTCTATCAAATTTTCATGTACAGTTGCTTGACCTTGACCTTTGAAGTAAAAAATTATAAGTATTCTTCTTTCACAATCCCTTAAATTTGAAAAACAATGAAAACTTACTGTTGAACTTCTTGGAGAAGATCCTCTTGAATGTCAACTGCAAAAGGAAAACAGCAGAGCTGTGTGACCTCTAATATCATATCTACTGTTAACTGTGGACCATCTCCATTGAACCTGTGTCAAACATACATACAAGTGTCTCATTAACTTTTGACAGATAGGGTCCTTGTTCTAACATTGATCATGTACTAAGTTAAAGTCTTCTATAACTTTGAATTACATACAATCCACATAAAACTAAATTCATATCAATAATGCTGTAAGAGGTGTGAAAATAATTGGTCAGGAACAATCTACAAAGAACAAAGGACAGGAAATAGTCCCAGTAATTTCTGTTTAATTGTAAATACTGAATAATTTCAGTTTAAATTTTTACTGTCAGTAAATTTCTTCATTTTTCAATTTCAATTCCTCAATTTTCCAAATCATAATCTACACATTCATTTTCTGATAATTTCTATCTCTTACCCCTTATACATGACATGTAGGAACTCTCTGTGTAACAGATGTATGATGGTGAGCAGTATGATACTGTCCGGCACCGACAGATTAGGAATGCACTGATTGGTCTCCTTGGTGAACACTGTCACTGCCATCTGTAGCACCGCCATCAGACCCTGTGGTGACACCAGCGTCCAATCGGGGGGATGGAAGCCACGGATCTCCTCGACGTCCATTTCTATGTCGTGGATGGGTGAGTTTGTATCAGGGTTGGTGACCTGCAAGGCCTGGGCTACTCTATGCCATAGTGTCCCCCATATACCTGTCTCTATATACAGCTGGGCTACAGGACCCTCAGACTGGTAAGACAAACAGGTGGATTAAGAATATTATACCTCCTTTACGAATGAAACTTGAAAGATTGATTTTTTTTTAAATTATGAATAATTTATCATTTAGATTGCAGAATAATTTTTGTAAAAATACATGATGTCCAAATGCATTTTTGATGTTTGACCTAGGTTGAAGCTTATTACTTTGAGGTCAAAACACTGTAAAGAATTCAGCACCTTGGTTCTTGCAATCAGAAGGATCAATCAATTAATCTGCAAGCAAATGAAATGGAAATGGATAAATCTTAAGTTCAATTTTTATAATTCATAGAGCACCAGGATAATTTTTATAACATACCTGAGCCAGCATTTCACACAGCAGAAGTAAAAGTCCATCTAAAACACCATAATCAAATGGACAACGTACACAGATCTGTAAACAAAAACAAAAACGGCATATTACACAGAAAGGTAAACAAAAATACCATATTCAAACAGACATCATACAAAGAACTGTAAACAAAAACACCATAATCAAATGGACAACGTTCACAAATCTTTAAACAAAAACCAGAAGTCTCTGATTTGAGACTGTAGCTCTCCTGGTTGTTTTATTTTATTCGCTCATTATCAATAGTAAATAAACATGCACATAAATATCAATTTTCCTCTTTTTTTTTTAAAGACCACAGACCCATTATATTGCAAAAAGAATTCAGTCTCCATCATTTATAGTGTCAGAGGAGTTGCGAGCACAAGATTACATAGACTTATATAGGACAAAACAAAATGACCACACCCATTTTCTAAGACCCTGGGGGTCAGAGGCTCAAACAAAATATCAGGTGCACAACAAGACCTTAGATCCATCATATTGCAAAAAGAATTAAGTCTCCATCATTTATAGTGTCAGGGGAGTTGCGAGCACAAGATTATATATGATATTTAGAGTTACTTGTATATAGGAGAAAATGACCACACCCATTTCCTAAGACCCTGAGGGTCAGAGGCTCAAACAAAATATCAGGTGCACAACTATACCACAAACCCATCATATTGCAAAAACAATTAACACTTTATCATTTACAAGGTCAGAGGAGTTGTGGGCACAAGATTACAGTTATATAGCAGAAAATGACCAATCCATTTTCTAAGACCCTGGGGGTCAGAGGCTCAAACAAAATATCAGGTGCACAGCTAGACCACAGACCCATCATATTGCAAAAAGAATTAAATCTCCATCATTTATAGTGTCAGAGGAGTTGCGAGCATATGATTACATAGAGTTATATAGGAGAAAATGACCACACCCATTTTCTAAGACCCTGGGGGTCAGAGGCTCAAACAAAATATCAGGTGCACAACTAGACCACAAACCCATCAATTGCAAAAACAGTTAACTTTTTATCATTTACAGTGTCACAGGATTTGCGAGCACAAGATTACATAGAGTTATATAGGAGAAAATGACCACACCCATTTTCTAAGACCCTTGGGGTCAGAGGCTCAAACAAAATATCAGGTGCACAACTAGACCACAGACCCATCATATTGCTAAAAGAATAAAGTCTCCATCATTTATAGCGTAAGAGGAGTTGCGAGCACAAGATTTCATATATTTTCATAACCACATCCATTTTCTAAGACCCTGGGGGTCAGGGGCTGAAACCAAATGTCAGGTGCACAACAAGACCACATACCAAGTAAGATGCAAAAAGAATTAACTTTCTATCTCCTGTACTTTCAGAGGAGTTGCGAGCACAAGAATTGTTTACGGACAGAAATACGGAAGAACGGATAGACGGACGCCGGGTTATCGCATAAGCTCAACTTGTATGAGATCAGTAGAGCTAACGAAAAACACCATATCCTAATTCATTCTGTCTGTTTCACGCATTCTGCAAAGGTATAACTGCGTTTCCAACAGTATATCCAACATATACCTGTCAGGACAACAAAACACAGTACGTTTATCCCCTAATTACACAGATTTGTAAACAAAAACACCATAATCAAGAGGACATTGTACACAGATCTGTAAACACCATGATCAAACAGACATTGTTTACAGATCTGTAAACAAAAACACCATAATCAAACAGACATTGTACACAGATCTGTAAAAACCATCAAGGACATCTGACAGAGTCTCTACAATGAGATATCACAATTCCTGAACATGTTTGCAAGATTCTTGCAGGGAGTAGTTCAGCTGACAGCAGAGAATCTTTTCAAGATGCATTCAGGCACAGAATAAGGTAAAACACCGCTAAAGACAGTATGGCCAGATTGCAAAGTAAGTTTTTGTCACTAACTGGGTCAAGGTCAATAGGTCAAATAATACAGCATAAATTGAAAGGTTTTGTCAGAGGCAACCTACATGTATAAAATAAAGTTTCTACTGCATACAGTTCCATAGATTTTGCTTAAACCAGGAACTTTAACCAAAATCCTTAACTAGGTCAAAGTCCAAGGTCAAGGTCAATAGGTCAAATGTTACGGTATAAATTGAAAGGTCTTGTCATGGGCAAGCTTCATGTATAATATAAAGTTTCTACTGCATACAGATCCATACATTTTGCTTAAACCAGGAACTTTAACCAAAATCTTTGAGTAGGTCAAAGTCCAAGGTCAAGGTCACTAGGTCAAATGTTACGGCATAAATTGAAAGGTCTTGTGATGGGCAAGCTTCATGTATAATATAAAGTTTCTACTGCATATACATGATATAGTTACTTAGATTTTGCCTCAACCAGAAACTTTAACCAAAATCTTTAACTAGGTCAAAGTCCAAGGTCAAGATCACTAGGTCAAATGTTATGGCATAAATTGAAAGGTCTTGTCATGGGCAAGCTTCATGTATAATGTAAAGTTTCTACTGCATATAGTTCCTTAGATTTTGCCTCAACCAGAAACTTTAACCAAAATGTTGACGGCAGACGGACGGACGGACAGATGGATGGACGGACATCGTCAATCTATAGGTCGGAATTGCTTTGCATCATATACGCAGTGTTATTTTTGGACGGATTGCAAAGCAATTCCTGCCAAAAAAAGACACTGTGTATATGATGATGCCTAGTTGGGTCAATATGCTACTACAATATATGCTTATATCTTCTCATGTAAAATGAAAAAAGAAGTTCCTTTACTTCTACCTAAAATTATTTCTTCTTTTTTTGCCTCCAGTGAATGGTAAGCATCTAACTAAATCTGATTGTAGAAATCTCGAACATTACAAACAAAACAATTCAAAAATTTAGAAAATCTATTTTTATACAAACTTGTTGCAAGTCAGTAAAGAAGGTTAGACAAGCTTGTAACATTTCCTCTGGTTGGACTTCTACTGTCATACCACAATAAATCATCTGACATAACATTAATAGAAGAGAACAGATAACATACCTGTTGTAAGTCAGTAAACACAGCCAGACAAGATTGTAACATTTCCTCTGGTTGGACTTCTACTGTCATACCACAATAAATCATCTGACATAATATAAATAGTAGAGAACAGATAACATACCTGTTGTAAGTCAGTAAACACGGCCAGACAAGCTTGTAACATTTCCTCTGGTTGGACTTCTACTGTCATACCACAATAGATCATCTGACTGAATAACAAAGCTGCCGCTGCCTGGATAAAACACGTAAAAGTTACAAAATGCTGTCAAGGCAATCTTACTTTTAGAGAAAATATTTCAATTTTGTTAAATGATACATTCACGTATGATTTTTTTTTTGGCACAACAAAAACTCGTGAATGATAGAACTTTCAAACAACACTTACTGTATGGCTTGCTATGGTTGATTCCAAGAAAATGGAAATCATCAGTCCTGCCGCATCTGTCAGACTATAATAGGAAATACATGTACATGTACATAAAACCACAAGATTGAGTAATACCTAAACAATGAAACCGAGTATGTGTTGCTTTACTGTTAAAAAACAGGTATGTCGTCTGTCACATGTTTGACCCTAAATAGGTGGAAACTTTGAGCCTCTTTGGAGGTTTTAGTCTCATCATGCTTAATCATCCCTGTAAGTTTGATGGGAGTGTTACGAATAATCATTTACTTGAAAGTGAGACTATAAGACACATAGAACGTCTTGCACGTAGAACGACTTAATGATATAATTGCGAAATTCTCAGCCCCCCCCCCCCCCCTCCCTAAAATAATTTCGTTTACAGTAGCTCAAAATGCAACAATTAAATACTAAGACAAAGCAATGAAGTTTTTAACTGACATTCAGGAAAAGCAATACTGAATTTTTCACAAACCATTTCAGTCCATCCTTTAGCTACTTTCAACACTAATGCAAGGTGATTTTGGAAAGAAGTTCCTTTTGCCAAGTTTAATTGACGAAATAGATAACTTACGCAGGTGAAAGTGTTTGTAGCTGTATGGTCATGGTACTGAACACGTGTATAACTGTTTCTATAACAGAGTTAATCTCCATGTCTGCTATCTCAACCTGCAAAAACGGAAAAAGTTGATAAGACGTTAACCACTCACAAGATATGAGTAACACATTTATCACCCAGACAGTGAAGAAATCTTGCAAAGAGAGTGGAAATTAATTATAATCATCCAGTTTGTAGTCCTAGATGCATATTTCCAACAATAGATAATTTTCCAGTAAGTTCAGTTATAACATCGGACGTCAGACATCACAAAATTTGGAATGGAAAACATGACAAGCATCATGATGGTGCAATTAAACATAACATCACAAAGAAAAATGTTACAAATGATGTGATGTCTGGTTTGGTTGAAGGTAAAATCTAGATCACAATAACTGTATCACAGTCTACACTCGATAAGTGGAACCTCAAGGGACCATCAGAAATAGTTTGTTCTTATCAGGAGTTCGACATACTGAGTATATGACCAGTAATTGATTTTTCAAACGACTTATTTCCCTTTCTCTATCACCGTTCACAAACATTTGTGTTGTCTACTTTATATGACCAAGCTACCTTTAATGTTAGCATTTGTGACATCATAGTAAGAAATTATCAATTATCCTTCCATCAATCACCTTTTAATTAATTGATTTTAGTTAATTAATTTGTGATTCGACTTATCCAGGTAAATTTTCCATGTAAAATGAGTTATGGGACTTAAAATTTAGTTCAACTTAACGAAAAGTTCGAGTTATCGGAATTCAAGTTATCAGGAGTAAAAAATGCATTGAAAACAATGGAAGAGAATCGGGACTGTTAAAAATAGTCTGAGTTCAGCGGAAATTCGAGTTTACTGAGTTTGAGTAAACGAGAGTAAACTGTACCTTGATAAAGAGTAAATTCATACACACCTTGCCCATAAGAATTCCCAGTAATGATTCCATGTGTTTGGTGGAGTTTGACAGATAACTACAAAATGTCTGCGATACTTGACTGCAGGCATATACCACCTATATGGTAAAAACAAAATATAACAGGTTAAAGAGAAAAAAAAAAGTGAAATAACACCAAATCATAATAATAGTAAGGATTGTTACTTCAAGGTCAGAACAATTCTGATTAAAAGTAATATGGAAGTGTTCCAACTATATACCTTTTTGAAGACAATTTCAAATCAATTTTCATGCACCAGACACGTATTTCGTATATTAACTTCTCATCAGTGATGCTTCCAGCCAAAGCGCTTTTCATAAGCTGCCCAAATTCATTTCACTAGCGCCCTCTGGTTTCATTTTTAAAATTTGAATTACTGCATTTACTTTACAGATAGTGCGCGACTCCAAATTTCCTGTATGGTCGATTCAGTAGCATATCAAAATAAAATCTATGTTCAAAATAGCATTGGAGGGATGGTGCTAAGATTTTGACCTCCTTTGATTTCAATGAAATTGCAAGTTTCCAAAATAGCAAAAACATATATATATGATGGTAAAGGGCCAAAACAAAGCTTCTTTCAGGCAACAGAGCTGGAAAGAAGTAACTAATACATTTAACAAACATCAAGTCAAGGGGAATAATTTTAACTATAAAAGTAATATGAAGTAAAATTTGAAAAATAAAATGATTTGACAATCCCTCCATATTCACTATTATATTCAGTCTTTTCAATATACAGAGTATTTACTTACCATTTAGGATAGTATCTGACATAACCTTATGGTGATTTCATCAAGTTCTATCCAGACCAGAGTGAAGATCAAAGAAAATATTCTTCCAGATTGACGTTTTATAAGAACTTTATTAAGTCATGATGCTCTTACATGTATGTCAGATACCATACCTAATTAGATGTAACTCTGTGTAATGAAAAGACAGAATAGTCTATAAGAGGAACATTATATCAATGAGTTTCCATGCTATGTGTGAATAATTTACTGTAAACGTGAAAATTTTTGTGTGGGGGTAATTTTCGTGTTTTTCACGAATCAATACGCAAGATCATAAATGCAGCACGTGCAGCGTGTCCGTTCTGATTTTTCCTATAGTCACCTACCTAAACCATTGTTCAAAACTTGGGCACCTTTTCTGCCCAAGTAAATAGATGACGTCATAACAATAGAAAACAATCAAAGAGTGCTCCAGAAGATTGGTATAGTCTTGGTTAGAAGTACATGTATTTGCAATCTTCCGTATTGACACAGCAAAAATTCCCCCCCTGCGCGAAAATATCCCCGTGCATTCTTAAAATGGGAAAGACATTTTTATCGTGAATATTTCCCCCACGCGAAATGTCTTGATACTTTAAGCGCAAAATTTTCCCCCAGCAAAAATAACCACCTTTACAGTATTACCTTAAGTATGTTGGAGCAATGTCCTGGATGTCGCAGTAAGAGTAGAAGCTCGTCCGTTAGCTGTTCACAGCCCTTTGTAGCAAGTCTGTCCCCTATGTACAGGGCAATCTATAAAGACAATATTTGTATGTATTACATACAGCGTCATTGAAATGTGACAATACCAGAAGTCTCTGGCGAGACTGTAGCTCTCCTGGTTGTTTTTTTTTTCTTAAACATCAATTTCCTTTCTTTTTTGTTTAAACCAAGACCATAGGGAGCAGGCGCTCTAACAAATTATAAGTAGCACGACAAAAGTACATATCCATTAGACTGCAACTATAATAGCACTCATATAATTCATAATATCTGAGATAAAGTATTTCAAAAAAGAATGCCACACCCATTTTCCAAGATCCTAGGGGCCAAGGGCTGCTAGCTCAAATGAACTATCAATGACACATCAAGACTACAGATCCATAATATTGGATAAAGAATTAACTCCCCATCATTAATTAGAAATAGAATTTAATGACCACGCCCATTTTATAAGACCCTGGGGGTCAGGGACTGAAACTAAATGTTAGGTGCACAACTAGACCATGGACCAAGTAAAATGCAAAAAGAATTAACTTTCTATCTCTAACAATTTCAGAGGAGTTGTCCGGACAAGATTACATAGAATTTAATGACCACGCCCATTTTCTAAGACCCTGGGGGTCAGGGACTGAAACTAAATGTCAGGTGCACAACTAGACCATGGTCCAAGTAAAATGCAAAAAGAATTAACTTTCTATCTCTAACAGTTTCAGAGGAGTTGTCCGGACAAGAATTGTTTACGGACATACGGACAGACAGACAGACGGACAGACGGCCGGACGAAGGTTGATCGCATAAGCTCGACTGGTTGAGACAAGTAGAGCTAAAAAAATTGAGTAATATAAAACATCCTATATGATTTGTCTACTCCTTTACTTAAATTTTAGCTGAAAAGATGAAATAGAAGCAAAATGCATGCACAGAATCATAGATTTTCATACCATGCCATAATTGATTACAGATAAACATGTTAGCATGGTCTTGAATATACAGTTCCATGAGAACAATATAATTCTGTTCCTTATCAAATGATATGAATACAGTGTACAAACAGGTAGGTAGATAGGTATGATCAGGTCTTACTCAGAATATTTTAATTCTTTTTATGTACATGTATATTATAACAAAACTAATTATGAAATGCATTAAGTAAGGGAATTTTCCCTTGAATTTGTCATAGAGATGTATTCAAATCTGAAGTAAAATGGCAAAATACTAACACATTTCTCTCAGACAAGTTGCAAGAATTATTTCTAAAATCTTAATATTAAAACGCGACAATCTGGGAACAGAGATACAACCATATAAATAGTCAAAGAAAATGATAATTCGAATAATGCTAAACTCAAAGACCAACACATCATAAAAATTTTGATGAAGGTGACGTCAATTCACAAACAGTTATAGATACCCACTTTGGACTTTCGCTCTTTCATCTCTTTTAATTTTTTCATTTCTTTTAACTTAGATAACTGTTGAGACAGAAAAATATAAAATCAAAATAAATTGTACTTTCTTTTACATCAGATAAAGCAAAGATCAGAAATTGTAATTAAAATAGGAAATTCAAAGAATGTTTAACCATAGGTTAGCTGACTGTAAATGTTATGGCATATTTCTTAATCCAACTAAAAATATCTTTTGTCACCTCATTACAACACAAAGATCTCTATACAAAATATCATATACTTTTTATTACAAATGCAGAATCTTATTGTATTCTATATCAAAATTTACAGTGTTTCACTTATGGAATAGACCATAGAACAAAAACATTGTTACAAGTTTGACGTGACTCGCGATAAAAAAAGAATTCCATTTACATATAAAATAATTGAAAATTGGAATAGAACAAAAAACTGATACAACTTCAACAAAGACAAATCTGTATTAAGTCATGTACAGTGATTACTTCTAATCCCCCCTAAATCTAAGGATTCTCCTCTTCAGACAAATATACTTATCACATAAAACCTTGACCTTTGATATAATAAGCTGGCAGACTAAAGGAGTTATCAACATGTTAAGGACCAAAATAAAAGCTGTCAAGTAGGTGACCTTGAGCTCCGACATGCTGAACTTTGCCTTGAAACAAATAACCAATAAGATTTAGAATGACCTTGACCTCTGACACCGAAATATCAAGTCATAACTCTAACAGTGTAGAAGATGCAGTACAATTAAGACTTTGTAGAGTGGGTCAAAAATCAAGGTCACTAGGTTGGTCATCATGCTGTCAAATCTGGTTACACTGAGACTACATATGAAACACTAAATAAGTAGAATTCATACACTGACACTTCCTTTTGCGGTTTTAAAAGTAAACCTTTTCGCACGGACCATGATTTGGGAATCTGTTCCTGCTGAAACTGAATTTTGCATTTGGTATCTTTATTCACTAGGACAATCTTTCGCAGTACAAAGCTGATCGCGAAAGTAGTGAAGGTTAATACATCGTGAATGATTCCATGTATACAGTACAGAATTAAAACCCTTAACCTTTATGGTTTAATAAGGTGGTCCAACTTAGATTATTCTTTAAGAGGGGTTAAATATCAATGTCAAAAGTTATGGCAAAAACCAGGTAACCCTCAGGTAAAGCAT
This sequence comes from Pinctada imbricata, assembly GCA_033119305.1. NCBI lineage: Eukaryota > Metazoa > Mollusca > Bivalvia > Pterioida > Pteriidae > Pinctada > Pinctada imbricata. The sequence continues at coordinate 10,276,740 of VSWD01000008.1, forward strand.
TATTTCAACGTCTGGGATTTTGCTTTAGAGACATAGGTCTTCTATAGAACAGAATTGCTTTTAAGTCAAGTCAGACAAAACAAATAAACAAAATTCACAAAACGATACCCACTGAAAGTGGAAGCTCCGTCACAAAAGTGAAGCTAAATATATGGACAATGAAGCGCTGTTTAGGAAGAGAGAATATACAAGTTATGAGACATCAATAGACCTTCTTCGTATCACTGGTAGACTTGAATTTTAGACACTCCAAGACCCGACATCACTTCTTTTGCCATTATTTCTAATTGTGACGTCATAAATCGGATACGACTGACGGTACAGTTAAAAGTTACGTCAAATCTTGTGATGTCGGGTCTTAGGATGTGTAAAATACAAGTCAACTGTGGTAGTGTGAAAATTGTTTAATGTACAAAAGTACCATCCAGTATCATAGATTTATTCATCAGAGTACACATGTAAATGTACATCAAAATTTTATCCATCACTACTTGTATTAAAGTGTTTGTAAATTCTGCCCCTTTTAATGCATATTGTCAATTCTGTTAATATTTTTCAATAAATGTGTTTCTGACATATTTCACAACATAAGATGTATGTGTATCTACGCATTTATCTGAATTCAATTTCTTTAACACTAATGAGACTAAAAATTCTCCAGATTGACCCACTAAATCAGTAGTGACATTGACCATTAAATTGTTGATCTAAAACCAACTGATCGTATTTTCCTATTATCAAGCATTTACATAATGTTACTGAATATCACCCAGAAACTCTTAACTGAATTTTATGCGCCTGATGTGAAAACAATGCCTCTTAAAGTTTATAGCAAATATTGAATAAACCCTATTTTACTTACATTATAGTTATGATGTCAGACACATAATGCTACACATTAGAATTATTTACACTTTAGTACTTTTTAAACGTTACATGTACATGTATCTTAATTATTAGCTTTCATTATTTCCTCAGATCAAATAAATCTTCACAACATTATAATTCACGACAGTATAAAATAAGTATCACAAAATCGTTAGGAATGAATCAAAACCGCAATTTAATGACAAGTAATAAAACCAACGTCAAAGTGTTACCTTCCTATGGCCGTCATCTGGGCCGTCTGTAGTACAGCTAGTATGGCCAAAGAAACGGAAAGCATACCTTTCCATCTAAATTTGGTAGATGGGTATAAAAGTGTAAGAGAAAACTTAATAATTACTGTGCTTCAAACCAAATCAAGATACTTCCCCCTCTGTCTCGAAATTTGAAGTGGAATTAGAATATCTAATAGCCAAGCACCACTTTCAATACAAACACAGGCTAGTGAGGGTTTTATGAGAAGAATACATTAATAAATGAGGTAAAAATTACAGTGTAAAAAGGTATATTTATATGAAAACGGGAAAAAAGTTATTGCCCTGTAAACAAAAGTGAAAAGAGGAATGTTCAACTGAGTGTGATAACAAACGACACTTTTCAATGTGAGATTCCTGAAAGTAAATACAAAAGGTGGAAGCACACTACAAGGATACTATTATCATACGATACTAGGTATTGTAAGATAGCGTACCTTTCTCCTGCCGTCCGCCCCTTCGTCCATAGATAACGGCAGATTTACCATGGCCGCCAGGGTAGTTACCGATATATTGATGAGGTTCTCTAACCTCTCGGACGCCATCTCACCATTGTCATCAGCTAGCTCTGATAAAGAAAGCATCGGAACAGAAATTATTACTTGTTCTCGTTTTGATAAATAGAGAATGAAACCCAGTTTTTCGTCCATCACATAAATCATACTTTTTATGAACATCTTTACTTGGAATTGCTTTATTAACTGTGCAATTTGAAACACATCCTTTTCCATAGATTGAACAACATTAAATGTGTAACTACTGATTTCATGATTTATGTTTAAAAGTTAAGAATTTGTTTTAAGAAAACTGTTTAAAAATCCTTTAAGCAGAAAAAAATACGAACATGAAAAATTCAGACACTGCAGCAATAATGTTAAACTTAGTCAAAAAAAAGAAGCTTACTTAAGACATGTACTAAAACAGGCAACTTTTTTTTTCCAGGGCAAAAATCAACGACAAGACTACAGAAATCAAAGGAGAAAAAGGGATATGGAAAAATAATTAAACAAAATGTTTTTCATAAAAAAACAGATGTCTCCCCCCTCCCTCTAAGTTACTATGACCTTGGGCCAAAATGCAAAATGATGTGAAACCTTTGAGTCATGGGCAACATCATACTAAAACATGAAAGTGATTCATTACATTGTTTGAGGTAAAGCCCAAACATGATTGGCATATACAATTTCATTATAAGCATATTTAAAGAAATTGACTTTGGTCACATGACCTTGGATATAGGTGATCTGAAACCTACACTCACTGACGAGGGTTAAGTACCCGAAACATGCATGTCTATTCCATGCTGCAAACTTATCTGCTTTTCTGATACACGGTTCAAAATATAAAGCCTAAACATTATTAGCATAGACAATTTCTGCCCGGACATGCTTAGCATATACAATTTCATTACCAAAGTAATAAGCTACCTTAACCATGTGACCTTGGGACAATGTGATAAGAAACATTCAGTCCTTAGAAACAACATACTAAAATATGAAAACAATTGTAAGAAGGGTTCAGGAGATATAGCCCAGACAATATTAGTGCGTACAATTTCATTAAAAAGAACTAAATGATCTTGACCTTGGGCACATGACCTTGGGTCAAGATGATAAGAAACCCTCCAATCCTGAGCAACAGCATACTATAGTATAAGAGTGATCCAGTATATGATTCCACAGATATAGCCCAGACTCAATAGCATTTACAATTTCATTAAAAAATGTAATACTTGACCTTAGTCATATGACCTTGGATCAAGGAGGTGTGAAACCTTTGGGTCATCAGCACCATCATACTAAAATATGACGTGATCCGATCACGGTTCAAAAGATTAAGCCTGGACATAATACATGTAACAAATACAATTTCATTCAAAATATACTAATTTACCTTGACTTTGGTCACATGACCTTGAGTCAACGTGATGTGAAACCTTTACGTGATAAGCAACACTATACTAAAATATGACGGTGATCTGATAAATAGTTAAAAGAGATAAAGCCCCAATGGGATAGCATGTACAATTTCATTAAAATGTACTTAGTAACTTTGACCTTGATCAAATGACCATGGGTCCAGGTGAAACCTTTTGGTCATGACTAAATACATTCTTAAACTTGAAAGCAATCCAGTATGCGGTCCAAGGGATAAAGCCTAAACAAGAATGTATCTACAATTTCATTAAAAATGTAGTAAGTGACCTTGGCCTTGGGTCAAGGTGATGTGAAGCCTTCGGGTCATAAGCAAGAACATACTAAAATATGAAAGTTATCTGGCAAACGGTTCAAGGGATATAGCACGGACTGGACTGTATGTAAAGTTTCATTAAAAATGCACTAAAGTGACCTTGACCTTGGTCACATGACCTTGGGTCAAGGTGATATGAAACCTACGGGTCATAAGCAACAACATACTAAAATATGAAAGTGATCCTGCAAACGGTTCAAGAGATATAGCCCGGACAGGAATGTATGCATAATTTCATTAAAAATGCACTTAGTGACCTTGACCTTGGTCACATGACCTTGGGTCAAGGTGATGTGAAACCTTCGGGTCATAAGCATCAACATACTAAAATATGAAGGTGATCGGGCAAACGGTTCAACAGATATAGCCCGGACAGGAATGTATGCATAATTTCATTAAAAATGCACTAAGTGACCTTGACCTTGGTCACATGACCTTGGGTCAAGGTGATGTGAAACCTTCGGGTCATAAGCATCAACATACTAAAATATGAAGGTGATCGGGCAAACGGTTCAACAGATATAGCCCGGACAGGAATGTATGCATAATTTCATTAAAAATGCACTAAGTGACCTTGACCTTGGTCACATGACCTTGGGTCAAGGTGATGTGAAACCTTCGGGTCATAAGCAACAACATACTAAAATATGAAAGTGATCGGGCAAACGGTTCAAGAGATATAGCCCGGACAGGAATGTATGCGGTATTTCATTAAAAATGCACTAAGTGACCTTGACCTTGGTCACATGACCTTGGGTCAAGGTGATGTGAAACCTTCGGGTCATAAGCAACAACATACTAAAATATGAAAGTGATCAGGCAAACGGTTCAGGAGATATAGCCCGGACACGATGTGTGACAGACGGACAGACGACGAAGGCAAAACCAATATGTTTCCTCCCCGTTGGGAGGGAGACATAATTCAGTCTGAAGAACCTTAGATATGAAATATATATTTTTCAAAGTTTCATATCCAAAGGAGATGTTCTTGTGAAACATAATTCCCCAACTGACAAGATATCAATTGCATATAGATAATAATAAATTATCCTATTCTTAGCAAGGTCAAGGTCACAAGGTCTTTAAAACTGTCACAAGGACTACTTGGTACGCGAAATAAGAATGTCCTATTCCTTATAGCTCAAAAGTTTCTGTTTCAGACAGACAAACAAACAAACAAACAGATAGGAAAACCAATATGCCCCTATTTTCAATACAGGGTCATAAAATTTCACAATATAATATTGTTTCAAATTCTAAGCAACATCTACCTCAGTTCATAAATGTACAAATTTTCATTTTTAAGAAAAGTCAAACTTAAATTCAATTCTTGAAGGCAAAAGGGAAAGAAATAACAAGGTGGGGAAAAGTTCAAATCTACACACAGGATTATATGAATCATGTATACTTTTCAAAAAGATCAACAAGCTTGTAAACATTTGTTTTAACATGTACAACTGAACATACAGGTTAACACATAGTCAGAAGTTACACAACAACACGAAAATGTCTTCAAATTTGTACATGTACCTGCAAAAGCTTCTGCAAGAGGAAATCAAGATTATACATGTAAATACTAAAAAAAATTTTAATGTAATTTTACGTTAAATGTAGGATCTGGCTTGTAAGATGCCATTTTATACATTTACTTACATTATATCACACATCAGCTTGTTACTACCTGTCACTTTGCATATTAATTTGGTATTTTACAAATTAACGTTTGACATATTAACCAATATCATTTTCCATACATACCTGTCATTTTTTGTAGTGTGTTAGGGTCGGCCACACAGCAGTCTAGCAGGGAATCTATAGCTGATGTTTGTTTGGAGGCCAGGCTAGTGAAGTACTGATTGGCTAACTTTAATTTATTCCTCTCCATAGCCTCACAAGTGTACATTGCACACTGGGAAAAACACGAAAATCCTATTACATTGTGCACTTGAAATGTCATTATGTGCCTCTTTTTCCCTGTTCCCTTCCATAACTTTGAATGTCATCAAAGACAAGAAACTTTCAAATCATCTTCAAGTACCCAAACAAACTCTACGGTGATAAAGGCCTATTTACAAGACATTCATTGTATATACAGTTTACTCTCCTTTACTCAAACTCCGTGAACTCAAATTTTCACACAACTCAAACTGTTTATAAAAGTCCTGATTCTCATCTATTGGTTTCCATGCATTTCAACTAGAATTCCGATAACTCAAACTTTTTGATAAGTCAAAGCCATTATTAGGTCCAACAATTCATTTTACACTGAAAATTTACAGCGATAAGTCAAACAAGAAATAAATGTTTATTGATAAGCAAAAAATTAATTGAATATAAGGAGATTGATGAATGGACAATTGTTACTTTCTTGCTATGGAGTTGCACATTCATACATTAAAGGTGGCTTGATTGGTAAAAGCAGAAAATACATAATTATGTTTGTGAACAGTGATAGAGAAATTGAAGAAGTCTTATGAAAATTCATTGCTGATTGTGTACTCAGTAAGTCAAACTCCTAATAAGTCAAACTATTTCTGAGGGTTTCTTGAAGTTCGACTTATCGAGAGTAGACTATATTTAACTACAGTATTAGACAATGATATCTTACCAGGATAGCCTGTTCCCGGAGTCTTTGATCTTCATCTATGGGTTGGAGCACGAGTTGTGGTAGTAGTGACATGAACTGCATCATAGCTTCATAATACTCATTTACTCTAAAAAAAGTACAAAGATAATATATGGAAATAAAGATAATAGTTTACATCTGGACCATAACATTGTCAAAGAACAAGGAATCATTGGGTGAAATTTGTCATTACATGACTCCCTGTCTACCAAACAGACAGTCATCTGCCACTTTATTATGATGCAACACGTCACTTTTAAAATATCTATTTCTACAATTACATGATCATACGTACACATCTTTTTCTATGCCGTCATTCCAGCTGATTTCACTGGCAAAGTATGCATTCAGTGCTATGACAAGGTCTATTAAAATCTGCTGGCACCAGGGTTGCTGAAAATAAATACTTTATAGATAAATGTTTCCAGACATCCTACTTTGAGCATCAGAAAATCAATACAACTCAAGGGCGGGTGCGGCTAGACAACAGGGGATGCTTACTCCTCCCAGGCACCTAGTCCCACCTCTAGCTTGCTTGTGGTTCGTCCATGCTCCATTTGGTGCTCTGTTGTGAGTGCTGTTGAGATATCGTCAGGATCTTCTTAAACTCAAGAAAAAAGTTTTAGAAGATGCAATTTCGATATCCCAGTCTAAAAGCCATAATAATACAAACATGCATGTTTTATTTACGCCAGTAATAAGAAGATTTTTTTATACCAAGAATGACATCATATAAATAAGCACTGAAAATTCTACAAACAAACTTACCTGCTTTACTTTATGTTTATCCAGGATTTCTGCCAACAGGTTCAGGGGTTGTTTGGGTAATGACAACAACTTCACAAAATCCAGAATCAACTTTAACTCACTGTGAAAAATAAAATGACATGAGTTCACATACTCGTACAGGTGCGTACTTCTATGTATTTGATGAAATTTTCATTCTTTGCGATGCAAACTTTTATACTTTCAATAGTCTTTTAGACACATAATTCAGAAGAGAGAGTGAATACATGTACGTGCATGTACATTGTATCTATTTTGTCACAAATATTCATAATTAGTTTAAGCGACTTTCAGAGTAAAATTCATAGTAACTCTGGATGAATAAAGTTACAAGGTATTGAATAGGGGGAAATCAGCAAAACTGAAGTTTGTCCAACTCTGCCATAGAGCAACCTTCTTGACTAATCACTCCTCTAGACATGCACATGTATGTCGATATTTAACCTTCCTCATTGATATTTTATTAAGTTAAGACATTTCAATGAATTTTCTACATTTCAAGTACGGTAGTTATTTCACATACATGTAGAAGGATAGATTAGTGACTGACCATTTGAGTGTGACCAGGTTGGTTATGACTCTGTACACTGTTTTAAGCCTGGCAGCCCCCTCCAGCATACAATCCAGGACCTGACTAGATGCCGTCTGTACGCGCGTCTTTAGTTTGTTATGGAACTTTGGATCCTGTAGTAGTTTGAGAGCCGTGTCCGGATCACCATCCTGGTCAGTCTGGTCAATCAATCCCTGCCATTCATCATCACTGTCCACTTCCTGTATGTGCATACATATATGATATGATATATGTAACTGCACAAAGTTTTTTCTTAGAAATTATTTGTCTTATATAACCATCCTCCCCCCTTTCCCCCTTATGTACTGAGGCTTATGGTTTCTTCACAGTTGTGTAGGTATCTGCTTGTATATCTTAGGATAGGAAGTCATTTCAAGAAATTTGATTTACACATAAAGTCATATCTTATAGCATCCAAATTCAATCGGCAAGAAATGAAAAAAAATGTCAAGACTCATACCTCCGTTTCTAGTTTGACATTATCAACATGCTTCTTCTCTTTTTTGGATGGACTCTTCCTGACTGTTCGTCTTCCTTCGATCTCTATACTCGGATATTCTTTCTCATAATCCACACTTATTCTATCTGCTCGAGGGGTGGGGCTGATATTCTGAAAACAAAATATTATGAAAGTGAAATACAGACACAGGAACATTGGGTTTTGATTATTATATTTTTTTCAGTGTACACAAAAGAACTTTCAATGTACTTACATCATGAATTCTTAAATTGAATCTTATATGGATTCTCATATTAATATCTGACAACTTTTATGGAAATTGACATACATGTATATAGGTACATGTAAAAGATATTTTCTTCAAGTTTTACCTCTGTAAAGTATAGATTATTTGTCAAAGATGAAATGAGGCCTAAAAGCAAATTTAAAGAATTAAATAACTTTGAAATAAAATTTCTGCATAAGGTATTACCAGTCTGTGATGTTTTTGTGAGTATCAGTTTGAGTACTTTTAAGGCGATAATGGTGTTTTTACATGTACATTGTGTACATTCTCACGTCAAGATTTTGGAGATAAAAATCAGCATTTACTTGTACATGTACATAGAGTATGAGCAAACTATTTACTGAATTTTATGACTCAAATTATTGGGGTTTTTTTTAACCTTTCTCATCTGGTCTTTTTCACTTTAAAAGATTAAAGTAGTAACTTCAGTAGAACTTTCAAGTTCAGTATCATAATGATTGGTAATAAACTATACATGCACATAACAACTCTTCATGTTATTAATTTTTTGTGCATTCCCAGATAGCTCACATAAATATTTTTTTCATACAATTTTTTTTTCGGATGGTTTACTTTACTGATGAATACTACTCTGTTACAAATATTCCATTTTTTAAAAATTCTATTAAACAGTTTTCCATGAAAGCTAAGTCATACCTCATTTCTAACATCTGTTTGCTGTGGAGTTAAAACAACAACAAAATATTGTTAGTTCAACACACAAATAATGTCAAACGGCAAAGAATGTGATTCAGTGAAAGAGGGTAACACTACGTTAAGTTCATCACTTTCTATCATCTACGACAGAATTTTTTTTCATATTTTGTATTTAATTTTAATCATACCTTTAAATACATGTATTTATCTATAGAAACTGTATTCAATGAGATGACTTCAACCGCAGATTGATACTTGATGGTTTTACCTTCTCTTCACTGAATTCACTTATTAACCAAAAACAACAAAATGATTACCGTATAACCAGAAATTTTCACAAGATACTAATTTTTGCTATATTCGTGAGTGATTTGGAATCGCGAAAAAATTAACCTTGCGAAAAATTGTGTTTGATAAGGTTTAAGATAAACTGGTATATCAGTAACAATTTGTTTTATATTGTACAAGTGTAATTCTTCACATATCCCAATTAAACATAAAGCGAAGTACATGTAAATCGAGTGTATTCTCATGATAGAAATAACTAAAACTTCAATAATGGAAGTACAAAACAGTGAATTCCTATGTACATATTTGTTTGAAATTTCGGAATCACAAAAAATTGGACTCTCGAAAATAAAGACACCCTATTTAACCCTAAAATTGCGAAATTTGATACCCGCGAAAATTTCTGGTTATACGGTAACAGAATTATTGAGATTAAGAAACCATTCAAAAGAAAGACTGTTAATAGGCTAAGATAATCAACAAGAACGTAAAATTTAATCTGTTTTAGTTGTCAAACAAATAAGGAATATCATACAAACAATGCAAACATATGATGAGAAATATTCAAATCCAAGGGAGATAACTGTACATACCTTACTGGCTCCAGTGTCATCCCACGGTTCTTGTGAAGGGGAGTCAACTCTTGGCTCTGCTGGTTCTGGTAGGGGTTTTACATCCAGCTTTACGTCTTGTTTTCTGATTGTAGGTCCCCACGCCTCTTTTCCGTAGTCTTCTTTAGCATTTGCCGTATGGTCTTCTTTCTCTTTCTGGTGATTAAATAACGAATTCACTTCAAAATATGAGATCGAAAGTTTGCAACATTTTGTCTATTTCTTCATAACAAATCTTGTTACAACATAGAGGCAATGTGAACAAATGTTTCTGAAAAAAGTTACATTATTTGACATGATTGTTACAGTATATGAAAGATCTTCATTTGAAAAAGTCAAGGACTTCAATGGTTATCACAATTCATTTGGAATGACGGACTGATTATCCGATTGACAGACAGACATACAGAGTCAATTTCCTTTAAAAAATTCTTCATTTCAAACCCCTGTCAGCTGAGACAGATGTGAAATTGTGATTTCAACAACTTTTTAACGAAAAGAGAAATGCAATTGTTACAATTGTTGTAAAATTTCAATTTATGAACCATTCAACCGTGCAAATATTTGAAACTCACATTATGTAAAATCAAGAAATGCTGAAAAATCAACACGTAAAATTACATGTATCGATGGGAAATACATACAATGAAAATATGGTTTTAATGGCAATTTAGAAAATTAATTATCTTTCAGTGAGTGAGGATCAATTATCTATTTGAAGTTCAAATAAACACTTCATACTGCACTTTAGAGATGAAAATATTTTGTGTGGAATCATTAAAATATGTGAAAAAAAACCCACAAAAGACATTAAAGGATGGGATTCTGTATTTTACCTCTCTTGTGATTGTAACATCAATTTCCTGTAAATCAATACACTCACAGATACACATAGGAAATAAAGAAAACATTCGCTGCAAACACGCATTAAATCCTCATAAACCCGTCTTCTAAATAGCAATATACATTAATGCTACCTTAAAGATACAAGAAAACAGATTTTGGCAAAAAAAAAAAAAGAAAAAAAGATGACACATGTATGCACATGAGACTATGACAAAATTGTAAATATTTTGAAGCCCACATCATGTACATAGTATATTGTTGCATATCCAGTCATGCCTTAGACCTTGACAAAGTACAATTTTTAGTAAATGATGATAAGCAATTGTTTTAAGAAAAGAAGACAATGCACATTTGTAAAACATTTAGCAATGATTAAACACATATTATAACTTACATATGATAAACATGACCTTGTATATGAGCCAAATTCAATGGCAATTTTTTCTCTATATGCAACATTTCATACTACAGAAGTACAAATAGCACAAGTTTAGACATTCAGACTTAGACAGATAGACAGACTAACAGAGAGACAGAGTTTAAAAATGAGATCAAACTCTGTTGGACAGACAATACAAAGCATATCTCATAATTATAATATATACATGGTAATTACAAGATTTGACATTAAGCCGTAATTTGTACTTACCTTTTTCTCTTCCTCCATAGCCTTTTTCCGCGCTTTAGCGAGGATTTTAGACGTGCCGGGTGGATGTGCTTTCTCTTTAGCTTGTTTCTCTTTCATTAACATCATGGATGCTGTCAGAGGTTGTGTGAATGGACTCTGTAACTGTGTGTCTTCCTCGCGCACTGAATGAATGAAACCGGTATGAAATAAAATCTACTTTTATCTCTATCTTCACCAAAGTTACAATACACACACCGGGTACATTTACATGTGCATTTAAGATATGAGCCTGCTAAATGAATAATCCTGCTGAATGCATATCTATGATAAGTTTAAAGCTTGAAACTTTTTTTACAGAAAAAGTAATGTCAAATTTCAATATAAACTGACTGTCATCTTGCGTTACAACTCAATTTCTGAAGAGGAATTTTCTTATCGTCACAAATATCAATTGAAATTCAAATTGTAATATAAAATCATTGAATAAGCCAAAACATATCACTCGAAAGTCCCACTCCCACATACCATTGACTCCATCAGATACAAAAGGATGATGCAGAAGTTCAGGCCAGGCCAAGCGACATCTTGGGTTCTTAGTTAGCAGTCCCTGTAAGAAGTCTTTAAACGCTGGCGTCATGTTCTTCGGCCACTTAACTGGGTCCTTTATAATCAAACTGACCAGCTGGAAGATACTGTTAGTGTAGAAAGGCGGGGTGCCAGTAAACAGCTCATACAGAATACATCCCAACGCCCTGAAAAAAAATTATTTTAGAATAAATGTAACTCTTATTTGATAAAATACTAGCAGTAGATGACATTATACAATTATTGACTTTTGATGAGGTCTACTCGAGTAGACTGAAATCAAAAGTCAATAACTGCTTTATTAAATTATCAGGATTTTATTAACATTTGCAATGTAATGATACGTGAAGTCAAAGATCTAACACTACAAAAATCAACGCACGCGCTGGTCACGCACGCGCTAATCCCAAATAGACCACTTTGGAGCGTTAGCGGTCAACTCACTCTGAGGTACACTCTATCAAACAGCGTCTCCACCAATCCGAGTAAGCAAAATCGGCAGTAATTCCTGATCATTTAATAAAACAGGTTGTCTGCTTTCCTAACTTTGTATTTATGATCAATAATTTTTATTGTTTAGATCACCTTGAAGTCATACATATATCTTTACTTTTGCATAATATTATTTAAGGGCTAAACAACAAAAACTACATGTACATCTATGAAACATCTAGTACTGTACTACATGTACTCTTTACACACATTTTTTTTGGGGGGGGGGGGGGTTAGTTCATATGACTAGTGACAGAAACACTCCTGACTCTTCCATCTTTACACTATAATGACATCTTACTTACCACAGATCAGCTGTATGATCGTATGGTTTCTCCTCTACTAACTCTGGCGACATATATAGCGGAGTCCCCTGTAAATATACGTGTATATATAAAGTGAGCAAGTACAGAAATTTCAGTAGGTCAAAAGCAATTATTTTGTTTTACTGTATTATCATACTAACATGTATTCATTGCCTTAACTCAGACTCAACTTCCTCTGTTTTGTTAACAGTCAATTATGAATTCTTAACATCGAAGAAAATTGTAGACACTTAAAGCAAAAGTGACTTGAAACAATGAAACTTGCGAAACATCTCACAAGACTAATACATTGTACATACCTTGATAGAAGTTAACACCAACGTATTAAAGCTCATGGCTCGAGCAAAACCAAAATCGCAGAGTTTGACTATGCCACCTTTTCCTAATAAGATATTTTGAGGTTTCATGTCCCTGTGGAGAATCCTATGAGAATGAAGGTAATACAACGCCGATACTAACTGACACGCTATCAGTCGCACCTGCAAAAACAACGACAGAAAATACTTGTACTGAGGGATAAGTCAAGGTACATGCATGCATACTTATATAGACCTATAAAGAGAATTTCTAGCTCCAAATGTATTGTATATGTTGCTAAATAGTTCCTTAATTTTATGAAAGTACAAAGAAACATTTTAGCATTCACGGCTGAGAGCAGAGTGATATATAAAAATCTTGACCTTTGACCTTATTTTGTACTTGGGCATCTTCAAAATTGAAAAAAAAAATTATGTGCATTTTACACACCTGTTCCTCTGGCAAATTTCCATCATCCTCTAAAATTTGAAATAATTCTCCTTCAGCATAATCTGTTACCACGACAACCTAGAAATATACATGTACATCAAAATACAAATCGTACATTCATTTTTATAAAGTGTTTGGATTACTTTATTTTCAAGTTCTCTCTGGTCACAGGTAATTGTGAAGTATACATGTAAGTTTGCTGTTCAGGGATCATCTTCTTTCTGAGTTCTTCAGTGTCTCAGTTCCTTGTCTAAAAAAAAAACAGTTTAAGAAAGGATGAAGGGATGAAATTAAATAAACACTTAAGGTATCCATTACACAAATTAATACAGTATTAAATGCATCATGTACAGTAGTTATAATCATGGCATATATTTGCCTAAATATATCATCACAGACATCACTCAAATTAAAAGATGGTTTCCACCATCAAAGATCAAGCTACGGAAACTAACAAGAAACTGCTGAAGATTAACAATATCATTTTAACACTGTTGACATCAGCGATCTTTATTTGTACATTGGATGCTCGATAATGTCCAGTAATAGCAACATCTAAACCTTAAAATGGAGGGTGAAGTGTTCAAAGAGTACGGTAGTGGGCCACAGTATCATTAGGCTTTTTGAATATCGAGAGAATGGGTGGAGGGACTGGCTCTTTCTAAAAAGACCAGTGTTCATTCTCTAGTGACAATACCGGTATTACATTCTTCACACAAGCATACTGAAATGAAAGTAAAATACAAAATGTATAGTAATATATGTACAAGCATAATCTATTGTCATAGCAAAATGACCTGACTGGGCGGAGCTTATTCAATCAAGGGACTAAGATGAATCGATAAACTTCTAGGGGAGATAGTTTATGAGTTGGATATAGTAATAAGAGTAAATACTCATTACCTGTAATTTTGTAAAGCTTATATCACCTGGACAGAATTAAACTCTTCCTATGACCAGGTGAAAATAAGCTCCATCCGGTCAGGTCGGTTTGCTATGACAATATTGACTTCTAACCTCTTTGTCTGTTTCAAAGCTGTCTAACATTTCTATGATATTTTCGTGATGTAGATTTCGCATGATGTCGATCTCACGGCGTAAATTTCTCAGTTCTTTCTCTGGTTTACCAACTTTGGGAATAAATTTCAAAGCCACGACCTGAAACAAATTATGTTAATTTTAAAAATATACTTACATGTACTTTCTTTTAATGATGCCATCGATTCTGAATGAAAAGAATACACGTAAATCTAGACTTACCTTTCTGTACAAATCACATATCTCAGTACAATGTAATATAATTCTTATCGAATATACATGTAATACTGACTAAAAATAACACTACATTATGGGTTTAGACATTAGAATTTGAACTTTGATTCGATCTTGACCCTCATCTGCAATTCTTAGAACAAAGTGAACATTCTAACAATTAAAACTAGAAGTTTAAAGTATTTATACATGTTATACGTTGCCATACTTGTAAATTTTGAAAATTGGGAATATTGGTTTCTGACAAAAAGTTGCTAATTTTACATACGCAAAAAACATAACCCATAATACAGAAAAAAACAATGTAGACAATACAAATTACCTGAGCAGAATATTTCTTTCTGCCTTTGTATACTTTGCCGAAGGATCCCTCTCCTATAACCTCCAATACATGGTAATTCTCCATGACTGCTGAAAAATGAAAATTTTATTAATGAAAATTACCGTAGAAATGCATTGAATTTCTGAGCTGTGAACAGCAAGACATCAATGATCAAATGTTAAAGACTAATTTTCCATTGTGACATAACAATGAAATAGAGTGCAAACAGTTATATGTTTGTGTAATACTACACTCAGTCGCTCACAGTGAAAGAAAATAGTTTAAGAAGAGGAGTTCTCTATGTTAATTTTAGCTTGTACAGGTTTCTGGGTACTTTCAGGGGTTTTCTATGAATAAAATGTGTATTTCAAAAAATATCTCATTGAAACTTGACAAGGTAAAGGGTTATCTACTATTTTCAGGAATTATCTACTATTTTCTTTGAAAAGTTGGAGAAGGAGAGGGAGACCAGACCCTCTCTCTAGACATCTAGATCTGCGTATAGGCAGGGGATATCCAGACCCTTCACATGGGCCGGAAGCAGATTTTTTTTTCCAGTGGAAAGGGGGGCAGCCCATCAAGGAGGGATTCCTTGAATATCAAGCTTATGATTTTTAAATATGCTTATTTTTCACGAGATTAAAAAGTTGTTAATTTTGAGATCAATAGGTCAAAAGTTTCGCAAATAATGAAATATTTTATTTAATCCATTGTGTCTTTTTTCCCCTCTGCTTTGCCTTAAATTAATATTAATCGTATCAAAATGTTTGGGGAAAATTTATTTTCAATAATAAGAAGGAAGTGAAACAAAATGCTTCTCTTTAGAAAAATAAGAGCAATTAAGCTGGCAACTGGTACAGTGGTTATACAAAACTTAATCAATTTCTGGGTTGGACATAAGGATTATGAAACCAGCTGCCCAAGGGACAACCTGAAATTAAGTTGCTCCCCAGAACATTAACTTGTATGTCAATTTTCTTTAAATTTGTTTATTTATATATGACAACCTCTTTTATATACAGTAACTGTATTCACAATGTTATTTAAGAAACAAAGGTATTCACTGGCTACTGCAATGCTCCTCAGCCAATCAAAACTAAACTTTTATACAACTGTCGTGTACTATTTTGGTGAATTAACTCAAAAGTAGTAAATCAAAACATAGCCAATTTTAATATATACTTTTTATCACTAATACTTCAGAGTTTATGAATGAGGCTAAAAATCCACAAGTTATTTGTCCTGTAATTTAGTGAAATTTCATAAAATCCACCTGACAAAGCTATAAATTACATGACAAATAAAAATGTTTTTTAAAACAAATTTGCTGTTAATATATAACTATAAGAAAGAACTTGAGAGAGAAAAGTATAAAAATTAAGGGCAAAAATACTAAGATCATGTAGTACTCATGAGCATTGTTTATATGTCTGCCACACATGACGGCAAGTCATCAGTATCTCTATATTGTCAATGGGTACTATTCTCATGATTTCATTGACCAGATATGAAATATTGAAAATTGAGATGTAAGCTTTCTAGTACCTCTCTCGGACTGGCCATAACAGTTAAATAAATTGTTGTGTCATGCTAAAAACTATATTGGACACACTGTGATTTCAATGAAATTTTACAGGACAATTGTAAATTCCTTTAAACATGTTCAATAATACAGGGATCACCCTAACCCTGCAGAGTAATGAGATAAAAATCTCATTTGCTAAAAAGCAATGAGATTTTTTCGATTTCAATGAGATTTTGAATGAAAAAAAAGTGAAATAGAAATCAAACTTCCGTTTCCCTTTATTTCCGTGGAGTCCACATCTAGCAACACATTATTTGAATGTGAGAATCGCCATGGAATTTTTTCCATTGTTTGAATGCCATTTTAAATGACAAATGAGGTCAAATAAGATTAATTCTTTGTTTCTTATACACCGCTATAATTTGTCGCCGACGAGACTTTTTTTTTCACAACTTCAGAGAAAAATGCCGGCCTTGCCTCATTAACAATCGCTGGTTAAATATGAAGTATCTATTCATTCAAAGGAAATTACATTGTCTTGTGAATGTTTTTTTTTTCAATGTTCCAACGGATTTCAGCGCGTCGTGGCAAGTCATTTTACGGAAACGTCTAATCTGCGAGTATGGGGTCATTGGGGTGTACGTCAAGACTTAAAATTCATGCATTGTAAATATTTTTAAGGAATTTGTATAACTATTGTTCACATTGATGATTTCAAGGACTTATAAACTGTTTACAAGTCATTGAAGATACTAACCCGTAGTTATTGCTGAGCACTCGCCACAAGCCGATACGTTTCGAGTACATAGCCGGTCTACTCGCGTGCGCCATACTATGAAAGTGTTTCAACTGTGTTTGTATGTATACTATATATAGTAATTTTCTTTTCCGGTCATTTTCTATGCAAACAAAAGTCAATACCGAGACTGCATTGAAATATTTCATACTCTATTGAGTCTTTGATATTATAATGACAAAAGAGCACGTACCGCTGACAACCGCTAGAAAAATGTAAAACTAAATGCTCGCATCTACGGAAAAAAATGCCCGCATACAAGCATCAGTACGAGAAACGGGAATTTCGGGGAAAAGATTGGGCATGTATATATACAGAGTCGGCAATACCTGCCGAGTTTCATAAATACGTACGTGATGTCCCACGCAGAATTCGAATTATCGGCTTACAATTTTGAAAATTAAAGGCGAAACACTTGTTCTGTCGCATTGTATCAATCTAAGTGCGATTTATGCAAAGGAGGTACGCGATTTTTTAGCGCGACAGAGCAGCAAAAATGCGATATTTGAGTAAAAAATGTGAGAAAATCGCAGCCTAGGGTGATCCCTGATAATATTCTTTACACTGATTCAATGATCGGTAATCATGGTAATGTGACACAGCAGATATTTTTCATACTGCTATTGTCATGATTTCAGCTTTGGACCCAACCTGATATTTTTAGTAATTAGCAAATTGAGTGCTTGATTCTTCAGAATAGATTAAAACCCTGTCTTAGAATTAGGAGTTAATTTAGATAGAAATCTGAATGGAGGTTAGAAAGAAACCTTAATGAAGAGTAAAAAAATGATCAACAAGGCAACTTGATAGAAATCTGAATGGAGGTTAGAAAGTTATCTTAATAAAGAGTTAAAAAAAAATGTTCAATAAGGCAACTTGCACATAGGCAAGTGAACATCTGCTTTGCACTTTTCACTTGCCCCGGGCAACGGGAAATGGGAATTCTAGACCCCTGAACAAGGGTTTCAATAAACAGTTTCGCATAATCTCTAACCTGATTTGGCCCCGGTCAATTATTTTAATAATAAGAGCTGAGCCTTGATCTTCATACTGTATACATGAAAATTAAAATAATGGCATATTATGAGGTATCATTAAAATCTGTAAGAAATTTGCAAGATTATGGGAAATTTTCATTTTCTGAAACACGTGTTCATAGGCAATGAGCTGGGGCTCATTAAAGGGGTCTACCACAGTAAGGGGCGCCAACAGGGACATCATGATTTTCAGTGTTTTTGATGGTCATATTGATTTCTCCTTAACTACACGGTCAGTCCCTAATTCACTTTTATATTTTATTGATATAGATACACTCTTTCTTTGATATGAATTTTATTCCCCAAATATTTACGGAACGATGTTGTTTCCGCTATAGAAGTTGCCCCGCGGTACCGTCAAATTTTCTCTATTTTCCCCTTTGTCGAGCACATTTCTACATTTTATTCTAAGTTATAGGTATAATCTTGTGTAAGCATGATAAAGTGCAAGATTCATTCTTTTTAACCATATAGGTATGTATTTTATGATAGTATTATATGACGCTGGGTTAAGGGTGCGCGTCAAGGGATGACGTCATGAAAATAACTGTTTACTGTAACCTGTTGGCATATGGGAATATGGATGCTGATGTAGTATGTAAATTTATAATTAAAGTCCTTGGATACCATACTTGTGTTAACAGTATATCACATATAGATGGTAGCAATAGTGAAAAGAAAGGTCAGAGTGCTGTATTATAGATGCATTATGGGTATCAAAATGGGTATCTGCCTCAACATGTCAAATGGTGAAATAAAGGCAAAAATGGGCATTTTCGGAGTGGGTCGCGGGAATCTCTATGCGGCATACCGATAAATAAGTATGCGCGTTACGACAACTTGCGATATATCAAAATCTTCGGAACGGCATGTACTTTCCATATTTTAAGGAAAAAAATTATGACGGGATGATTAAAATGTCTTTTAGGTTTCAATAAACAGTTTCGCATAATCTCTAACCTGATTTGGCCCCGGTCAATTATTTTAATAATAAGAGCTGAGCCTTGATCTTCATACTGTATACATGAAAATTAAAATAATGGCATATTATGAGGTATCATTAAAATCTGTAAGAAATTTGCAAGATTATGGGAAATTTTCATTTTCTGAAACACGTGTTCATAGGCAATGAGCTGGGGCTCATTAAAGGGGTCTACCACAGTAAGGGGCGCCAACAGGGACATCATGATTTTCAGTGTTTTTGATGGTCATATTGATTTCTCCTTAACTACACGGTCAGTCCCTAATTCACTTTTATATTTAATTGATATAGATACACTCTTTCTTTGATATGAATTTTATTCCCCAAATATTTACGGAACGATGTTGTTTCCGCTATAGAAGTTGCCCCGCGGTACCGTCAAATTTTCTCTATTTTCCCCTTTGTCGAGCACATTTCTACATTTTATTCTAAGTTATAGGTATAATCTTGTGTAAGCATGATAAAGTGCAAGATTCATTCTTTTTAACCATATATATACTTTGATAGGTATGTATTTTATGATAGTATTATATGACGCTGGGTTAAGGGTGCGCGTCAAGGGATGACGTCATGAAAAAAACTGTTTACTGTAACCAAGCATTTAAATTTAACCCCCCCCCCCTCATTTTTTTTTTTTTTTGCTGTAACTTTAAAGTAACTGCAATGTACTGGATAAGTAAGGTCTGTAGTTTGAAATGAATAATTGGACACAATTTTCTTTCTTTCTGAGTGGATATCAAATTAAATTAAATTGCCCAAGACAATTGATGTTATTGTTAACCACCCCACCCCCCTGCAAAATACATAACATCCTTTTCCGTTCGGAACCAAAACTTTCCTTGTGTAAAGGTAAAATCCAGAAAACCACAAAAGAAGTTAGCATACATGTACCTGTTCAAAAACAACAAAATGCCACAGATAAAAATGGAAAGACTGACCGGAAAAACAACTTGCACTATGGGCTAGTTGAATTCAGAAATAACTTATCCTACCAGTTTTTTTAATATGGCACAGGCAATCAAACAACTGCTTATGTGCAACCCTGAATTTCTGATTAACTTTACTGGTCGGGTACATATTATCACTGGGCACATTTTATCGCCACTACATTTATATCTCCACATATTGTTGATGAAGGAATTTAATTTTTTCACCATATTTACATCTTTGAAACATGAAAAGGTATACAAAATTTGAAATAATTCCATAACCTGGAAATACTGAATTTTATTATATAAAGTTGGTAAATCTTAATGTATTTCCCCCACCCCTCCGGCAAAAGGTAGGTCACTTCATCTTCCTATATCTCTTTGGTTTTTGAATTTGTTTGTATGAATTTTTCATAGGCAAAGAGAAGAAAGTTCAAAGATTCAGATTATGTGAATTTTGTGGAAAAAGTTAAAGATTTTCAGCAAAAAAAGATGGAGAAGGCAATAATATGCACCCTCCCTTCTTTCAAACTTAGCTAAACCCTTACGTTCACAAATCATCATAAAGAAGAACCCATTGTCCGATTTTCATGAAAATTGAAGAAATGTGTATCGAGGATTCTTCCTCCTTCTGTGCAAATTTCATTAAATATCATGAAGAATTAAAGATAGTAGAGCAAATGATGTTGAAAAAAGTGGTGATAATGTGCCCAACCAGTGAATCAACCAATCACAGTGGCCGATCCAGCGCCCCGTTTACCAGGGGGTCAAGGGGCGAATTTTGGTGATTTCTACTGAAAATGGGCCAAAATATTTTTGGAAAATTTTGGGTCAGTGCTGGGGGGGGGGGGCAGACACCCCTTCCGCACCCCCTGAATCTGCCACTGAATCAGCAACCACTGGTCTGGATAAAATCTCAAAAAAAATTTTTCCGGTATGAGACAACCATTAACCATGCCACGTTTCAATGAAATATTTTCAAATGCGAATTTTATTTGCAAAAATTCTTAAAACCTAGCCTCTCTGGTACAGCACCAGTAGCAGAGCAAAAAAAAATTACAAAAGTGCAGCAGTCCGAGGAAATTCGTACCTCTCCTAACACGACCGAGTGAAATTCAAATGCTGATGTGACTTGCAATATGCTTATTTCGCCAATGGATTAGACATTTGTTCGAAATTAATTTCTGTTCTTTTAGTATCACCAGCAATATCTTTTTGTTGAATATTTGTTTACATCGTCGTCCAGTCAGTTTCGGTTTCGACTGCCAAGTGCGCAGGCGTCACATTCATACACGGTTACGATTTCTTTGCGACAAAGATCCCATATTGTCTGTAATGTTTTTCTCAATTAATTAATTGATTAATTAATTAATTAATTAATTTATTTATTTATTTATTTATTTATTTATTTATTTATTTATTTATTTATTTATTTATTTATTTATTTATTTATCTATCTATCTATTTTATCATTGAACCAATATACAGCGAACTGATGCAATGACTGAAAATTTCAATGAGCTGGAAAGGGAGGGGGTCTAGCTTCTCTTGAATTCAAGCCCATTTTATAGTTTGATTATTTTTTCTTTAGGGTGATAGCTCGCCGTTTTAAACCATCGACAAAAATAATATAAATTTTTGTTGTTGTTCTGAAATCTATCTTTTGTGAATAGAAAAAATAGGTATAGAGATATTAAACCGTCAAAATAATCTAGATAAATGAATCAATCAATCAATGAATCAATCAATCAATGAATCAATCAATGAATCAATCGATGAATCAATCAATCAATCAATCAATCAATCAATAGGGGTAACTTGATGAATAGTTTTTAGTCATTTAATTATTAAGCAATGATGGTTTTCGAATAGATATTACGGTTGGTAGTCTCCTAAACCTTTCAGTGTCTGTGAGAACTATGTTTATGGAAATTTTCCTTAATTCTCTACAATTCCGTCTTTGGAAAAGATGTTACTTCAGATCTATCATTATGGAATTGAAATTCGATCAATAAAACACATCCGAATGCTCGATCGTTCGGTTACTGCTTTAGCAATTTTGAAGTTGCGAAATTGAGGAAATCTTGTGGTTAAAAGTTCGACATAAAAGATGATGAAAGTCCGAAATTTTTACATATTCGATAAATATTTGAGGCTTATGCCAACCATTATTGTTCCAAGTTTCATGTCCCAATTCAACAAAACAATGAAGTTATCGTGGATAAACCTTCAAAATCGTTCGGTTACTGCTTTGACATCAGTATACATGTACTGTATGTGTGCGAGTGTTCGCTTTTCCTTTCTTGCACAGGTGCGTGTCACATTGTCGCGCATGCGTGACTGTGTTCCGATATGGTCATTGGATTGTTCAGTAGCCCGCCTCCACTGGCTCCAGAGTCCTGGCATGCCCGGGTCCAGAGGGGGGGGGGGGGGGACGGGGATCTGGAACCCCCCCCCCCCCTTGAGATTTTTGGAGATGGGGTCCAGCTTTGGCCCATTTTAATTGAAAGACATAAAAAGACTTTGAAACCTACAATTTCGGCTCGCTTCGCTCGCCATTTACAAATTCACAATTATTTTTTTTTTGAAAATTTTTAATACTAAATAATATTACATAACTGTCTTGGGACTCATGATCTCGTATTTTCAACGGTCTCTTACTTCATAGGATGTAACCTTCCTCATCTTTTTTCAAGGTTTTGTCATCTTAAGATGTCAGATTATTTGGGAATATATAACTTATCTATTTATTCTCATGAAATATCTAGACAAAATGTATCAAATACATACATTATACATGTTATAGGTAGACTTCCTACAATTTTGGACCCCATCTGAAAAATGCTTGATCCGCGCATGTCCTGCCCCCTTCCCTCCCCTGTGTAATGTGTATTTGTTGGATTCGCGAAGTGTAGAGGACTTAGTATTAGTTCTTCTTGTTGTCCAATCCCCCACTTTCTTTTTGTGTAAAATTATATTATATGCAAATATTCAAATAAATAATGTTTAAACCAAGTGTAGATTAAAAATTTGTTGAGATCGATCACCGATTTGACAGAAATCCTATGATGTAAACAAAGATGGCATGTGCGAGGGAAACACATGCTGAATCAGAAGAAAATACATCTAGAATGGATGACAGCCAGAGCAACAGCAGTAAACCAACATGTATAATAGTTCTTGGAATGGCTGGGTCCGGCAAGACAACTTTTGTTCAAGTAATCGTTTACTCCAAATTGACTCAGTTGGGGAAATCCGGTGGGAAGGGGGGGGGGGTTGACCCTTGTCAGCTTGTTATTACCTGGAAATGCGCCATTTCAGAAAACAAGAATGAAACTGACAATTGTGGTACATATAAATAGAATAAATATCATAATATGTGTTTTGTTACAGGTATGCAACACACACAACAAGTGTGCATAATGCATCATCTACTGTCCGCACAGCTCACTTCAGAATGACAGAAATCGGAAAATTGAAGTTTTCTCTTCTTTGTTTGCATATTATCCGATTGAAATTTATATAGGGAGATAGATCTTGAAGTTGAAGTCTCATAATTATTGATGTTTGATATATGTCTGTACGACCAATACTATGCTAACAGTGAAAGAAAATTAATTTAGATGGGGAGATTTCTATGTTAATTTTAGCGTGACGTCACCGACATTCTCCATAGACTCGGCGTTAAACATCGGCGACGTCAAAATTTACATAGAAAACTCCCTATCTAAAACTATTTTCTTTCACTGTTAGCATAGTATTGGTCGTACAGACATATATCATACACCGTAAGTTATGAGAGTTTGAGATCTATCCCCCTATATAAATTTCAATCGCAAAAATTGCCGATAAAGTAGAGAAAACTTCAATTTTACGATTTCCGAAGTGAGCTGCGCGGACAGTAGAACGTTACTAACATTGTTTGTAGGTTGGGTTGGGGAAAGCTTCAAATGGAGCTATCATAACTTGATCGGGCTATATTTGCTAGATCAAGCTATTGCTTACTATTCTAACATGACTTGATATTTTCTCCCTATATGTACTAAAGCTCCGCCCATGCACATGCTATAGAGCTCGTGCAGAACAGTATTAGAATAGAAATAACAACTTGCTATAGCTGTGATTTGTTGTCCAGTAATTCCCCTCGTCGCATGAACCAATCAAATTATCACCTTGGCGCTTCGCGGCTTGGTGTTAATTTCATTGGTTCATGCGACTCAGGGAATTACTGGACAACAAGCCACGGCTAGCTAATTGTTATTTCTTTTAAAACATTAGTCTGGAGAAAATCAAACTACAATCAGAATTTTTGAAAAATTATTCACTGACCTAATGGCAGTGACAACGTGAAATTCAATCAGAATGGACAAACATACTGAGAAGAACCTGATTTTACATAAAAAATAATGGAAATGAAAAGAAACAATATATTGGTATCTCAATAAATTGCAATACACGTGCAGCTAATGAAATATCGCAATACTAGTATATTGCGATTCACTTTTGACGTATCATTCACCCCTAGTACACATTGCATTCATATACCTTGCAATGAGAATATCGCCAAATTTTGTGATGTCCGTTGTATGGTAGTCTCTCTGGATTCACTGGCAAATCAACAATTAAAAGATCATACTTAACAAAAACATGTAGGAAATAATGAATCAAATATGTACGTAAAAGAGAAATGTGCACGTACATGAATATCAAACTCTTGATGATGAGCATGATGTGTTAAGCTGTGTGTTGTTTACTGGCTTTCTCTCAGATTGTTGGATGAAAACTTCCAAATATGGTTCAGAACCATCTCCCTCCTTCTTAAAAAATAAAAGAGAATTGATACTAAAAAGCTCAAGACGTGCAAAATTCTCATAAATTGAAGATCAGCTTTTATTTATTCATACTTCATTCTTGATTTCAGAGACTAACAGCACATTTACATGCAAAGAAGACTCCACCATATGTTATAAATCTAGATCCTGCAGTGCATGAAGTGCCATATCCAGCAAATATAGGTAACCATAACAACTTTATTATTAATCAGACATTGCTTTGTATGCTTTTGTATAATAATGAGGTATGACATAGGATCAAAGATACAATGTGTATTTATCCATTCCTGGTATAGTCAATGTAATCAAAATTAAAGTTACTTCAATGCCAATAGAGTAAGACCATTTTCATATTACCGCAGTAGAACAGAATTTTATACTGGCCAAGACCCGACATTACTACATTTGACGTAACTTTAGACTGTGAGGATGAAACAGATCTGTGATATGATAATAAAAAATAATGTCAAAAGTTGTGATGTCAGGTCTTGGGATGTCTAAAATACGAGTCTAGGAGTTATATGAAAATGGTCTATTAAATTTATTTTATTGCACTTGTAGCATTTTCACCTATTGCCTCCTCAGAGTTGCAATGAATAACTCTAATATAACAATAATGAGAATTAATGGTGTCTATTAAGAATAATGTAGTTTGTAATATATAAGAGTACTGAGGTCTCGTAATCTAAATCAGATTATTATTTTTACATTTCTTTTACAGATATATGTGACACTGTCAATTACAAGGAAGTCATGAAACAATATCCTTTATTCAAGATAGTGAAATGCTATTTTAAGAAAATTAACATTTGATGACAATAGTTGTAAAAATTCATCTTTGGAAAGTGTTGTCATTGATTCATTTTCACTCATGCAGATAAAATAATATTTTAACTGCATTTATGAAAGTCCTACTGTCCTGTTCACTAATTTCAGAGCACCCTGTTTTCGGATTTATTCTGTCGTCTTAGAATTTTGCGTTGAATCATTGTTTCTGAGCATTGACCTCCTTTAGTCGTAACAGGAAATTAACTTCCACTTACCCTATCAGCTGCCTTCAAACCGCAATATGAAAAGTAAAATGTCTACGGGAAATTCCCATGTTAATTTCAAGCCGCCGCCATCTTGTTCTCCGTGTCAACAATAGTAAACAGTGACGTCAAAGCCTCCGACGTCACACATATTCAGCGATTTTACTATAGAAAATCCCCGTAGACTTTTTTATTTTCCGTCCTATTTCTAACTTAATTGATGTACAGTCAAAACAATGGTATTTTCTGTTACGACTAAAAGAGTACTATAAAATTGATATCTGTTTGGAAGATGACATTATCATATTTTAGAGAAACCCGGGAAAACAGGGTGCTCTGGAATTAGTGAACAGGACAGTAAATATCCTTCAATATGAATGTGAATTTGAATATGGATCTGATAATTGATTATATTTGGATAATGCCGATGTTGAATGTATGTATGAAGTATATTACATGTAAATGGTGATTTCAAAGAATTTAAGCCTTAACATGGAAGCAAATACTCGCTAGGTCCGAATGGTGGAATTGTTACATCGTTAAATCTGTTTGCAACAAGATTTGACCAGGTCAGATGTCCAAGGTTTATTTCATACATGTATTGTCTTTATTTTCTTAAGTTAATATTTCTGAGCATGTATTTACTATTATGTGTATATCACAGCATTAAATACATGAGGAGATATTTTTCTCTGACATTAATTCTTTTAATGATAATTAACTTAATGTTGAACATGTTTACGTTTGTAATTAACTAGAAATATTCTATGATCTTTAAATCACATTCTTAGTGTAGAATATTGACCCAAAAGGTTTTTTCTTCACTCGACCCAATTTGCCAAAGCCATGTCACATTAAAACCAATGTTACTTTGTACAGATGTAGGGTTAATTTGAAGAGGGGAAAGAGATATACATAAAATTAATTATTTAACAGTTTAAAAAACAACATCTAGAACCTTGTTTTATTGTTATTTGAAGATTTTGCACTTTCTTTCACAAAACAAATCAACCCAGTTTTGTCATATTTGTTGCAGGTGATGCAATTTATTGAACTGAAGACAGGTGAAGCAAAGTAAGTATTATTATTACCATGATATTTCTCAGTATTGTACACTGACTATTTGAAAGACCTTTTATATCACATCATTTTATACTGTATCACATCATTTTAGATCTCCTAATGAATTCTTAATTGACCTATAAAAACTAAAAATCAAAGTTTTTATTTAGGCACGGTCCATTTGATATTCTGGGGGGGCTTGCATTGGGTTTTTTGTCGGAGCAAGATTTTTTTTTTCGCCCCGGATCAGGGCAAAATTATTTTTTTCTTGCAAAGTTGGAGCAAGGAATTTTTTTTTTTAACAAAGTGGTGTGCATATTAAGAATTAAGAATATTATACATTAATTTTGATAATAAGGATGCCCTTTTTTCATTAACATACATGTATACTTTTGATATCTTTCAAACATATGAACTTTTCCATTAGTAAGTAATGTTTTGATAGAAAAGTATGGCGAGTGAAGCGAGCCAAAAAATTTTGATATAAATTGAAAACTGCAGCGAGTGGGAAAATTTTCAAGAGTTTTAGGGAAATTTAATGGTATTTCTTCAAATTCAGATTATTTGTTAGAGCAAGATTATTTTTTTCTGTCACACCATAAGCAAATTTATTTTTTTCATCAAAATTCAGAGCAAAATTATTTTTTTCGTAAAAAACTCAAGCCCCCCCCCCCCCCCCCCCCCCCCCCAGAATATCAAATGGACTGTGCCTTAGAATTTTATTTCATTTGTATCTAAGAAAAAAATATATACAAAAATCAAAATACAATAATAAATTAATCACTAGTCTGTGAAACACGGTATTCACAGTAAACACAATATTCTATGACCTTCACTTCAAGTTTTATTCATTAAAACAGGTATGTGATACTGGACACCCCGGGCCAGATAGAAGTTTTCACGTGGTCGGCATCTGGTTCCATAATCACCGAGACTCTGGTATAATCTCCGTTATATTCAAACATGTAGTAGCTTTGCTTGAATTCCAAAGTAATCATGACATTGAGGGATCACTTTGTCCTTTTTTCATTAAATTATCGCATTACAATGAAAAAAAGTAATTTCTTACTGTGTATTATATCTTTGATTGCAATAGAGCCAGCAATTAAGGATATGATTGGTCAAAGTCAAACTTACCTTGTGCTTGCATTGACACAAACTGATTGAATACTTGAGCAATTTGTCATATACATGTACATGTACATGTACATGTATAGTCAAAGATGTGTGATTTGGGTAAAAGAGGAAATTGTAGGTATATCTCTTAAGCTAGCTTTTAATTTAATTTAGACCTTATAGAATTGTTATGAAAACACTCTATGTATATTTCAAATACCACTGAAACACCTTTATCCTGTATGTATGTCACAATTACGATGCATTTTTGTCATTAACTTTCCGAGATTAGACTAAATGATATATTTTACATGGCAGGCTTCCAGTTTTCCCACAGTAGTAGTGTACGTTATGGACACGTCGAGGAGCGTGAATCCCATCACCTTTATGTCTAACATGCTGTATGCCTGCAGTATTCTGTATAAAGCCAAGCTTCCATTTATTGTAGCCATGAATAAGGTAAGGAAGCAGTTTATTTTCACATAAAATTTTAAACCTCTGCACTTTTTCATTCAAACTTAATTTCTGTATAGGAATGTTTACTAAACAGGAATACGTTGCCTGCAAAACAAAAGCTGCATATAGAAATGTAGGTGTCACTTTGTCAGTCTGTCTTTCTATCAGTTGGTAGTCTCATATACATGTATGAGTATAAACTCCTCAATATGTATCACACTTTGATAAGATTTACAGGAATGATTAAGCTTGATCGATTGTTAGCTGGGAGATTTAATGACAACTTATACCTGTAGGTACAGGTGGACATATCATATGACTGTGAAATGTTTGTAATTATCTTCAGTCTTACATTATTCAGGTGTACATCGTTTTAGAGCATAAAAAATTTAGTCTCTCACCATGCAATATAATGCATATAATTACTGATAGACTTGCATTATGCACAGGGGTGAGACCAGACCTCACAAATTTTGATGTTATTTCTTACCACTCCTTCACAGTAAGAAATAAAGTCAAATGATGTGATGTCACGTCTTGGTATGCATAAAATGCAAGTCTACCACAATAATATGAAAATTGTCTATGAAATATTTTGAATTTTTTATTTTTTCAGATTGACATTATAGACAACAGCTTTGCCGTAGAATGGATGACAGATTTTGAAGCGTTCCAGGATGCAGTTGGAGCAGGAGACATCATACGTGTCAAATTTGACTCGATCCATGAGTCTCGTCTTAGAAGAATTCTATAATGGACTGAGGGTTAGTACAGGGAATATAGATATGATAAATTGAACATTAATGAAAATGTATCACATTGTATAGAACAAAATTGAATTTAAATGTAACTTATCTCTGTATTAAGAATTTGTAAAATTGATTATCAAATTTTACCATGAAGAATTTCGTTAAATTAATTAGCAAAGGACTAGGTGCGCTAACCCCTTAAATCGGCCATATAATTTCGACGAAAAATGCTTTTGATAAAAGAACTATGAATTATCACTTTTTGCAATGATTGAATGTTTGAGAAAATACTGCGTCATATTTTTAAGCCTCTTAACGTCACACATGTGGTGTATGACTGTCATGTTCTGACGTCATTTGCCCTGAATGACGCAACAAAAGGAAAATCATCGTATTTTACATACAAATCTTCAAAATTCATCTGTGATCCAGGCCTCGCCCACAATATTTTTTGTGCGAATTAAAAGGCCGATCAGTAATCCATTGATTGGTACAAAAATTATCATGGGCAAGCCCTGGATCGATACTTAATTTCATAAATTTCTATTGAAATTTCACTAATTTATTGATATTTCCAATGATTTCAACGTTTTTAGACGTTTTTTGCAACGTATTATTCAGTATAGGGCTGTGAAATCAAAGTAAGCTTTCCTGATATGGATTCACCATACATTTGACATTTTAAAACTAGAATGTTCTAAGTATATGAACAACTTTGAAAATTGGGCTTATATGGCAGGTTACCGCACCTACTTCTTTGATTTGATTGTCACCTTTGACTGTTTATTCTCCCAGAATGTAGGTGTGTCGTCAATGACAGGAGAGGGCGTAGAACAATTTTTCAAACATGTTAATGACGCTGTAGATGAGTATGAACGGTAATAATTTGTAATTTCTGATTATATTTATAAAATTTTACTTGCACTTTTTTCAAGGAATTTGTAAAACAGCAATTTGAGCCCAAGTTATAAATTTTAAATCATGAAACAAAACATTAACATACATGTATCTTGAAGTTGGTAATATCACATAATTTTCTTCTATGAACAATTCTCATAAACAAGTCTTTTAAAAGGTTCTTGCATGTTAGAGTGCAAGTATGAAATCACATGTGTTTTTATTGATTTAACCAATTATCAGATGAATTTCAAGTTTTAGTTAATTTATGTTGTTGGAATGACATAAATATCAGATACTGTTAATTTATCACTTAATTAAATTAATTAATAGAAAAATATATATGAGTGTGATGCTACTTTTAAAATGAGATAATACATGTAATATATTTAATGATTTGATTTCCTTGCATTCAATATAGAGAGTATAAACCTCAGTATGAAAAGCTGAAGAAAGAAAAAGAAAGAAAAGAGATGGAAAGACAAGAGGAGCAAATAGCTAGGGCCAAGCAGGACATGGACAGTGGTAAAACAATCTCAGAACTGGCAGGTTTGTATGTGATTGTGCCTTGAATATCGTATAACCAGAATTTTTTTTGCGAGAGACTAATTTTTTGCTATTTTTCAAAGGTGATTTGATTCCTTATCTTATCAGTTCCTTTGTTGCATGGATAACAGTTTAGATTGTGTCCACCACAATGATTTGTTTATATTATACAGCAAGTAGGAGATTAGAAGCTATGACTATAACTCCTGGGAGAGGTGAAGAAAGCGACAGTGATGATGAATTCAGAACACCCCAAGAGAAGGTAAAATTTGTTTATATATATAATTATATAAAATTATAGACACTAGAATCATTTGATTCTAGGGAAAAAGAATGTTGGTATTGTGATTGGTTCTTGGATAGCATATTATTTCATGAAATGAGGAATTTTGAATTTATATAAATAGGGTAACACTAATACTATTAACAAGAGGTGTTTTGTTGTTTATCTTTTGTATGGACATGTAAAAAAGTCAAAATGAAAATGTTCTACATTTAATCTTTGTTGGGACATTGCAGATGCAGAGGAGCAGAAGGAATATCAGTCCTTTAAAAAGTTTCTAGAGCAGCAAAAAGAGAGACAGGCGAAAAAAACAGGAAAGATCTGACGAAAAGACGTGATATTAATATTACTGGAATGTATTCTAATGTTCTATTGTTGAAATTAAATTGACATAGTCATGCTACATGTACAGGTAATATAAGAGACAAAAAACAGGGAAGAGCTGACAGAAAAGACGTAGTATCATTATTATAGGAATGCAATCTAATGTTATTGTGTTGAAATTAAATTGACATTGCCATGCACATGTACAAGTAATATAAGAGACAAAGAACAGGGAAGAGCTGACGAAAAGACGTGATATAACTTTTATAGTAATGTACATGTACTATTATCTTCTCTTGTTGAAATTTAATCAACATAGTCATCCGTTCATGTAATGTAATATAACAGGCAAAAAAAAAAAAAAAAACAGGGAAGAACTGAAAAAAAATGATATGATATCATTCTTATAGGAATGTACATGTATTTCATTAATGATCTCTGGTGTTGAAAATTTATACAGTCATTTACTTGTAATATGTATGTCAAATTTAATTCTGAAAAAGAAAGAGAATATCCCATTGAAAATGCAAAACACCCACTCCAGACCCTACAAATACAGTCATGATCATCTATCTGATTTGTTGATTTTCATTCTGAATTTGGAAATGTCAGGTGATATTTTCACAATTTCACAAGAGATTTCACCTGAAATTGATGATCAGTACAAACCATTGCATATGTCACACTTTTTAGTTCACCTTGACAAAGTAGAGGGGGCTAATGTATCAGCACCAGCATCCACACATGGGTTAAGGGAAATGGGACACCTCCATTCCCAGTTTCCTATTAGTCCTTCATCAACCAAACTTATATTGATGATGCCTCTATGGATGCTTACTTAATTGCATGGTACAGATGCAGCATCTGACCCTTACTTCACGCTTGAGTGACCGGGTTAAGTTAAATGGGACAGGTCTATTTCCAGCCTATTATAAGTCCTAGATCAACCAAACTTGTGTTGGTAATGCATCTACTGTCCTGTTCACTAATTCCAGAGCACCCTGTTTGGGCGATTTATTCTGTCGTCTGAAGAATTTTGCTATAAATTATTATTTCTGAGAATTGACCTCCTTTAGTCGTAAATGGAAATTAACTTCAACTTACCCTATCAGCTGCCTTCAACCCGCAAAATGAAAAAATAAAATGTCTACGGGAAATTCCCATATTAATTTCAAGCCGCCGCCATATTGTTCTCCGTGTCAACAATGGTAAACAGTGACGTCAAAGCTCCCGACGTCACGCATTTTCAGGGATTTTACTATAGAAAAATCCCCGTAGACTTTTTATTTTCCGTCCTATTTCTAACTTAGCTGACGCACAGCCAAAAGAATGGTATTTTCTGTTACGACTTAAGGAGTACTATGAAATTGATATCTTTTTGGAAGATAACATTATCATATTTTAGAGAAAACCGGGAAAACAGGGTGCTCTGAAATTAGTGAACAGGACAGTAAGGTTGCATACTACAATGTATGGTATGGATACTGCTTCTGACCCGTATTTCATGCTTGAGTGACCAGGTTAAGCGAAATTGGACATCTCCATTCCCAGCTTACTTAAAAATATATAGAGATCAAACTTGTGTGGATGATGCATTTGGAGATACTTGCTGCAATGCATGGTACAGATGCTGGTCAGGAGGTAATGTTGCCATCTAGATGAGCTTTGTCATCTTTGATGACACTATATTCTACACTTGAATTTACACTGTGACCTTACAGCAAAAATGATTAAGTGAAACAAATGTCATCAGGTGTTGTCAATACAAACTGACCTTTGATAGTAACTTGAATTGACTACATGTAAATATGAGAAGAAGCTGGAACATCAGTGTATAGAAAATTTATCTAGCGTTTGTTTGACCCAATGGCGTCTGTAGAGTTAGAATGAGATGTAAACTTCATGATTGATGTTCAGTTATTATAACCTCTTTACATCTGGCCAATTATCTCCTCGCAACATAGTTGCAGGGAGATGTAGTAAGGAAAGAATTCCTGTGTAAAAGTGAGTGTATACATCATTTTTTTTACGGATGCAGCCTAGAGGGCGCATTTATTATAGAATCTCTATCGAACTTCATACACTGAAGAAAGAACTTGATTTTCAAGGTCATTGGTCAAGGTCATAGGTCGGAATTGTTAAAAGTCCTTGTATACAGCCTAGAGGGCACAGTTTTCATTGGATCTTGACCAAACTTTATATGCATGTACATATTGCATATGACAAGAGGAAAGATCATATTAGTTTTCAAGGTCAAAAGTTGAAGTCACAGAATGGAAACATTGAAAGTCCTTGTATACAGCCAAGAGGGCACAGTTTTCATTGGATCTTGACAAAACTCCATACACTTGTTGCTTAAGAGGGAGAATGCTATTGAATTTCAAGGACAAGGCCACAGGTTGGAATTAATAAAAATCCTTGTGTACAGTCTAGATGGCAAAGTTATGATTGGACCTTGACCAACCATCATGCTAATATTGGTTATGTCAAAGGTCAAGGCCAAAACTTGGAAATGTTGAAAATCCTTGTATACAGCCTAGAGAGTTCAGTTTCCCATAACTTCATATTCCATTTGCTTATGACAAGTGGATGAACCCTCTCGACTTTGGAGATTATGATGAAGGGTATGCTTTTTTAATTAACAGTGTTTGGAAAGATCATAATAAAGAGTTTTACAAAAGGGTCAATGAATTACTTGAAGAAAAAAGCCAAACGGAGAAAGAAGCAAAATCTGAAGCCAGCAAATAAATGCTACCTAAGGACAAGAAATTTTTCATGAAAAAGTATCAAAGGTTTCTTTTTAGAAACATTCAACTTAAATCAAGTAATTACATAGAAAGATTAGTTAGCTAACGAATTAGATAAACGGACAATGTTAGAAAAAGATTTATGGAAATACTACTTGCTAAAATATAAAGAGTTACTGCAAAAACAACGGCAAATACCGTCCATAGGCATAACTTTCATCATAACGCCGAACTCTTCTGTCTTTGTTATTCGGCTTGGTTGGTTGCTATGCAAATTTCGAGTCCAATTTCGTTCTTTGCAGGATATTTCTTTCTTTATACATCACAACTATTATTTTAGAGAATTAAATTAAAATCTGAACTCAGTATGAGATTCAATTTTGCGTTTAAAATAATGTTCAGGCATTGCTGTTCAAATCTTGTTACCAAGAAAGACGTTATTTTTGCGGGAAAAATCGTTCAATATTTCGAACAGTGTCATTATGACGTCGGAATGTTTCCATTGTCTTGACGTAAAGTAAATACAATGAAATTTCCCTCTAAAATTCTGCGTAGGAATAATTGACCGCTGAATGCAAGGATATATTGATACGGCCTATATCCTTGAGTGCAAGTTGTTATTTCCCCCTACTTCGCTTATTGCTATTTACATTCATGTATTGTTCATTACGTCATAATACTTCCTGAGGGACGTAACTCTGTTAAGCAAAAAACATTGTTATACCCTTATCAGTATCTCTATATAAAATCTCCATAGGAAAAATGCCTATAAATTCGAATATTTGACCAACCAGTCAATATTTACATCAATATTGGTCCTAGGGCAGAATATTATACAATTATTGCACAGTGATGAGGTCGATATGATGATTTATGGAGTGATAAAACCAATAGCGACCGAGGCCGAAGGCCGAGGTTGATATTGGTTTTATCACTCCATAAATCATCATATCGACCGAATCATCTGTGCTATAACTGTTTTATCATATACATGAAAATTTGAAGAGAAAATGGTAACTTCCGTTTTGCTTCTATAACACTGCTCACTTTCACTTTTTTTTCTCAGATAGATGTACTCATGTTTTTGTATGATAATAAAATGTTTGATCCTTCATCTTGTATTTTCTTTTTATCTAAAAGTGCTGCAAAATATCACGGTCAGTTATGTCGGCAACTCTCAAGTTTGCTGCAGACTACAATTTTCTTCTTATACACAAAACAGGAAACGCGTCAATATGACCGGAAGCAGTTCAATACGACGATTAATCGCATTGCACGTGACCGCGTTTGGGCCAATGGGAAAGCTTATAAACGGTTATGCAAATTAGAGTATATGATAATAAAAAATATTGACCGATAAACGGTAAATCGTTTGTGACGTAACGTCGTTGATAACGCTATCAGCTCCACCTATTTTTCCGCGCTCTTTCTCTTATATACGAAAATGAACGTAAACATGCCGGGTTAATCGGTCCGTTGCTGCAGTATTGATGTAAGGTATAACAAAACAATTATTGACTGGGAATGAGGGCAATATATGATTTGTTGGACCTTCAGACAAAATATAGCCCTCGGCCTACGGCCTCGGGCTTTATTTTATCGTCAGGTCCAACAAATCATATATTGCCCTCATTCCCAGTCAATAATTGTATAATAGTGCTCGGGTGCCGGGCACTATTTAGGGGATAAACGTACTGTGTTGTGTAGTTCCGACAGGTATATGTTGGATATACTGTTGGAAACGCAGTTATACCGTCGGAACCACAGAACACAGTACGTTTATCCCTATTCTAATGCATGTGACATATTTTAACTTTTTATACCCTTCAGAGGGTCTCACGTATCGCTTTAGAGGTGTTAGTCGTTGTTAGTCCTCCATAGCAACGTTACGGAGGACTAACAACGACCAACAGAAATTATTGCGCTGCAGAATATGAAATACAACTGCTTCGTATTTATTACCATGGGGAAAAATCAAAGTGTAATCAATAATAAACTTACTTGCTCTGTTGTTTACATGTGGAGAACGCCACTTACAAGCTCATACCTTGTAGTTTTACGTCACAGTATGACGATACAGGAGCGAAGAACAAAGGGAAGCATGACGTCATGCGCAAAAAGTGCGCTAAAGCTTGTAACGTGCAAAGGACTATATATGGTTTATATAGTAAAGTGGCCCCCTTTCTGGGCAAAATCTGAAGTTTTCATAAAGTAATGAATTTGTGCTAATATTTATTCTACAATGTAGGCTACTTATGAAATTATGCATATTATTTGATTTCCTTTCTCACTTTCATCGTATTTGGGCTTCAAAAATGGTATATTTTGCCAAATTTCTGGAAAAACGTCATTTTGGGGCTCATTTTCGACAAACTTCCTATTAGTTAGTATCGAGCGTGCTTCTGAACAACTTTTATATTTTGATATGTTGTTACTTTTGTACGTTTCTAAGTAGACTAGACTAGACTAGATTTCTCAAAATATAGATATTTAACTGTCTAACAATGACAACAAAATTCAATTTTAGAGAAGTCGATTTTAGGGGGCCACTTTACTTTGTAAACCCTACATACTCCTTTACGTAGGAATACATTTTAAAGTATGTCAAGTGAGTCGGTTTGCGGCATGTATATCGTCGTTATACATGCTTGTAGAAATCCTGTGAACCAATCAGAATGCGCGAAACAAACAGAATGGTAATTTTAAAATATGTATGTACTTTCCATTCCTATATTTAATGCATACCGGTAATAATAATTCACTGTCTGCCCCCCCCCCCCCCCTTGAGATTTTCGGAGGTGGGGTCCAGCTTTGGCCCATTTCTAACTGAAATGG
The DNA here is from genome assembly GCA_033119305.1 of Pinctada imbricata. NCBI lineage: Eukaryota > Metazoa > Mollusca > Bivalvia > Pterioida > Pteriidae > Pinctada > Pinctada imbricata. Next base: position 10,313,779 of record VSWD01000008.1, read on the forward strand.
GTCTAAAATGCATGAAAGGGCTTTGAAACCTAAAATTTCGCTCGCCATTTACAAATACAAAACTATTTTTTGTCTGCAAAATTCCTTAATTATTTTCAATTGTTCATACTTAGTTATTTTACATAATTGTCTAGGTTCTCAGGAACTCATATTTTCAACAATCCCTTACTTCATAGGATGTAACCTCCTTCATCTTTTTCAAGGTTTTGTCATTTTAAGATGTCTGATTATTTGGGAAAATGACACATCTCTTATCTATTTATTCTCATAAAATGTAGAAAAATGAGAACTAATTAAAAAAAAAAAAAAATTGCGCTCCGCTCGCCGATATATGGAATAAAATATTCAATGTTATAAATAATCATCTCGATCGAATCAAGACAAATTAATATTTCATATCTAAAACAATTTCAGGTTCGCTACGCTCGCCAATTCTTCATAAAAATAAACGTGAAAGGAAAGCTAACAGTACCCCCCCCCCCCCCCCCTCAGAATTGCCCCCTCCCCATCATGTGCACCAATATATATGAACCTTCATGATAGGTAGACTTCCGAAACTTGTGGACTCCCTCTGACCAAAAATGCTGGATCGACGCAAGCCGCATGCTCAACCAATGGAATTCCAAGGATTTATCATGTGATGCACTAATAGATAAAACCTGTTCTCTACGATCATAAATTTTATCACTGGAGTTTAAGCTTCGTGTTTTACGACATGACTTTATTTATAAACATTATGTTTGTGAACATTATAAATTCGATGGCTAACACACATGAATAAAAGTTGCTATGTTTATGTACCTGGGAAAGTGAACGTTTTGTATGTTTCTTTACCCAATAAAACCAAAATGATAAAACTAGATAAAATGCTCCATTTTCTAGAAGATACAGGTTATACATCTTTAATCATGTTTTTAAAACATTTCAAAAATATTGCAGTAAAGGTTATAGAAACGTGATTTTGTATGGTTCCAGAAATATCAATAAACATTTCTGGAAACATTTAACTTTCTTCAACGCTTTAAAAAACGTTTTAAAAACATTCTATACAACTGCACAGTGTTTTTAAAATGTTCTCGGAGTGTGTTGTCAGAAATGTTTCTACAGAACCTGTTTGGCACCATACAAAAATATTTACGTAAAACTACAAGGTATGAGCTTGTAAATGGCGTTCTCCACATTTAAACAACAGGTCAAGTAAGTTTATTAGTAAAAAATTTGAAATGGACGGAGCTTCCCCTCATATGATGATCGGTTTATGAACGCTGATCCTGTCACTACGAGAAACGGACTTTGTGACATTAATGCTTTGTGCATCTAGTGCGTGTCCTTACCTCTGGTAAGGTAGAAATACCTGTAAGTTCTTCACGTCGCACTAAAAAAAGGTAGTAAACCCACCTGGTGCATACCAGCAGGCCCAAAGTCCTGATAAAGGGTTATGGCTACCTCTTAGAAACACGTCATAGGGCCGCCATCTAGGCGGACAACCTCCTGTACCATAAAAATTGCCCTCTGGGGGCCTTCTTCGCATCCGGGTAAGGTACTGATCTGTCCCACTATATAACTACTCGAAGGATATTTGGATTGCATTTAATTTTAATTGGTTTTAGAAGTGTACGCGTAAACCTTTAATAAAAGAAATACTTGTCTTTTTAGCTCACCTGAGCGAAGCTCACGTGAGCTATTGTCATAGCGCGCAGTCCGTCGTCCGTCCGTCGTCCGTCCGTCGTCGTCGTCGTCTGTCCGACGTAAACTTTTAACATGTTCGATATCTACTCTGCAACCGCTCCATAGAATTTCACATAACTTCACAGGAAGCAAGTACTCAATGCCCTCTACCAAGTTTGTGTTTTTTGAGCCGATCTGAAATCAAAGATGGCCGCCACAGGCACTGATTGGCTGACACATTTTCGACTTCTCCTCTGAAACCGCTGCACAGAATTTCATGAAACTACACAGGAAGCAAGTACTCAATGTCCTCTACCAAGTTTGTGTTTTTCGAGTCGATCTGAAATCCAAGATGGCCGCCACAGGCTCTGATTGGCTGACACATTTTCGACTTCTCCTCTGAAACCGCTATACAGACTATATCGAAACTTCACAGGAAGCAAGAGCTCAATGCCCTCTACCAAGTTTGTGTTTTTCGAGCTGATCTGAAATCCAAGATGGCTGTCACAAGCTCTGATTGGCTTACACATTTTCGACTGCTCCTCTGAAACCGCTGCACAGAATCTCTCGAAACTTCACAGGATGCAAGAACTCAATGTCCTCTACCAAGTTTGTGTTTTTCGAGCCGATTGGAAATCCAAGATGGCTGCCACAGGCTCTGATTTGCTGACGCATTTTCGACTTCTCCTCTGAAACCGCTGCACAGAATTTCATGAAACTTCACAGGAAGCAAGAACTCAATGCCCTCTACCAAATTTGTGTTTTTCGAGCCGATCGGAAATCCAAGATGGCCGCCACAGGAACTGATTGGCTGACACATTTTCGACTTCTCTTCTGAAACGCTGCATAGAATTTCACGAAACTTCACAGGAAGCAAGTACTTATTGCCCTCTAACAAGTTTAAGTTTTTTGGAGCCGATCGGAAATCCAAGATGGCAGCTACAGGCTCTGATTGGCTGACACATTTTCGACTTCTCCACTGAAACCGCTTCACAGAATTTCTTCAAACTTCACAGGAAGCAAGTACTCATTGCCCTCTTAGTCTACCAAGTTTGTGTTTTTCGGAAACCCAAGATGTCCTCCATAGGCTCTAATTGGATGACACATTTTTGACTTATCCTCTTAAACTACTGCACAGAATGTCACCGAACTTTCTCAAAGCTACACTAAAAGTGATTTTCTTCAGTTCTTATACTGACTTTGATTGAAAACAGGTGAGCGATGTGGCTCCATTGGGCCTCTTGTTTATTTACTTACAGCTGATCGAATCTGCAATCTTCTAAGGCATCCACGTTGGCTGCCTTCCTCTCGCCCCACTACGGTTGCCATCTTTTGATGTCTTCATGTGATCTCCAACTCTGACTGGATGTTTTGACCCTTTATCACGACATCCTCAGGTTGGGGGGTCAGTAGTGGTGGCCAATCCACTACTCATCAACTCCTGGCTTCTAGTTCTTGTCATCTCGGCGATGCCACAACCAGCATTATGCCCTTTCTGCTGCATCCTCTAGCCTCTTGATCGCTATCTTTTCGTCTCTTCCAACCATCTCCAATGCACTCAACAGTTTCCATACAGATGTAGCTGGAAACCCTCTACACCCAATCTCAACTGGGAAAAGCCATGGATGCACACCAATTTTGCTGTCTGCAGTCAGCCATCAGGTCAGCATACTTCAAGGCTTTTCTTTCATGAGCTTCTTGACATCTTTCCTCCCAAGGTACTGTCAACTCGATGGCAATGAGTTTCTTCACTGCGGTAGACGATAAAACCATGTCTGGCCGCAATATGTTGTGTTTACCACTCTGGGAAATATTAGTTTCCTCCCTATATCTACTCTCATTTCTCAGTTATTCGCTTGGTCTAGCAATGGCTGTCAATAAATATGTAAAATTACAATTAAACGCACCACCACTCGTCCATTACTACGCATTATTTATAGCCATTTCAGGTTGAAACAATCACTTGCGTTAATTAAACCGATGATTCCAAGTTGGCGGACGCAAACATAGGCAGAATCGATTTTTCCAAATATTGTCTTTAATGCAATGTATAACAAAAAGTTGAAGCGGCCAACTTGAAGAGAATTGATATAGAATTCCAACTACTAATATACCATTAGATATTATTGTTTTAACGTTATATTCGAGAAAATGCCAGATCAAAAATTTATCGATGATAAGAGTAACGCAAAAATGCCTGACAACGCATGATGATAGCAACTGGAAATGAGAATGATAGTAACTCGATGAGCAGCAATGTTGAAAATCGCCTTTTGTGATAGAATTAATTAATTCATTTGATTCAAAAGCCTGAATTTAGCTACATGGCATCTACATGTAAATCGTAAAACACATTATTTTAAAATTATGATCTATTATGTCGTTATTAAGGCCTTGAAGTTTCAGTTATATATGAATTATACAATTTTACATACTTTTCGAACAATGCCTTTCAACAAATAAATTGTGAAAATTGAATTCATGTATATTAAGTTACGGCACGCAAAACTTTGCGAGAAGACATAGCCTGAAAATTTGTGTACATGAAGTTTAAGATTTGATAAATCTTTGATATAATTTTCATGTAATTATTCCACGAAGTTTTCGAGATTTTAAGCTTCAAAGACGGCATTGACGTTCTAATTCGAAAATATGCATTTTCTGAACAAAAATAATTTTAATCTAGATTGTTGACACTTGCGATCTGAACACGCTGTGACATGACGTCAAGGAGTATGCGGAATATAGACCCTTTCACATTATCTGCGGTACTGAATTTGAAGGCCAGTTCCGGGGACAACGAGTAGATTGCGCATGCACCAGTGACGTAATTCGATTGTTCCAAGATGTTTTCCGCGGAACAAACGAAACATGATTTCGCGCTTAACGTCCTAGAACAATCAAATGACGTCACTGGTGCATGCGCAATCTACTCGTTGTCCCCCGGAACTGGCATTCAAATTTAGCACCGCAGATAATGTGAAAGGGTCTATTTCATTCTCTGTAACGGTCTTCTCTGAAACATCCAAAAACCCAATTTTATTTTATTTTTAAGATTATAAAGCAACAATTACATGGGTCGTATTCGAACTAGACCTTTTATGTTAATGTAAAAATAAATTTATTCTCCGTACATACCATTTTTTTCTTCAAATATTTGAAAACATCATACGGAACAGACGGACGGACATGTTCATTACTATTTAATCCGATATGTTTTGGCGGGGTATGCAAAAAGAAATTCCCTTTTGTTTATATATGTACATGCACTTTATAATATCGGAAAAGGGCTGGGGATGGGCGGGCTATGTAAAATATACATTGTGATTTTCATTTCATGCTCGTTTTCTATCATTACGTTCAGCCGCCTCGATTGTTGTTATATATACATGTATTATCAAAATGAAATTTCCGTTTCAATCTCAGAGTTCAGGACTTCCTCAAGAAGACAATGCGGTAAAAAAAGAATCCAAATAGATAACTTGTATATATGTAGTCTCTTTGGCAAGACCATGCGTGGATCCCAAATTTTTAACACTGTGACCTTGACTCTGGAGTATGACCTACTTGTGAAAAATCTTTGATTTTCCATATATTCTTATCAGGTTGCGAAGCAAATTCCGGTCTATGAAATGGCGAAGTCCGCGTCTTTCTGTCCGTCCGTCAGCCCTCCGTCTGACTTTTGTGCTTCAACATTTTTGAGGAAGCTGTTAAGTTATATGAGGGGGTGGACAGAGTGAAAGGGAAGGAGGGCGGGAGGAGAGGGAGAGAGGGGGAAGGGGGAGAAAGGGAATGGAGGGGGAAGGGGGCGGGAGGAGGAGGTAAAGGAAGGGCGAAAAAGGAGGGGGAAGGAAGGGGAGAGATGTACCCCCTGTCCGCACCCCCCTTTATATTCTGCTGAATGAAAACTGATCGGATCAGCTTTATAAACCCGACCATACTAAGACAAATCTAACGCATCAATATGACCTTGAGATAGAAAAGACATTTGTGTTTTAGTCAATAGCGGGAGAAAAAATATAAAGAACATTGAAAAGTAACTGTAATAGGAGATAAACAATGGCGGAATGGACTCTGTGTGCTAATATTTTTTGTCCCATCTTTGAACTTGTGACCTCGACATTAGAGTTCTTTCAAACCTTGCATCTTCATTTAATTTGTTTGATGGAATATGGGTTACACATTTCTCACATAATCTTTCAATGAAATCCTGGACCTTTGACCTACTCTCATAGACCTTGAAGTTTGACCTTTTCAAAATCTTTAAACTTTAATTGATACATCTTCAATATTTCATCTTTAGATTCTTTATGACAAGAGTGGGGGGATTAGATGTGGTGTGTTGTTACCCATCAAAAACAAAACAAAAACAAAAAACCAAACGATATAAAAAGATTCTTATTCTGTATTACAAAACAATCCCGGTTCGCTCTGCTTGCTGATATACATTGTATATAAAAAGTCTTTGTCTTACGCCATAATCGAACTTCCACCGCTTTGCATATCATATATATGCACAGCCACTGTAATTGCCCGAGATAAAACTTTCAGGACGATTGTTATTGATTTCCGTTTAAATGACAGTGTGACGTCATAACGCCCGATATAGCGGATGAATTTGAATTGAATATCAACAAGTTTAAAATCCTTTCCTATGCAATGTAGAAAGTAGGAGCATTTTATAAAAAGACGAATTCAATACTAAATCACCCCACTAAGTCCTTATCTCTTTCAGCAACTGCGCCTTGACGATTACAGAATACGACATCAACAACAAGCGACAGAGGCAGGTGCAGCTACAATAATTCTCTGTCGATTGATGTCACATCCTACACTCAACGGAATATTTCGAATGAAGATTTCTTGTCACATTCAGCGTTGTTTGTGATAATTTCAAAATAGACCACACATAAACAGTACACAGTATAAGAAAAATCCATTAACTAATGTTGTCAACATTTCATGATTTCACCGCGCTGCAACTGACTCAAACGGATAACAGAAATGGGACTACATTTCGCAAACAAAATTAGTTCCAATCAGTCAACATCTACAGAGTGATAAATAACTTGTTTGGTCATATTTGGTCATTATTCAATTGTTAAATTTCTAATTTGTAATACTTGATATATCACAATGCATTAATTTATGACATTACAGTCACACTGAATAAGCGTGACGTTGCCATGGGACACTCCCGCTGTTCCTTTCTAAAACTAACTCCCCTCCACACTGGTGTACGGATTCGCTTTAAAAATAGAATTGGGAGCTTTCTTTGTTCTATATTTGGCTTTGAAAGCGCATATATATAGAATAAGTGTCTAATTTTGTGTGTTTATGCAGAAATAAATTACAATGGCTGATGCATTTATTTGATAAAATGCGCTAACGCGCATTATATCAAAATAAATACATCAGCCATTGTAATTTATTTCTGCATAAACACACAAAATAAGACACTTATTATATAATTAAAAAGTGAAGAGAATATTAATTCTATTTTATAAGGCAGTCCCTCCTCCTTCTCTGTCGCACGCCCCCCCCCCCCCCTTTCCCCAATTGTGCACAGAAACAAGCAACAAGGAGAGCGACAAAAAGAGTGGTCAAAAGTAATACCTCCTCCATCCGTCTAAAATTTCGGCTCACTACGCACACTAGAAAATTCAAAAATACTATATAAGTATAAAAAAAAAACGCCATTATTTGCGCCCTATCGATATATGTCGCGCAACGTAACGTGACGTTACGATCAAGTAAGGTTTATGACGTCATAGCATAGATGTGCACATAAAAAGGTTCGAGGGTGAAACCTGCGTACACATTTGATTGTGATGAAAGCTTCCCCGCGAGCTACGTTAAGACGTTACGAGATTTGTTAACGTCATGCAGGAAAATTGATGTTCATTCTTCGCGCCATATACGTCGCGAGTGCTACAGTCGCACATTGTGTAAGAGAAGAACACAAATAAATAATAACTAATCATTTTGAGAGATTTTAAACAGATAACGGCAACGGCAGTAGACAAAATAATTTTCATGACAAATTTGTAATTTAAGCAGAATTTTGTTTAAAATTAACGCGTGACTGCAGAGATTTAGATGATGGCTAGATTATTTCATGCCCTCTCTTATTCTGACCTCGTGATATACTAGTGCATGTTAATAAGATTAAATTTAAAATTCCAATTGAATCCATTGTATTGGAGTAATCAACGATTTTGATGACTTCTAAAAAAAAAAAAAAAATCGGGGGGGGGGGGGGGGGGGGGGGGGGGGGGGGCTGAAGTTTCAATTATACATGTTTTCTATTTATCACTGCTATACAGGTATCGAGTAATCATACATAGACGGATCCAGACATTTTTAAAAGGTAATTGAATGCTCAAATTTTTTTTTATTTTTGAAAATTTACATGTAAAACTGAAAGCGCGGCGAACCGAAAATTTGTAGGAGATTAAGATTATTTACTTGCGTATATCGGCGAATACAGGATTGTATTTTGCCTATCTAGGGAATGTTATAATTTTTTTTCCAACAAACATTACACAAAAAAATTCTACATAATCTAAATCCCTTTGTAAGAAAATATACTCTTCTTAGATGGCTACAAATATACATGTACCATGTCTTTAAAATGACAAACGATTCACAAGGGCAAGAACACGTTACGTCGCCTTACAGTACCGTTGTCAGAAGTATTGTACTGTAAGGCGACGTAACGTGTTCCTGCCCGTGATTCAGTGCTAACCAAAAGGGAAATGATCTCTCTCTCTCTCTCTCTCTCTCTCTCTCTCTCTCTCTCTCTCTCTCTCATCTCGTCCGTCAGCTTTCCGAAAACGGGAAAAAAAAAACATTTACTATGTCTCAAACGATATAGATATATGTAGTAAAGTCGGTTATTTTAAAAAATGAATCTTGACTATCATGAAAGAACCATATTTAGGCCATTTGTTTGTTATTTTCTGTTTTGCGTCCTCGTACTGGTAGGTTTTGAGCCCATAGTTATAAAACAAAACAAAATCAAATTGATAAAATCTTTGCTTTAATGTACTTTGTACAAAAATTATAGAGAAATTGTTTAATTCTTTATATGACATGTAAAAATGTAAAAGTTCTTCAATGATTCAAGACATTCATTCTTTTGTTGTCTAAAATCTGTTAATATTCAAATGAAACAAGTTTCTGTCAGATTTCACATGGTACTTATAGTACCTCACATATTATGAAATGGCAACTTTGTTTTATATGCTTGTTTGTTTTTCTCCCTGGCTGGCTGGTAGGTTTTTCGATTTTAAAAGGACGCAAAACAGAATAAGAACATGAAATGGCATTATTTCAGGTCTTTTTTGGAGTGGAATTATGAAGGGTTCACTCCGTAACTGAGTTTCGGTGTATAAATACTATTTCTATACATCTATCAGTCTGTGGCCTCATCTGATTGTCTATTTTGCCGGTCACAGTTGGGTGTGTAAAGTTAAAATGAATTCTTGTTAACAAAGAACAGTTTTTAAAAAAATCTTAATATACTTTCCTAACTTCTAAAATGAATGGCTTTAAACAGCGCTTATTACATAGTGAATGAAAAAGAAATAACAAATTTCCTCCGGAAACGAAAGACACTGATTATCCGTTTAAAACCTGACAAATATAAAACCACGTAAACTTCTGTAAAAGTTCGTTTGGTGGGATTATTCATTTTATTTGTGTAGTTTTACTTGAACAAGGAGAGCTCTGGGAACGCAGGTATTATGAAAACTGAAGAATTTCAATGCTTAATATTCATCTGAGTATGCATGCTTCATATCCATCCAAATTGATGACCATATGAGGCGTGTTTACTGTAAACAACACAACTTTGAGCAACCTTGTAAAAGATCGTTTTCTACTGCACTGTCTGCAGAATAATCTGTGGCAGTCATTAAAGTGAATTTACGTAAAAAGGAAACATCTTGTATGCCTGGGTCTTTGAACGCCCACTGGAAGTGTTTTTATCAATTTGTTCCGAGTTGATATGGACCGGAAGCGGCCAGCAAGAACACAAAATGATAACATTAGATCTCAACGCAAACCACAGGGGCCACCTTACATGGAGGTTAAATCTCCCCACTTTTCCCTCGATTTCCCAACAAATCCAGCAAAAGGGATTTGTTGGGAAATCGAGGGAAAAGTGGGGAGATTTAACCTCCATGTAAGGTGGCCCCTGTGCGCCAACGTAAACCTTAGTTATATATAATAGTACTGGTCCCTTATGGATTTTTGAGGATGCGTTAAGGCCTATCATCTCATGAATTTCGAGAGCTTTGAGTTACTATCATAAGAAATTTGCGTTACTATCATCTTGGCTAAAAATTTCGCTGCCTATTTTCTGCTCTAAATAGAAAGATAATAGATTTATGAAGGTTCCCCTATAATAATACTTTGTAATATGTACATTTCCATCGCTTCATATTGTTTATATAGAATAAGTGAAATAAAGGGGGGAAATCGTTTCTGCCTGTTTTTTTCGCCGCCATTTTCGGATGATAATCATTAATAGTAACTATAGTTACTATCACCGGTTTAACGCCAGTGAACAATAAATATCAGCGGCGAACTACCTTCCTAGAGTGCACGCGCGTACAGAAAGCTAGCGTCTGCGAACGTCTGCGAACGTCTGCGAGCGCTCGCTACAGTCGGATTGTGACGTCAGGATCTCCGCACGAAGTTACGGACAAATTCAAAACAAAATTGCGATATGATTACGTCGAGTTCTGTGTACAACGCTAATTTATCCCTATCATATCAAGGACCTCCCTCTTTCTTGAGGGTCTGAGACGCAAGACACGTTGATATGGGAACAGGATTAAGGTAGGATTGTTTTTACCTTATAAAAGCGTATATTATACTCTATATAGTGCCGGTCCCCTAAACTGAACAAAGGACGACAAACTGGAATATGGGAAGATACAATCAATTAATCAAGTCAAAGAACTGTCGATCGACAAACAGAGGACTTGCGCGTTTTTGACGATCGACTGGTCTGACTCTCGATTACTTTTTTAATCGTATCTTGCCATCCATCCATTCCTGTGGTTTTCAAACGGAGATGATTCTTCTTATTCTTCTTCCGATTAAAGGGAAGAATTCGACTGAATCACAATTTTTACTTGGTTATCTCTTATTTAATTCCATGAATCGCTATCTTGTTTAGCGTTATCGTAAAATTTGTTTGGAAAATGATTTTATTGTATAAATTTCCATTAGTTTACATCGTACTGAGCAATCAGTTTTCGAGTAACGCCATTTTGTATCTATGTAATCAGTAAGTATGCACGGCGCATTGGTTTGAATTTCTGGTCAATAATATAACATTTTATATTATGAAAAAAAATTGTCGTATTTATTTAAGATAGCAATGATTTGAGTTTATTTTATCGCGAACATTGTTTAGTTTGTGAGAAACAACGACATAGGATTGCACCATTCGGATAGCCTCTACCTTTTTCTTCGAGAAAAGATTTATTCTTTTTATAAAGGGCGAGGGGATCCGATTGAGGGTTGCACGTGTGTGATGCGCCCGTTGCTAAGATGCTTACGCCGCATCTAGAGACACTGAAAAAAGTTCCACGAGTTTTTATTGCCTGATATTATAAATTTTGTCTTTTAAGCATTATATTCTCAGATTAATACATGAGTACAAATGTAATACGTTTTTGCTCTGAAATTCGCCCTGTCAGGAATCTATCAGGAATTTTCCTCGAATCTGATTGGCTCCAAAATCTATAAAAGGAAGTGAGGGCCCGCGATCAACTCATTCTTCATCATGAAGTATACCTACGTAGTCGTTGGAGGACATTTGAATACAACTATCATTCTTTCAGACTTGGCACGTCAATTGACCAATGTGATTTACGATCCAACACGTTTTAAAGGATTGAGATGGCAACACAGGAAGATAGGAGGCAAATGTCATGTATTTGCAAATGGTTCCATTAAATGCAACGGAGCATTTGAATCATTTGACGCTGGAATTAAAAGACTAAGACAATATGCACGTCTGCTCCAAAAGCTGGGATATTGTAATGATCTGACTGGTATCAAAAAAATAACCGCATCGGCTCGTCATGAATTGGATAACAAGGTAAGACTGGAAAACATTCCCTTTAGTTACGAACCAACGTCGTCTCCTGCCATCATGTTTAAAAGAGAAGGCATTCACTTCACACTTTATTTCTCGGGTGCCTTAATCATCAAAGGGATAAAAAAGACCAAGGATGAGGATGACGTCATCTATCCCGTTATTTTAGAACTGGTGGCCAGTTTATAAGAAGTTGAAATGAATCATGGCAAAGGCAAAGCCATTTTGTGCGAACGGAGAGAAAATAAACATGATTAAATCCACCAAAAAAAATCTTTCTTTTTTATTTTCTTGCTTTTAAACTATGAGGGTTTATCTAATCTTACATTCTAATGCACTCCGTTTGTAACGCGCATTCTGATTGGTCGAGCGATTAAAAAACTGCAAGGGGATTCACGTTTCACTGCAGTTTTTGATATGACGTCATGCGTTGCTATGGCGACGTCGTTAGCTTGTTACTGACCAAAGCATTGGAATAGGGTTACCATACTGATGTTTTACAAAAACTGACAGGGTATCGGCGAATCCCTTGTCAGAAATACCCGTTTTACCGATACCCTGTCAGTTTTTGTAGAGCACACGCATGGTAACCCCTAAATTTTCTGTTTGATGATTGCCAGAAAAGGTAGTTAGGAGTAGTATAAGGCGCCCGGCTGCCAAGGTCGGGAAACCGCACGTGCTGTAATGACGTCAGTAGTTGTCTTCACTATGACATTAGTATTATGACGTCAGGTAAACAATGGCGTCAGTATTATGCCGTCAGGTTTACAATGACGTCAGTATTATGACGTCAGTTATACAATGACGTTAGAATAGGGATGTTCAAGTGACGAAAAAGTGACGTCACACTGCGCATGCGCATGAAAATTGGTTGGCAAAAAGTGGTTCTCTTATATATATGTATAGCAATGTCCGCTGCTGTTCACGTTAATAATGTTTATCGGTACAGTTTATCGACAGATATAATTAAGTTAAGATTACTTCAAAGTTGTTATAATATTAATCGATCGTTTTATATTGCTTGTGATATTTTTTTTTAATTTAATTTTTCTATGTTTATTATAATCACTGGTATGTACAAGTAGCATTTAGTCTCTCTGTGGGTTGATTTAATTTTTAAAGTGGTGAATGTGAACATCTTATATCATTCATCAGTTTATCAAGTCCAACCGATACAGTATATCTCGTATACACAAGACAATGATCTGACACCTGCCATTTACCTTGATTTTTGTCTGCTGTCCAGGTAGATTTTTGACCCAGGCGCCACGGCGGAACCAATGATCCGCAAAGGAGAGAAAGCCACTGCATGTGATATATCCATTTCATATTTCAGTTTTTGATATTTTGACACGGATGAAACATCTAAACCATTATTATTTTGGTAAATACATACATTACATATGTCTTTTAGTTGAGAGAAGCAAAAAGGAAATACAACCCATTAATATATCGATCATAATCATAAGTTGGAACAGTGGATCATTATTCAATATTTCTCATTAATATCTCAAGATTAATTAATTAATTAATTAATTAATTTATTTATTTATTTATTTTTTAATTAATTAATTAATTAATTAATTAATTTATTTATTTATTTATTTATTTATTTACAACACAGTCGTTTTTTATATAAATACAATAAATATAGTGTTTTTATTGTATTTATTTATTTATTTATTTATTTACAACACAGTCGTTTTTTTATATAAATACAATAAAAACACTATATTTTCAGTACGTTTCGGCCATCGGCCTTCCTCAGCGGATTTTATTATGTTTCTGTTACAATCTTTTTTATATAAATACAATAAAAACACTATATTTACCGTACGTTTCGGCCAACGGCCTTCAATTGTAACAGAAACGTAATAAAATCCGCTGAGGAAGGCCGTTGCCCGAAACGTACGGAAAATATAGTGTATTTATTTTATTTATTTATTTTATTTATTTATTTATTTATTTATTTATTTATTTATTTATTTATTTATTTATTTATTTATTTATTTATTTCTTTCTTTCTTTCTTTCTTTCTTTCTTTCAACGGGATAATTGTTTAAATAATTCCGAAAATTAAATAGATGGAAGTCCGAACATCTGTTCTTGAAATTCTTTTCAAATATTGGATGTTTTAAGGTCAGGGTGGCGACTTTTAATAGAAATGAGGTAGAGGAAAGATGGATAGATTCATATGTAGAGGAACATCTCCTCGAACTATTCAGACCAAAAAATCAAAATTTGCCCGTCTTGTTTTTTGGTTATAAACGTCCATTTTTGGCCTATTTTAACATTTTTGTCATTTTAGAGAATACCTCTATATAACTTTACATTCCTCTGAAATGCATGAATTTTCACAAATTTATATTTATCCTTATTTTTCAAGATTCTTATAGCTTGTGAATGAATTAAAGGCTATTTTGAGAAATTCTGATAAAATCATCAGTTCAAAAGAGAGTTTTCTTATAAAAACTATGTTGCCGGTTGCCATGGCAACAACTCATTATTTTCATTAATAGCTATGAGGTCGCTAGCTACACAATTTTTTTTCTACATATATATCTATAGTATTGCTTTATCCTAAAGCAGTAAAATCAATATATACCCGAATTAGTTTTTTGAGCAAAATGACTGTTTCTATAAATAGCACATAATCTATGCAAAAAATCAACATTTTGACCCAAAAACATAGAGTTTAACTTGAAGTTCGAATTTCTAATTATCTCACTTTTAAAGAGTATAATGGATAGTAAATATTTTGATGTTTGAATCTTTGGTAGCAGAACTCATGCGAAAATGACAAATTTATTCCTATTTTCGGCGATTTTTCATTGAAAAATACACATTTTTCCCAAAATTAGACACTCAGGAATGAAAGTTTCAAGGATTATTATTTTTTTTCTAAAATAATGTAACAATCTGAGCTTATGCCATGTATCGTTTATGTCGGCTTCCAATATTATGTGACATGAAGATAGAGTTATCTCCCTGTAGTCGCAACCCTAACCTTAATAGACGAGGTGCAAAAGATGGAAATAGAATGCTAGGATTTTATATGATCCGAGATCTCTCTCTTTAATTCATATTAACATTTATCATTTATTTTTATTGAGTATTTTAATCTTATCTTTCATTTTAAATTCATGAATGTCTCTTTTTATCCCAACGTTTTTCAATCTTAAGGGGTGCGGCTACCATAACTTACATGCATGGAAGTTGTGAAATAAATGCTTTTTTAGGGATTCTAAAATTCTAATCTTGAGCCCTCCCCCCTCCCCTTTCTCTAGCAAGCAAAAAGTTAGATAAGGCATGTCAATTTAAATAGCCAAATGCATCCCGTGACGTCATTTGCGTAACACTGTTGCAGGCGTAATATATTACTGATATAATGGGTAAATATTATAAAATGGTTTACAGATTTCACTTTTTTGATCAGTTCTATTTCCAATTGATATATGGATGAAAAAATGGAGTAATTTTGATGAACGGTTCGGGCAATATTAATCGAAATAGAGTACGGACGGGATCTCTTGCCGGCATTTTTTAACAAAATCTGAGAGGGGGGTAGGTTCATAATTTTGTATCAAACTTGAGATTTTGCGGATGGTTGCTACATTTCTTTTTTATTTTTGAAAGATATGTTAACTTATGCCTCGTTCACACGGTTGCGCAATAAATTTATTTCGCAATAACTTTATTGCGCAACAAATTTGTTTCGCAATAAGCTTTTTGCGTTCACACGAGACTGAAACTATTGCGCAATAAAATGCCAATGAACATGCACAAGAATCATGAATAAAAGTGTAAAACGAATCCCTTAAGGAAAAATTGTTCGAATAATTTTCGTAAAGTCAAATTTAAGACTATTTTGGGAGGTAGTTCATTCATTTATTTGTCATTTCAGTCTAGAGCATGACGTCATCCAATTGTGACGTCATTCTCTACGGGAAAAGCGTTCTTATATATACGAAAAATCGGAATCTCTCAAAAGAATCGTAAAAATAAACACGTCGAGTAGTTATATTCGTATATGTATAACAATCTCTTTCCCATGTCATGTTGATGCGCATGCGTCAGATTTATTGCGCAACAGTTTCGCTTAGCGTTTACAAGGCAGAATTTGTTGCGCAATAAAGTTATTGCGAAATAAATCGAAAATTTATTGCGCAATAAATTTTGTCATGTGAACGCAAAACAAATTTATTGCGCAACAAATTTACGTTTATTGCGCAATAAACTCTCCGTGTAAACGAGGCATTAGATTAAGATAGCAAATTTTCCTTTCACTGGCATGTTAAAGTACTTAAACCCGTTATTTACCAGTTGGACTCTAAAAATAATGATGTCAAGAAAAGAGCCAAAAATGATACAATATTTACTATTTCATAGAATTTGACGTACCAGCATTATTGTATTTCCTATTTTTTATTTGTTTTAGACCTTCTTTCGTTATTAAAAGAATGACCATATACATTCATGCATCAAGTTTAAAATGATAGGGATATATTGATGATATGATGCAAATTTTGGGAAAATTCTTGAAAAAAATGGACGTGTACTTCTTTTGAAGGTCATAAATCCATTGGAAGCTCGTTGACATATACTTTTTTAATTAAAATTCTATACATTACATTGTTTTCTTCCATTAAAATCAATAAAACTTAACCTGTGATGTTAAACAGTGTTTTGGGGAGTTTTGGAAAGGGCGTAACTATGAACCTTAATGCGCACTCGTGTGAACAGGGCATTACAGTATAACCTCATTCAACTTCGTCTCCGTGAGCCAAGAAACACTCCATACATACTTCATCACTCCATACAATGCATATTCGCACGGCATACTTGGTCCGAAATGGGGGGGGGGGGGGTCCTACTTTCAACGCCCTCCTGTCCATCTTTCTCTCAGATGAAAAAAACCTTTTAATTTATAAACGAAATTATGTCATCGTTAATCATAATAATACATTAAACATTAGTTTCGTATGTATCAAACTAATGTAGGCGTCACACTGTCCCGATTATGATATCCGATGGACACACGAATATGAAATTTTCAATTTCGTGCGAAGTTACTCCCGAATATGGTTAAGATCCGCTCAGCAACCGATGTTTTTACGATGCTAAAAGATGATTACACGATGCTAAAAGATGACTACACGATTGTATCCGAACCGCTCCCGATGGCAACACGACGGGACAAATTCTATCGTAAAACATATCCGAAGGTCATACGAAGGCTTACGATGTATCAACGAAGGCTATAAGATTGCTTCACGACGTCGTATCTAGAATGCGATGCATCGTATTATAACCAGGAATGCATCACGTTTTGGATGTTTAAACATTCTTGTTTTAATCAGTACCACAGTATCAATGGTCTCCTCCTCCGCCTTTTATTATTTCTGTCTCAGAAAAATACAAAAAAACCCCAAAAGTTAGCAACTCAAATATATGTTATCTAATATCTGAATCGCACTGTCTATGTAGCATTGTTAGCCAAGATATATGAATGTTGATTCTTATCATGCTCGACCATCTTTGAAAGTTTGATTTTACAAGACATATCATTACAGTTTGTGACTACCAGACGGACAAATAGACAACGGGTTCAGCTATCAATGATCTTTGCGTAGCAGTTGACATGTATTATTGTCAACCAAAAATCGTCTTATATCACGAATTTCATTTATAAACATCATTGGTGGAAACAAGTGGAAGACGTGATGATTCAATGTAAGAAAGATGAAAATGGATATATGTCACAACAAGATACTAGTATTACCAGTAATTATATAAAATACACATGTACATGCTCTCTTAGATGCATTTAAAGAAGCAATGCTTCTGTCCTCTTTTTCATTATAGTAACATTATCAAGGCACGCCATTTTGCTTTATTGATAGATTGTGAACTTGCAAATTTGAAGAAGACAGGAAAGTTTTTATTTTGATAAATTTAGATTACATGTAACTTATTTTAAAATGGCTTTGAATATTATGTCTTTGAAATGTTCTTTTTAATATTTGTGTCTGTCATCTTTTATATCGGGATCCCATCTTAACGTCATCGTACTAAAGTACGATGACCATACGATGTCATTTCGATGGAATTGCGAGGTTGTCACGAAGTCGTATAGCCTTCCTAACTCCATCGGGAGGTTCTTGACACGTTCGTAATGCCTTCGTATGGCAAAATTTAACCGATGGTCCCGATGGTAATTCGAAGGAGAAACGAAGATGTTACGAATACGCAAGATGCCTTCTCGATGGTCTTACGAAGGACAAGATGATTACACGAACCTGTTTCTAAGATGGTCCTTCGGGAGTGCCATCGGGAATTTTTTGGCATGCCAAAGATTTTGACAGCACTCCCGAAGTTGTTCCCGAAGTTTGACAAATCAAGCCGGCGGTCAAACGATGGTTCAAGATGGGAGTATAAGTCATTGGCGGATCTAGCGAGGTCCGACCAAAAAAAAAAAACGAAGAAAGAGAGAGAGAGAGAGAGAGAGATTGCTCATATTTAAAAATGTTATGATCGCTGAGCGATATAGTCCCCTACCGGCGGCATATATTTATGTCCTGCAACTCTGCCTATGAATTACTCTTCAATTAAACATATATGAGTTTAAATGAAACTTACTGTCTGTGCAGCTCAGTTCTGAGGTTTTATCTGCTTTATCGATTCAAAAAAGAGGTCAAACGTGACGAAAGTTGAACTTGCTATGTAACTATCCAAGACTAAGCTGAGGATCAAATTTCACCTGAATATCTCTATTTGTTGCAGAAGAAGGTCTGGAAAACTGACAAAAACTGAATTTTCCAAGTCATAGAGGGGCATAACTCCTCGAAAAATAGGTCAAGCTATACAAAAGTCAAACTTGCTCTGTAACTATCCAAGACCAGGCTGTGTATCAAATTTCATCTGAATATCTCCATCCGTTGCAGAAAAAAGTCCGGAAAAGTGACAAAAACTGAATTTTCCAAGTCATCAAGAGGCATAACTCCTCGAAAAATGGGTCAAGCGTGACGAAAGTCGAACTTGCTCTGTAACTATTCAAGACCAAGCTGTGTATCAAATTTCATCTGAATATCTCCATCCGTTGCAGAAAAAAAAGTCCGGAAAACTGACAAAAACTGAATAATCCAAGTCATCAAGGGGCATAACTCCTCGAAAAATAGGTCAAGCTAGACAAAAGTCAATCTTGCTCTGTAACTATCCAAGACCAGGCTGTGTATCAAATTTCATCTGAATATCTCCATCCGTTGCAGAAAAAAGTCCGGAAAACTGATATTCGGACAGACGGACAGACAGACCGAGAGGAAACAAAGAGTCCCCTACGGCGTTGCCGGTAGGGGACTAAAAACTTAATCTCTGTCCTTCTTACTAATCAAGCTTTCAACACCAAGGTGTACAATATTTGTGACCTGAAGTCTGAATATTATAATGTTGAAGATTTGAGGCTTATAATATAATCTTTGCTCCGATGCGTGTTTAGTTATAAATAGGAAATTGTGTTAACTTTACAAGGGCGTAGGAGAAGGGGGGCAACGGGGGCACCCCCCATTTTGAAAAGTGGGGGCACAACCATGTTTGTGCCCCCCCCCCTCCCCCCACTTTTCAATCACATAATTTTATGATGCATTAACATTTTTTAAATAGCAACATTTTGTACCAAAAATCTACAATTCTACGGTCAATTTTCAAAATTTTTCTTTGGCTCGCTACCTCTCGTCAGTTCTTCATAGACTTTCTGAATAATTTAGTTATGCTGATCCATCCTTTACACACATTACTTTATTAACGTACATGAAGACATTTAACTCAAACTATATAGAATATTATTACATATACTTGTTAATGATAGAGGGTATAGAAAGTATTTTCTGATAAGTCAATATTTTGCTAAAAAAATTCCTGGCTCGCTTCCAGACATTTATTCATGTAATCAAAATTTAGAATTACGCCAGAAATATTAAATCTCTTCTCCCCCCACCTTTTTTTTATTTTGCTTGTTAGAAATTTTGGAATGTTGTGCCCCTCCTTTTTTCAGGCAGAGCTACGCCGTTGTTTTAAAAAAGATAATAAAACAGATATAGATTATCTTTGTGTAGTCAATAATGCACTCTTTAAGGTATTATTGCGAAACAGAAGCTTTTGATAGTATGCATTCAACATCTCCCCTTTCAAAATCTTCAACCCCCCCCCCCCTTCAAAAATTCCTAGATCCGCCTATGATATTAAGAAATATGTTTACTATAGCCTAATCAATATTTATACTTTAATAAGGCGGAAGCAAAAATATATATACATTTATATATATACATCAGTATAAGTTAATAACAGAAATTCGACTTGTGAACCGCGAAACCTCACTTGTAAATATCATTCTTTAATTCAGAGATGGACTTTCCTAACAGCTCGATCAGCATAAATCTATATTTATCGATTACAGTGTACATACATGTATCAGCAAAAATTGACGTCACTACGGGTATTGCACCACTAAATGCTTACAGTGCATTTTAAAATAACAATCTAACGATCATGTGATCTTCAATCAGGTATAAATACAGGTAAAGTCCACGGGATCGTTGTCAGAAGCAGTCTGGTAGGTTCCTGGTATTCACACCAAGGGCCACAGTCAGACGACCAAGCTCTCTGAACAAATGGCACTTACTTCGTTTACAAAGCAGTAAGTAAATATTTTTTCTTATGATATACAGGTAGTAAGATAGATAACTTTCGCAGTCCTCTAAATTATTTTTTTTTTTCTTATACATTTACGCATCACTCGCATACCCTGAGTTTTAGCCATTTAACTTTTTCACTTGAGATTGCCTCTAAAATTGTTTTTTCTTCTCTTTTACAGAATTGGCACTTACTTCGTCCGGAGAAGACTTTCAAGTCACTCCAGGTCAACTTTTTAATTTTTTTTTTTAATGTTTTAACTTTTTTTTTGGTCCAAAGGGTGAAGCCTTTCCACAAGTGCCCGCGCTATCACACTTCTGTGTGCTAAGCGGAGGAGGGGCGGATCCCGGCGGACCCCAGGTGTGTCAGTCTAGAGATAAAAGTATAAAAATCTTAATCTCAGAATGATTCTCCTGGGGAAATCTCTCAACGATCATGGAAAAATGTGAGTACTTAGTAATTCTTTTTAACTTACTTCGCTATATATAACGTGTAGCGACAGGTATCCACTCTTAATTTTTTTTATATATTTCCGTTTTCCTTCTACATATACTAGGGATGTTATCAGTCCTGCCATGTTCTAGAATGTAAATTTCACCATCTAATATAAATTTTACAAATAAAATGATAACTGGCGAAGTCCGAAAAAAGGGGAGGGGTGCATAAGGCATGACACCTTCTTGAACGAGGCATGCAATATTCATGTATACCCGATTCATTTTCGGTATCTATTTAGTTCCTTTTTCTTACAGGCTATATCCGTAACAAAAGTTGATAGCATATCTATCAGCATATCAGCTTCAATCTTGTCTATTGACATATCGATTTTCCTCATTATTTAGTTCAACTGATCCGTCGTAATCTTTCACTTTTTCAACTTCTTCTCCAAAACCACTGAAGGGAAGTATACCCGTGGTTAAATAAAATATTGTTATGTTCCTCCAAATCCGTCAGTAGTTGGAACCAACACATACATAAGATGATATACCCTGCTGTTCAGAAATTTCTTCAGAACCGGAGCGTGTATCAGCAATTTTTTTTAACCAAAGGCACCATATTGATGTTGAGAGATGAAGAATTGTAGCTACATGTACTTTTGGTTTCAATCCTTGGAAGAGGAGCTTCTGACGTCATTGCAAACTTTGTCAGAAATGCCAGTTTTATACTACATGCAGTTCCTTGAGTAACTTAGTATCAAGTTTTTCGCTTAAATTTTATTAGTTCACTTTTTATCTCCCACGTTAAAGAGGTGGGGGGGGGGCTTATTTTCATACATGTACATTTTCTGCTTCTGTAGAATCTTCTCCACAGCACAGAAGAAATAATAATTTTTACATTACTAGTATATTCCCCATGTTGAACGCCCATTAGGCAACCAGAATTATATTCCGATAACTTGGGTTGCTATTGTGACGTCACGTTCAGGTTTTGCATGTAGGGAGAATTTACCAAAATTAAGATACATTTGACGCTGTTACAGGCAAAATGTGCGATGTTCATGCATATAAAAATTACCTATAATTAGAATAAATGTAAATATAAGTAATGACTGTCTTACTTTCGGTGTTCATGGGTGTATAATTCTGGTTGGACACGTGCAAATTTTCCGAGATTTTTGGTAATCAAAGGTGATAGGCATGAAGTACGTTCTTTAAAATTTCTTAATGGAAAAATACAAAGTATCAGAATTTAGGTAACATTTTGTTGTGCTAAGAGTGTACATGAGAACAAGAGAATGAATCATAGTGTTTTCTACACTGTTGGACATAACAATCTGAAACTTTCTTTGAAGCCATGACACAATAAAATACAGATCAAGCTTGTTTTTTTGTCGTCATACCCTCTTCGGTTATAGAGTTATTGGCTCTTGAATTTTAGGATATGACAAGTATGTGTAAATACATGCATCTCCAATCTAATTTCTATGCTGTAA